>SNQJ01S0003720.1:163899-194512 GCA_010110895.2 Picea sitchensis | reverse complement strand
TCTCAACTATATGTATTACTGCTAAAACTGCTATCAGCCCCTCAGCTATACTGGTTTCCGGATACCGGCAGTATTTTTTGGTGGTTTATAGCCATGACTCTGTACTTTTGTCTAAAAGTTCTGTGATTATCTAATATAGAAGGTCCTACCCTCTTTTTTTACTTAAAAAAAAAAAACAATGGCATCAAATACCCCGGATGGGGTGACACGCGGTGACGCTTCGCCACATGGCTCAACATCAAGCCATATCTTAAATGTTGATGGCCTCCACCCATCCTCTCCGCATTTACGATGGTAGCCGGCCATTACAGCCGCTATGGAGGAGGGACTCCTCCCTCGCACGAAAGCTCTCGCTCAGACCGCACTCAATATGACAGGGTTAATGGGTAGCCAGGTGAATCGGTCATTTGGTAATTCAAAAATTTGAGCGCTTGGAAAGAGTTGGTTTGCTCTCATTTTGGACCTCCCCACCGGTTGGGAGCTCTGGTGCAGCTCTAGTTCCCTATCGTCTTGGATCCCTTTCATTTCGGTGCATTCTCTCTGTATTTTTATCCACCTCGCAGCAACAATGACTAGGAAGCGAGGCAGGCCTCGCCAAGGATCAGCCTGGTAGACCCACAAAGAGCAAAGGCAAAGGAGGAAGAACCTGGAACACGCTCTATCGATGGCGACTTCCATTCTCTGGCAGAGGGCACGCGCTGACCATTTGGCACTACACACCATTATCGTTGAGCCTGGGATAGAGCGTAGCATTCATGCCATGGAAATTGAGCCTGGAAACAGTCTGGAGGGAGGCACTGCGGATGAGTTTCCAACCTGCTATGTTGACGAAACGTCATACCTGGAGGAATTTGTGACCACCCTGGAACCCCAAGCCATGGCGCCGATTTTACAGGCTGGTAGCGGTCCTAAAGATGAGCCAGCATACGAATTCCCTGTTTTTATCGTTGAAGAGATACCGTGGATGGGTGACTACAGCCCCACCAACCATGCTGAGAAGGCAACGAACGAGGACGAGGCTTGGGACAGTGCTTGTGCAGAAAGGAATGTGGACGAGACCAGAGCAGGGATGAAGGTGGGTGCGGCCGGTGCAAGACTAAATGTGATCGAGGCCAGAGTAGGGATGAACGTGGAAGTGGGGAGAGAAACCTTCGATGACGTAGGTAATCATGACTTGCATGGTCCATTCCTCCGTGCAGAGCATCTGGCTCTAGTGTTCGATCTCCGAGGCCACATGGCAGACTAGGAGCACAGATCCCTCCTCATGGGACAGAGTCTGGACTTGCTCCTTGATGCATACTCCAACACTCCATTAAAGAGGAAATGTCCATTTTGTGCACAACCGTTCGCCATACCAGCCAGGTCCACGTGGCAGACAGGCAAGGGCGACAGGTCACCGGGTATCTAAGTTCTCCTATGCTAGTTTGTTTTATGTTTAATCATGTTGTTGCTACATGTAAACTTGAACTATGGCCATCTATCCTGGTTTCCTTCGGGCAGGACAGAGGGAAAAACAGTTTTCCAAACTATGTTGGTTTCCGATAAAACGACAGCATTTTTGGTGGCTCATAACGACTATATATCTGTGTATTTTGTCAATGTTTCTCTGATAACTTAATATAGCAGGTACTATCTTTTTTACTTAAAAAAAAAAACAATGGCATCAAATAACCCCTTTTAAGACGTCTCCAAATAGGAGGAATCCAAACCATCACAATATGAACCCGAAGAAGAAAAAGAATAAAAAGAACCTAAAGAAGAGGATTTAAAATAAGAAGATAATTCTGAATCCCAACATTATGAGAATTTTTGTCTTGATTCCTCCACTAACACTCCATTAACACTTGCTCCTCTAAGTACCTTTCTCCTAGTGAGGCAACTAAACCCAAGTTCCTTGAGTAATCTTCTTCTTTGGAACAAGAATAATATTCTAACAATGAGGATATGCATGACAATGATGATTCATATGCTTCTACTCATATGTTCAAAAATCAGTTATTTAGTTCTTTGCAGTCTTTTTTCTTGTTCAACTCATCCCTTATGTTTTATATGTGTTTTCTACCCTTCTAGGTAGCTATTACAAACTATTTTGAGAGGATGGATTTTGTATTTGTTCCTTATTTCATGTGGTTAGTATATCCTCCTTTGAGAGGTTAGGTTTTGTAAAACACATATGTACATAAATATTTACCTATCTTACAAAGCTATTCATAAACAATGATGGTTTTTGTATAATTTTTTTATTAATCCAAATGAATGTTGCTCCAAAAAGAAATATTTAACAAATATTTAATATCTCTAGATACTATCTTTTTATTATCTATAATGGATCATTATATAATTTATCATATATATTGTTACTTTATGGGTGGAAAATTTGGAGGAATTGTCTTGAAGCAACCATTTTAATGGCATGTCCCGATTTGAAAATTTAAGGTCCAAAACCTTCTAGAGCCATTTTGAGGCATCAAACAACACTTTTGGGGGTCAAAATTTTGTGAGAATAGCTCACACCTCCTCAATGCTATTATACACACCTATACCTTTCCAATGGTGCAAACATGTCCTCAATCGAAGCTCGTATGCATAAGTTATGCCTCCCACAAGTTGACCTACCTTGTTGACCACCATGGTACCTGGTGCATGCTAGGATAGCCCCCATTACTCATGCATGTGAAGCTAGGCACATGTGTACTTTAAATGATATTCTATAAGGTCCAAAACATAAAACTAAATGAGGGTTGATGCATGCAAAATCCCTAACCTTATATGGCTATCAAGCTATGTTAAATATTGGGCCTCTAGGAGGTGAAAGGTTTCATCATTTAGAATTGTAAATGTTCCATAGTTGATGAGAGTATATAGGAGTGGTATTTTATAGCACAATAGAGGAGGAATAATATTTTGTAGTAGCCATTTAGGCCACAGTGTTAAAGGAAACTCCATGGTGAGTGCCTCTTTATTTGTATTTTCATTTTCATAATTGAAGAAAAGAGAGCAGAGAATAGGCCTCGCCTTCTAGATGAGTTTTCTCCCATTTCAGGTTTCTGAAGATACATATTGTGTTAATTTATGTGGATGGTGTGTTCATTTTATTGATCTTTCATTTTATTTATTTTTTAGTTATTTTCATAAATTTAAGCAATAAGCTACTTATAATCAATTTGAGATCTAAGGAAGTAATCCTACATAATAAAATATTTTTAGAATAACACAAAATACATTATGATGAGAAATTCCAGTGGAATATCCATGACAATTTACATATCATATTGGTATTAGAGAATTTTTATTTGGGGTATTTGTGGGACTTTGTAGGATATATGAATTGGCTTAAGAAGGAAGTCACATAACCCTATCCATGGTAGATAAGTCTAGTCATAAAAACCCTTGAGATGTAGTAGAAGATATATTTGAGAGGTTGGAAGAGAAAATAACTGATATCTCTCACAACATGGCCCTCCTCATGGCATCTCTAGAGAAAATTTTTGGACCTTTTGGGGAGGTTGGTGGTTCTAACTTAGAAGTTAAATTGGATGAGAAACAAGGATATAGTGAAGACCTAGAAAATGAGTCAAAAAAAGAGACTGAGAAAGAACAAACAAGTTATCGTTCCATCACTCCTTCACAACCTCTATTTAAAATACAAGCCAATGTGGGAATCAAACCCTATCAAGGTGATATTGAAGTTGTTAAGTTTAATAATTGGTTGCAATAGTTAGAAGTGTATTTCAATGTCCATAATATGGATGAAGAGAATAAAATTTCATTTTCCCAACTAGAACTAGAGGGACATGCACTAACCTAGTGGGAAATCCACATAGAGACACTCAAGTTGGAGGCTGATCCACCAGTAAGTAAGTGGGATGTTTTTAAAACCATCATCAAGTCCTAGTTCTACCCTATTGTGTATGTAGAGGACTAGTGGATCTGTCAGCATCACTTCAAGAAGAGGCAAGCGTAGAGTGTGCAAGAGTACACCACTAAATTCCAAAAGATGGTGATCATGTTGGGTATCTCTCTTAAGAACCCAAATGCACTCCTCAAGTATCTAGGGAGTCTATACATTCATTTGCAAAATAAAGTGTTTCTCTTCAAACCAAGGAATATTGATGAGGCCTATGTGCAATAACAATACCTAGAGAACATAGGCCATAAGGAAGGAAAACCAAGTGTTTATAAATATAATGACCACCAAGATGCATCCAAGGAGGGGAAGAATAAGTGGAAAGGAAAATACAAGAAAATTACAACAACTACACATCAATGCAAGGATCCAAACAACTAATGTAACCATTGAAATATTGATGGACACACTAAAGATAAGTGTTGGAAGCTACATCTACAGATGAATCTAAAGAGTCGTAAGAAGGATGCAAAGATGAAGAATTTTTTTTGAATGGATTCATCCAACAGGTAGAGAGTAGCTTGGATGTGGATGAGAATATTGTCTACACTTCAATGCAGAAGGAGGTGAATCTGAGTAGCCTTCATCACAAAGAAGAGAAGGAGATGAATAAAATCTTCCACATTAATATCTAGGTCAAAGTGACCAACGTATAGGTTATATTCAATTCCAGTTCATAGTCCAACCTCATAGAAGATGATCTGGTTAGTAATCTTGGGTTGTAGGTTCATGATCATCTGAGCTCATATCCATTGGGATGGGTGAATAAGGATGCAAAGATCAAGGTCACTAAACAATACAAGATCAAGGTTTATATAAGTATATATGTTATTGATGAAGTGGAGTTAGATGTAGTACCCATTAACATGTGTGGCGTAATGTTTGGAAGCCCATACATCTATATGAGGGATGTGATCTTCATACAGAGAACAAACCAGTATTTCCTGATAAAGAATGGGAAGTATTACATCATCAATGCACACAAGGGTAAATCAAATATCTATCTTGTAAGTTCCATCAAAGCCAAAAAAATGATCAGTTCTAGTAATAGGCATGTATTTATTTTCTTAGGAGAGATTCAGCGAGGAGAGGAATCTGTAAGAGTAAAGAATCCATAGAGGGACGTACCAAAGACTAGAAAAAAAAATTGGAGGATTTTTTGTAGGCATACATAGGAGTGTTCCAAGAGCCTAAAGGGTTACTAACTAAGAGGGAATGGAGCATGAGACACATTTGTGGCATGAATCCCTATTACCAAATATTGGGTTGTATAGACAAACTATTCTAGAAGAAGACAGCGTGAATAAACAATTACAGTACCTACTAGAGTAGGAAGTAATTCAAACAAGCATGTCATATTGTGGGTCACATATAATAACAGTACCCAATAAGAATGGGACATGGTGAATGTGTGAAAAATACAGATCTTTGAGCAAGATCACACTCAAGAATCAATACATTCTGCCTAAGATTGATGATTTTTTAGACCAGGTGTAGCATGCCAAGTACTTCACCAAGTTGGATCTCAAATTAGAATACCACTGGGTAAATTTTAAATAAGAAGACTCCTATAAGACCACCTTCAGTACAAGGAAAGGTATGTACGAATGGTTGGTCGTTCATTTTGGTTTATGTAATGCACAAGCTACATTTATGCAATTGATGAATGATATATTGCATCCCTATTTAGATTCATTTGTACTAGTCTATTTGGATGATGTATTGGTTTATATATCTACTTGGGAGAAGCACATCTAACATATCACATCTCATGCAAGTGTTGGAGACTTTGAAGAAGCGTCAACTATTGTAGAACCTCAAGAAATGTGAGCTTTCTTAGTAGTCATTGGTGTATTTGGGGTATGTGATCACTAGAGGGGAACTCAATATAGATCACATGAATATGGAGACTATCATAAAGTGGCTAGTTCCTACTATTATCACTAAAGTTAGGATCTTTGTAGAGGCAATGAAATACCTATGAAAGATCATATCATCCTTTTCAGTGGTAGTTGCACCACTTCATGCCATAACAACTAGTGGTAACAGTTTTTAGTGGGGAAAGAATCAACATAAATATTTCAATGAGTTGAAATGGAAGATCAATAAAGTACCATTCCTTTCATTAACTAACTTTCAAAAACTCTTTGAATTGGAGAGGGATGTGAGTAGATAAGTTATGGGAGTAGACTTGATGCAAGAATGTAAGCCGATATGATGTAATTCTAAGATGTTTCATTAGGGAGTCCTAAAATACCTTACATATGATAAGGAAATTTATGCCCTGGTTCAAGTTGTTAATAAGTTGTAACACTATATGATGGTAAAATAAGCCATCATCCACATCGATTGCCAGCCAATATAGTATTTGCAAGCCCATAGTAAGCTTAATCAAACAAAACATTACAAGTGGATGGTGTTTTTGTATTAGTTTCATCTAGTCATAAAATATAAGAAGGGAAACACTAATAAGTTAGAAAACATGCTCTCAAGGCCATCCACATCCAATATTACAACTTTGTGAACTCTTATGCACATGGATCCTTTTACCCATGATGCATACACAGAGGCATACATAGAAGATGTGGACTTCAAAGAGGTGTTTAGCAGTTGTAGGGACAAAATAACATAAAAGAAGGTGATAGTAACTATGACTATCATATCCAAAATGGGTTCTCTATAGGATAGACAAGATATATGTCCATAAATGTGAAATATTGCAACTTCCTAGAAAGGATCGTACCTCCAAAATTGTAGGAAATTTTGGTGTTAGGAAGATAGTTTCCAATTTACAAAGGTATGTGTATTGGCCCAAATTGTGAGAAGATGTAGCTCAATATATTAGAGGATGCATACTTTTTTGTACTATGAATCCAAGTAATATAAATCAAGGTGTATACCATCCATTACTTGTACTCACTCGATCTTGGGAAAGCATTTCCATGGATTTTGTGGGTGCTTTACCAACAACTAGGAAGGGACATGACACTTTATTTGTGGTAGTTGATATATTTAGTAAGATGTGCATTCTTATGCCTTGTAAAAATACCATCAAAGGACAAGATGTAACAAACATTTCCTTTGAACATGTTTGGGTGCACTTTGGGATACCAAGGAGCACCATATTAGATATGAATACCATATTTTTTAGTGTCCTTTGGAATACACTTTGGGTTAATATAGAAACCAACTTGAAGAGATATAAAACATTACATTCATAGACATATGGAAGATAGAAGTCATTAATGGAACTTTGGTTTAACTTTTGAGGGGTTACAATCAAAAGCATCCAAAGAATTAGGATGAAAATGTGATCTATATTCAACACTCTTAAAATATAGTAGTCTATACTTTTACTGGTAAGTCCCCTTTTGAGACTTGCTTTGGGTATTTTATTCCTTCACCCTTAGATGTTTTCTATGGACAAAAAGGAGGAGTGCAGGAAGAGGTCAGAAGAGAAGCATTGAAATAAGAGAAATGTGTTGAAAGGATTAGACAAATCCATTGGAAAGTACAAGAGACATTGTAGAAGTCATATGTGTATGTTTTAAACCTTTACAATATAGCAATGCACACAAAAATCCTTTATAAAATAGAAACAAAACAATAGCATTCACACATAGTACTCAGAAATTTACCCTAGAAACCCTTAACCGAGAAAAATAACAAATGTTTAGAGTCACACATCTAACTCTCATTATATTAACTTCACCATTTACAAATACAATATAAATATGATTCCACGACATCCAAAACCCTAATCCATTGACCTATATTATATTACAAGATTAATTCCTTAACCAGAATTAGAAAACCATGTGCCAAAACCACCCAAAACGAACCAAAAAACCACCAATTATTTTTCGAGGCCTCTGCCCCCCCCCCTATGATCCCCTTCTATTCCCAAAAAATACACATTTCACATGGGGATAACCATGCAAATAATATAACACATACCCAACATGATCCCACTTGTTTTCTTTGCATATAGGGAGGGGGGGGGGAGGATTACATGATCAACAATTCAAGGAAACAATGCCCATTGCTTCTCTACTCCAAGAGAACTTCTCTATGCTTACAAAAATTTTCGTTGAATCTTCAATATTTTTCAAAGTGTCCACCTTCACCAACAATACCTTCATGTCTTAAACCACGTCTCTCACAAAGTGATACTAAACATCAATGTGCTTTGTCTTAGAATGATAACTTGGATTCTTTGCTAGAAATATTGCACTATGACAGTCACACTCTAACCTAACAACTTGTTTTACAAACCCAATATCTGAACACAACCTTTGTAAGCATACATTTTCCTTACTCACATGAGTAGTTTCCATGTATTCAACTTCTGTAGTTGAGAGTATCACTACTAATGGTTTTTTTCTCATCCAATTAATTATTCCTCCAAATANAATGTGCTTTGTCTTAGAATGATAACTTGGATTCTTTGCTAGAAATATTGCACTATGACAGTCACACTCTAACCTTACAACTTGTTGTACAAACCCAATATCTGAACACAACCTTTGTAAGCATACATTTTCCTTACTCACATGAGTAGTTTCCATGTATTCAACTTCTGTAGTTGAGAGTATCACTACTAATGGTTTTTTTCTCATCCAATTAATTATTCCTCCAAATAGGTTAAATAGATAACCACCTATAGATATTTTACAATACAATTATTCATCCTATTCTACATCAACAAATCCATGTATGTCCAACACTCTATCTGCATCAGATCTTCCTTGGTAGAAAATTCCATAATTTTTAGTGCCATGGAAACACCTGAAAACCCTCTTTGCAGTTGTCCAATTCTCCTTCCTTAGTTTTTACGTAACCTTCTCAAAATTCCCACTAAATGTGCAATGTCCGGTCTAGTACAGACCATTGCATAAATCAAACTTCCAACAGTACTGGCATAAGGAACAAATCAAAGGAATGAATTTTGCACGGCGTAAAAAAATCAAAGGCCTAGCAGTAGAACATCAATAATCTTGAAGTTGTTTACAACAATTACTCAAATAAGAAAAATAAACTAATACATTTAACACATCATCATCGATCATCAAGGCGCAACCAACATCTAAAACCAACACATGTAATCATAAACTTTCCTAACAAGCGAGAAATAAACATCCGCAATCACACATTACAATACATTGTTCATTACATTAATTACAAAAATCAACATCGTCATCCTTAGGGTAGGAACCTGACCCAGTGTCGGGTTATCATGCTCACTTAAGGATCAACTCAATGTGTATAAAACAATATCTCCACACATATCTTGCCTAAGAACATCTGGTGTGGTCAATTCTAACTTTTAATTGCAAAAAAAATTGGAATTGAAATATGGAATATTTAACTGAGTTGGGTTCTGTGTTATAAGATTTTTATATTATTTTCAAATTGATACATGGGATCCATAGCCACAGTGAAGTCAAGACAACAACTACAATACAACCATAACAACTCCTACATCTCCAAAGAACAATTTATATCTCTTAAAATACAATCTATATTCTTGCTATATTTTATGATAATTCCAAATAGATATATAAAGTCTTTGTATCAAATTCATGCTTACCCACAACATATAATGTGTGAAAAAGATAAACCTTTAAAGTTCTATTCGCACATTCATGAAACTTTACTTTTTGAAACTACTATAATAAACAATGAATATTTGGACACCCTTAATGTGGGTATTTTATATTTTGAGTCAGTTCTTCCATATTAATGTAAATATTATGTCCATCGAAAGTCACACTCACAAATAAATCATTGTATGTACAAACAACCAATATATGTCTAACTTCACATGCATGTCTAAAATAACATAAAAATCATTGAAGAATTTAAGAAAACACTTGACATGAAATCTCAAGATGCATGCCACTATATATGGGCTAATTAAAGCAAGATTTATATATCTAAAGTTGTCAAATTTGGGCTCAGCTGTCAAATTTAATTACAATTTCATACTTAAATTTACCATGTATTAATTCCTCCTCAACAGTTATATTCTAAGCTCAATCACTAATTTAATATCTGTATTATCATAGTCATACCTAAACTGATTAGGAACGCACCTTTACTGAATAAAAGTAGCTGGTAATTAAAATTAACAAAAACAATTCTAAACTGAAATGAAGGCTAACTCAAGAAAATTTTAGCTAAAATTATACTTCCAGCTATAACTACTACTGAAGATAACATTCCAATTTTAGGATCACATTAAAATTTAATTTAACCGAATTTCATCTAGTTGCATTATGAATCAAAGTTTAGACTGAATTGTAATTTCGCAAAAGGAAAATTTAAATTCTAGTTGCAAAGGGAAAAACTAGGGATGCCAATCAATCTTAGTTCTAAGGGTTGAACATATGGAACCGTCCAAGGCCAGGGTATCCAGCGAGGAAAAAATCACCCAACACTCTCCCAAGTTTGGGCGTGAAGGACTTGGCGATAATCCCCATCTAAAAGATAAACCAACTGAAAATCAATTTTAGAAACTGCTGAGAATAATTAAAACCGCAGATCAAAGAGATAACTACTTTGGGATGTTTACAGGAGGGAAATGCTTTATAATTACCACGAAAGGCAGAGTAATTAAAAACTACTGACAGTAATGAAAAATCAATTTAAGCAATCGCTGACAGTAATTAAAACCCAATTCAAGGAATCACTGACAGTAGTTAAAAAACATTTCAAGGAATCGTTGACAACAATTAAAAATCATTTCAAGGAATCAATGACAGAAATTAAAAATCATTTCAAGGAATCGCTGACAGTAATTAAAAATCATTTCAAGGAATCGCTGACAGTAATTAAAAATCATAGATAAAAGAGATAACTTCTATGGGAGGTTAAGGGAGGGATACACTTTAAAAATACCATGAAAAGTCACTGGGATCACTCCCAAATCCAGCTACAACTTCAGTTAAAACTACCACGAAATTCGTGGAAAGAAAGTAACTCGCTCTCCAGGAAAGCATGTCGATGGGTGACATGGGTGCAGTTTGATCAATGACACCCAACGTAGAAGAGTAGAGACTTTAGGACGATCCAAGCACAAGAAGAAGTAAAAGAAAAAGGGGCCAACCACAGTCATGAAGGGGGAATTTAATTGGGTTAAATCATGGTGTAAATGCTTGGTGAAAACTCAAGTAAAAAAGGGAGGGGATGAGATTACCACTCAAAGGAAATTGCAGAGGATACATTAAAAAAAATTGGGCTAATTTGAAGAGACATCCGCAAAATCGTTGTGTGGAAGTATGAGTTTGCAGAGAGTAAATCAAAATAATCATAGAGGCTAAGGAGGGAAATAAACACCCAGGAGAGAATTCCTTGTTGGACAGAGAAATGATCCTACACTTATTATCCATGCACAGGAAAGCAGGGCATTTGAATCTAAATATTTAGTACCGGAGTGAAAGATAGTCGATTCGGCTCCTGGCCGACTGCTCAAGCACGAACTAATAACTTAAAGGATAAAGGAACAAAAGATAAAAACACATTGTTTTTGTATTAAAAACAACAAAAACATAGAGCAAAATAAAATAATGGCCCAAGAACCAAACTGCAGTCTTCCTCGATAATAATACAAATGCAGAAATAATCCCAACTAGAACCAGAAACTACAATCAAACGCATTAATAAAACAAAGCTCAGAAACATAACTTTAGTGACCCTTTTGCAATTTCACAGGACACACTATCGCCAAGATAAAAAAATCATATGCATAACTAAATGAGTCTTTTTCTTTTAACAACATCTATGCAAGCGAGATTTCGACAATAAAGAAATGCATGAACACAAATTGGCATATTATTCAATACAAATTATGTAGATGTGTAGCATAGCCAAATGCAAAGAACCAGAAGTGATTGTCCCGCCCTCGCACTCTGTCTAACTCCAACTTGCCGACCAATGAGACCTCACTGGTACCTCCCATCCAATGCTAGGGGTACTCTTATTCCCCATGAACCCCCCAACCCACAAAGGGGGCACACACACAATACCAGATAATGCTAGCACCCAACTTGCCTTGCAAGCTCGAGCCACCACTCGTTACCCGAGCTGGGTATCCCAACTCCCACAAGACAAAGTTCAATCAAGAAGAATTTCGATAGTGTAACGTTACACAAGCCAGATGTGATCCACACTCCACCTCCGCCATCCTTTTTATAGAGTTTTCTTAGTCATTAGTTTCCCAAAACCCTCATTAGATTCCTTTTTCATTTAATTAATTTCGAAAAATCTCCCCCGTACACATGTCGTCTGATTCCCTAGTTGCACCAAAAAATCAATTTATTAATTAATTAAATTTGTCTATTTCCCTCACCCACCTAAAAGTGTTCCTAAAAATGCTCCTCGGTGTCCCAATATTCCCTTACAATTCTTAAGTGACTTATGCCCTACTTAATTCCTAGTTGAGTTCATAAATAGAAAGTTCCAAAGGCTAGATTCCTTACTAAGTTAGGCATTCCCCTTTTTTTTTAAGTTTCCCAATTTCTTTAAGTTTCCCCTTTTCCTTAGGTTTCCCCCTTCTCTTTAAGTTTCCCTTTTTCTTAAAGTTTCCCCTTTTTATAACTAAGTTCAAAATTAGCAGGTTTAGACAAAAACTACCAAATACCCCTTTTATTAATTAAACCTTTATTAAAATTTCCACTTTAATTATTAATGCTTGAATTTTCTTTACCCCCTTCTTGTTACATGTCTAATTAGTTTTTTTTTTGTTCAAGGTTCTACTCAAACCTAGGTTTTCAATTCACTAGGCTTGGCGATAATTTTTAAGGGAAAATTTGTTATTAAACTTTACTTATCACATCATTCATTTTAAGGTCGAGCAGGTCCTAAGGAGGCATAGTTTTCTAGGCATTAGGTTTATTAACTTACCATAGTTAAAATCACGACGTGCCCTTCACGACACACCATGTGCTCCAAGGGTTCCACTCACCTCTTTTTGTTTTATTCGCGCGATGTGCCCTTCAAGACGCACTACATGCTCCAAGGGTGACACTCACCTCTTGATTGAATTTGGTAGACGTCAAACCCATGGAGTCAATACTCCATCAGGTGATCTTGTGGGAGACTAAAGGCCTCTAAAGAATAAGGACCCTGCCTTATTGTGCACCCCTTAGAATCATCGTGAGCTATTGTCACAGTCTGCCCTCACAGCATCGCGGGTCTCTCGAACTAGGTAATCGTTAACCATGACGAGAGTGCCAGTAGGCTGTGGCAGGGTTGTTGCCACACCTCTCCCTCAATGTCTCTGGTTTTCGTGCATGACCCCTTTACTCCAAATGTGAGTCTGGTCGGCAAGATATCATCAGCCTACATCCATCAACGAATCATGTCAGCAATAACAATCAACATCATAATATCTAATCATATGTACATATGTCACATCAACAACATTCAAACCCTAACAGTCCACTCCCTGACTCGATCCGGAGTCCCAGGAGTTTCATTGATGCCTCGACATCCTCAACTTTCAGAGTCCTGCACACTCAGGAGAACCCAGTCAATAACACCTGTCTATGTAAATACAACACAATAACATATCATCAAATCCACAATATCTCATAATCATAATCAAAACAACCAATAGTATAATGACCCAGATCACTTGCACGCAAGTGTCCTCAAAGAATAAGTTTTCTCAGTGTGCACAAGAGCAGGATGTTACATACACCCCCTCTTGTTTTAAACTTTGTCCCAAAGTTTCGTATTACGTAAGTGTCGAATAAAGTGTATCACAATATCATATGTCTAACTATCAAACAAAAATGGGAACTGCTGACGCATATCATATGCGTCCTCCCAAGTTGTCGAGTGTGGACTATAGTTGTCCCACTGGACCTTTACCTGATCTATTGTTTGATGTCATAGTCATCGAATGTGATGGTCCAGGATTTGGATTGGCTCTGTCGTGATAACACCCTCATCTGATACTGCAAGGAAATCATGTCAATAACATGTGTAGGATCACTAACATAATGTCTCAAAATAGATACATGAAAAACATTGTGCATATGCCTCAAATAATGAGGCAGGGCTAGTAGATAAGCCACGAGCCCCTTCCTTTCCACAATCTCGAAGGGTCCCATGAACCTAGGAGAGAGTTTAGCACCCTTTCCAAACTTGATTGAAATATTATGCGGTTTCACTTACAAGAAGACTTGATCGCCTACTTCATAACTATGATCGACATGATGCACATCGGCATAACTCTTATGTCGATACTGCGCATCCTTGATCCTTTGTATTATTGTTTTGATTTGATATTCCATTTATTGGATCCCTTCTAGTCCCACCAGGACCCTATCCTCAAGTTGATCTCAACTCAAAGGTGTTTGACACGGTCGCCTGTAAAGAAACTCGAAAGGTGCCATCTTAATGGTGCTTTGATAATTGTTGTTGTATGAAAACTCTAACAGTGGAAATAACTCTTCCCAACACTTTTTTTGGTCCATAACGTACATAYGCAACATATCCTCCAATATTTGGTTTTTTATTTTGGTCTYCCCGTTTGTCTCTGGGTGGTACGCAGTACTAAATTTAAGTTGGGTTCCCAAGTCCTCTTGGAAACTAGTCCAAAATCGTCCTGTAAACATTGATCCTCTATCAGATATAATCCTCTTAGGTATGCCATGAAACCTCACAATCTCACTAATGAAAAATCTAGCTATTTCAGGTGTTTGATACGTCATACGCACATGAATAAAATGAGCACTCTTCATCAGAGTGTCGACTACCACAAAAATTGAGTCGTGTCTCCTTGCCATCAGTGGTAATCCAAAAATTAAATCCATCGAAATGACCTCCCATTTCGATTCCGGAATAGTGTGTGGATGTAGTAATCCTACCGGATGTCTATGTTCATCCCTCACCAACTGASATTCTAGACATCTTGCCACATAGTTGACCATGGYTGCCTTCATTCCTTTCCAATAGAATAAGGGTTTAAGGTCTGCCCTCATCTTCATGACTCCAGGATGAGCCATATACACTACTCTATAAGCCTCGTTTAGGATCAAACTCCTCAACTCATCGTTGGGTCGTACGTAAATTCAATTTTTAAATCTCAATAATCCATCGTCGTCCAATGTAAATCCTTCAAATGTTGGTACCATCATTGTGTTTTGTCTGATAAAATCCTTGACCTCTTTGTACCAATCATCGTCATGTTGTAAACTTAGAATATTTTCACGTAGATTTGTCTAAAGAGGCATCACCGAAAATATGCGTGGTCTTCGACTCAACACATAAGCCACTCTATTCATTGTTCCCTTTATGTAAGTAATCTCGAAAGCGTACTCTCTAAGCAATTCCAACCAATGTCGTTGTCGCGTGTTCAAGTCGCTTTGCATAAATATGTGTTGTAGTCCACAGTGGTCCATTTTTAGTTCAAATTTATGTCCAATCAGGTAATGTCTCCAAAATCTCAAGGCATAAACAATGGATAACAACTCCAAATTGTGTGTTGCATAGTTATCCTCATGCCTTCTCAACTTTCTCGATATGTAAGCAATCACTCGACCATCTTGCATAATGACTTCACCTAAGCCTTCCTTGGATGCGTCAGTGCATACTAAGAAGTCCTCGTCCATGTCAGGGACCTTTAGTATCTGTGTTGTCGTCAACAGCTACTTGAGCCTCCAAAATCCCTCCATGCATTTCTCGATCCAAATAAACTTCTTGTTCTTCTTCTGTAATTTCGTGATTGGATTTGCTATCTTCGAAAAACCCTCGATGAACCATTGATAGTATCCTGCTAAAACCATGAAGCTATGCACTTCGGGGACACTTGTCAGCACGGGCCATTCCATAATAGCCTCGACCTTTGTTGGATCCACAACAATACCTTCACCAGAGATGACATGCCCTAAGTAGTGAATCTTCAGTTGACACTTAGACAAGTTCGTCTAAGTATTCGTGAAACACTGTGTTCATCAAAATCATAAATACCCCTGGCATGTTCGTCGATCCAAACATAAAATAGTAAACTCGTAATGTCCAAACCTCATCTTAAAGGAAGTCTTAGGGATGTCATCCTCCTTCATCCGTAACTGGTGATAACCTGATCTCAAGTCGATCTTTGAAAGCATTGTTGCACCTTTCATTTGATCAAACAAATCATCAATCCTTGGCAATGGATATTGATTCTTGATTGTTTCCTTGTTAAATTGATGGTAGTCAATGCAGAGTCTCCACAACCCATCCTTCTTTCGTATGAAGATAATAGGCGTACCCCATGGCGACACACTTGGACATATAATTCCTAGGTCCAATAACTCCTTCAGTTTCATTTTCAACTCATATAACTCTGAGGTCAACATCTGATAAGGAGTTCTTGCTATCGGTTCAGTCCCCAGTTTTATTTCTATGGTAAATTCCAATTCCCTCTCAGGCAAAAACCCTAGTACCTCCTCTGGGAAGACATCTGCAAATTCTCGTACTACCGGAAGGTTTTCTAGTCCTTCTGCCACACCCTTTTTGTTTAAAACAAGGATCACATAAATCTTGCATCCCTTGCGCATGCTCTTCCGTAGCTGCAAGGAAGAGATGAACCTCAGGTAAACTCCCTGGTTCTGACCTACAGTCACGTGTCTCTTTCCCTCATCATCAACCAAGCTCAATCGTTTAGTCTTACAGTTGAGTATCGCCTCATGCGATTCCAACCATTCCATACCGATCACAACATCATAAGACCCTAAGATCATGATGTACAGGTTGGCCCTGGTGACAA
Source organism: Picea sitchensis (assembly GCA_010110895.2). Lineage (NCBI taxonomy): Eukaryota > Viridiplantae > Streptophyta > Pinopsida > Pinales > Pinaceae > Picea > Picea sitchensis. The sequence continues at coordinate 177,845 of SNQJ01S0003720.1, read as the reverse complement.
AATTTCCCAGGTCAGGGCTACAACCCATCACCTTCCCTCCAACCTTATGTTTGGTTGTTGAAGCCAATTCTACAAAGATAAACTCATCATGTTAAACTGCCTTTACCTTAATTCTTTTTAGCACTGCACCAGAGATAAAACTCTCTGTAGCACCTACATCTATCAAAATACAAAGGGTCTGGTCAGCGACAGTACTTGACGTCTCAAGCACAGTTGATTGGTTCTCTGTCTGGCGGTTATTCATCGTTGCATAAATCCGATGGGCCTTGCCCAATTCCCCCACAGTAGTGGGTCCGGCTGATCCAGATGCTCTGATCCTCTCCACTAGGTATTCAAGTTGGTAATGTGGCTCCCCACATGTCCAACACCCTTTCTTTGGTCCAGTACTCCTGGTACATGAAGTAGAAGCTGACGACCCATCGACCTGGAACCCTGGTATGTTCTGTTGCACAGGCCTAAACTGTTGTTGTTGTGGTCGACCCTGTTGTTGAAGTTGTGGTCCTTGATAAGGAGTCCATTGCTGAGGTGTTGTTCTTCGAGGTGTAGTGAAAGTGGATCCTCTTTGGAAGCCATGATATCTTGGTGAATTTCTAGCTGGTGTTTGAAGTTGTTGCACACTAGATGACGCATGTCTCGCTAGTCTTACTGGAGTCCTGCTCTGACCCCTGCTAATAAGATCCTCCTCTTCTATGAGGGCCTTCTGGAAAACATCATGCAAGGTTTGAGGCATCATAATCCTTTTGACATGAACATGTTGACCTTAAGTTTCTCGGTATTCATGTGGGGAGCATACTGAAGAAGCTCCATAAAATGGGCCTCATACTCAGGGACCATATGACCACCCTGTTCCAAGGTGTTGAACTCATTGAGCTGATGCTCAATGAATTCCTCAGATAGATACCTCTCCTAGAACCGTTCCTTGAACARTTCCCATGACAAATCTTYGACGACCATGTTCAATTGTGGCAGCAACGTCTTCCACCATAGAAGAGCACTCCCCTTCAGTTGAAATATTGTCATGCGAACCTTCATGTTGGAGGTATATTCGTCAAGTGAAAATCACATCGTCATATTCTCCAACCATGCCTCGGCGTTTGCGTCGTTCGGGGCACGAAAGAACTCGGGAAATTTGACCTTCTCGAGTTCGCTGTGAATGCTTCCAGTACCGACGAGAGCGCGCGTTGGACCTTCAGGGGGTGTCGATTCCCTGGCCTCATCTCTATCCAAACGATTGATCAATGCCTAAAACATCCACTGAACGGACCTCATCAGCCCAACCACATCACCCACAACTATCTGTTCCTGCCCGACAACCTATTAGTCTCCCTGGGGTTTAGACCCCTTAGGCGTGGATGCTATCGGGGGTGTCATGCTTCATCCCCTAGCACCCCATCGTCTACCTCCATGGCGTCCTCTAACCATGATTACCTGCACGAATGAGATCAATTTAATTAGTGACATTATAAACAATATATAATCAAGGAAGTCATAGTGATCCCAAGTCATGGTTCAAACCGGCTTTGATACCATATGKCATGTCCCCGATCATTRTGACATAACAAAGTACAACAATTTTTTTATTATTATTAGGATAATAATTTCAACAATAGGTCTTAGCAGACTACTCGACGGTATCCAAGGAATGAATTTTTCATGGCTTAAAAAAATCAAAGGCCTAGCAGTAGCACGTCAAGAGGCTTGAAGTCATTTACAACAATTACTCAAATAAGAAAAATAAACGACTACGCTGAACACATCATCATCGATCATGAAGGCGCAACCATCATCTAAAACCGACACATGTTATCATAAACTTTCCTGATGAGGGAGAAATAAACATCCACAATAACATGTTACAATACATTATTCATTACATTAATTACAAAAATCAACATCGTCATCCTCAGGGTAGGCACCTGACCCAGTGTTGATTTATCATGCTTACTTATGGATCAACTCAATGTGTATAAAACAATCTTTTTGTGCATATCTTGCCGAAGAACATCTGGCGTGGTCAATTCTAACTTTTAATTGTAAAAGAATTTATAATTGAAATCTAGAATATTTAACTCAGTTGGGTTCTGCGTTATAAGATTTTTATATTATTTGCAAATTGATACATGGTATCCATAGCCACAGTGAAGTGAAGACAACAACTACAATACAACCATAACAACTCCTACATCTCTAAGGAACAATTTATATCTCTTAAAATACAATCTATATTCTTGCTATATTTTATGATAATTCCAAATAGATATATAAAATCTTTGTATCAAATTCATGCTTACCCACAACATATAATGTGTGAAAAAGATAAACCTTTAAAGTTCTATTCGCACATTCATGAAACTTGACTTTTCGAAACTAATATAATAAATAATGAATATTTGGACACCCTTAATGTGGGTATTTTATATTTTGAGTCAGTTCTTCCATATTAATGTAAATATTACCTCCATCGAAAGCCGCACTCACAAATAAATGATTGTATGTACAAACAATCAATATATGTCTAACTTCACATGCATGTCTAAAATAACATAAAAATCATTGAAGAATTTAAGAAAACACATGGCATGAAATATCAAGATCTATGCCACTATATATTGGCTAATTAAAGCAAGATTTGTATATCTAAAGTTGCCAGATTTGGGCTCAGCTGTCAATTTTAATAGAAATTTCATACTTAAATTTGCCATGTCTTAATTTATCCTCAACAGTTATATGCTAAACTCAATCCCTAATTTAATATCTGGATTATCATAGTCTTACCTAAACTGATTAGGCATGCACCTTTACTGACTAAAAGTAGCTGGTAGTTAAAATTAATAAAAACAATTCTAAACTGGAATGAAGGCTAACTGAAGCAAATTTTAGCTAAAATTATACTTTCATCTATAACTACTACTGAAGATAACATTCGAATTTTAGGATCAAATTAAAATTTAATTTAACTAAATTTCGTTCAACAGCATTATGAATCAAAGTTTAGACTGAACTGTAATTTTGCAAAAGAAAAATTTAAATTCTAGTTGCAAAGGGAAAAGCCATGGATGCCAATCAAGCTTAGTTCTAAGGGTTGAACAGATGGAACACCGTCCAAGGCCAAGGTATCAAGTGAGGAAAACATCACCCAACACTCTCCCAAGTTCGGGCGTGAAGGACTTGGGGATAATCCCCATCCAAAAGCTAAACCAACTGAAAATCAATTTTAGAAACCGCTGACAGTAATTAAAACCGCTGACAGTAATCAAAACCGTAGATCAAAGAGATAACTACTCTGGGATGTTTACAGGAGGGAAACGCTTTAGAATAACCATGAAAGGAAGAGTATTAAAAATCATTGACAGTAATGAAAAATCAATTTAAGGAATTGTTGAAAGTAATTAAAAACCAATTCAAGGAATCGTTGATAGTAATTAAAAATCATTTCAAGGAATCGCTGACAGCAATTAAAAATCATTTCAAGGAATCGCTGACAGTAATTAAAAATCATTTCAAGGAATTGCTGACAGTAATTAAAAATCATTTCAAGGAATCGTTGACAGTAATTAAAAATCATAGAGCAAAGAGATAACTTCTCTGGGAGGTTAAGGGAGGGATACACTTTAAAAATACCATGAAAAGTCATCGGGATCACTCCCAAATATGGATTCAACTTCGATTAAAACTACCATGAATTTCATGGCAAGAGAGTAACTCGCTCTCGAGGAAAGTGTGGTGATGGGCGACATGGGTGCAGTTTGATAAATGGAACCCAACGTAGAAGAGTAGATACTTCAGGGCAATCAGAGCATGAGAAGAAGTAAGAAAAAGGGGGGGGCAACCGCAGCCGTGAAGGGGGAATTCCGTTGGGTTAAAGCATCGTCTAAACGCTCAGTGAAAACTCAAGTAAAAAAGGGAGGGGCCGAGATTACCACTCAAAGGAAATCGCAGAGGATACATTACGAAAAGTTGGGTGAATCTGAAGAGAGATCTACAAAATCGTTGTGTGGAAGAACGATTTTGTAGAGAGTAAATCACAATAATCACAGAGGCTAATGAGGGAAATAAATGCCCAGGAGAGAATTCCTTGTTGGGCAGAGAAATTATCCTACACTTATTATCCATGCACAGGAAAGAAGAGAATTTGAATCTAAATATTTAACACCAGATTGAAAGACAGTCGATTCGACTCTTGGCCGACTTCTCGGGCACGGACTAATAACTTAAAGGATAAAGGAATAGAAGATAAAAACACAATTTCTTTGTATTAAAAACAATAAAAACACAGAGTAAAATAAAATAATGGCCTAAGAACCAAAACATGGTCTTCCTCGGTCATAATAAAAATGCAGTAATAATCCCAACCAGAACTGGAAACTACAATAAAACGCAGTAATAAAACAAAGCTCAGAAACAAAACTTTAGTGACCCTTTTGCAATTTCACACAGCGCACTATCGCCCATATAAAAAATTCATATGCATAACTAAATGAGTATTTTTCTTTTAACATCATCTACGCAAGTGAGCTTTCGACAATAAAGAAACACATGAACAAGGAATTGAGCTATTATTCAATACAAATTATGCGCATGCGTACCATAGCCAAATGTGAAGAACTGGAAGTAATTGTCCCATGCTCGCGCTCCGTCCAACTCCAACTTGACGACCGATGAGACCTCATCGGTACCTCCCAACCAACACTAGGGGTACTCTTCTTTTCCCTGAGCCCCCGACCTGCAAAGGGGCCACTCACACAATACCAAAGAATGATATCACCCAACTTGCCTCGCAAGGTCGAACCACCACTCGTTACCTGAGCTGGGTATCCCAACTCCCACAAGAAAAAGTTCAGTCAAGATGAATTTCAGCAGCGTAACGTTACGCAAGACAAATTTTATCCACACTCCACCTCTGCCATCCTTTTTATATATTTTTCTTAGTCATTAGTTTCCCAAAACCCTCATTAGATTCATTTTCATTTAATTAATTTCAAAAAGCCTCCCCCGTACACATGTTGCCCGATCCCCTAGTTGCACCAGAAAATCAATTTATTAATTAATGAAATTTTTCTATTTCCCTCAACCACCTAAAATCGTTCCTAAAAACGCTCCTTGGTGTCCCAATATTCCCTTACAATTCTTAAGTGACTTACGCCTTACTTAATTCCTAGTTGAGTTCATAAATAGAAAGTTCTAAAGGCTAGATTTCTTACTAAGTTAGACATTCCCCTTTTTCTTTTAAGTTTCTCCTTTTCTCTAAGTTTCCCCTTTTCCTTAGGTTTCCCCCTTCTCTTTAATCTTCCCTTTTTCTTAAAGTTTCCCCTTTTTATAACTAAGTTCATAATTAGCAGGTTTAGACAAAAACTACCAAAAACCCCTTTTATTAATTAAGCCTTTATTATAATTTCCACTTTAATTATTAATGCTTGAATTTTCTTTACCCCCTTCTTGTTACATGTCTAGTTAGTTTTTTTTTTGTTCAAGGTTCTACTCAGACCTAGGTTTTCAATTCACTAGGCTTGGTGACATTTTTTAAGGGAAAATTTGTTATTAAACTTTACTTATCACATCATTCATTTTAAGGTTGACCAGGTCCTAAGGAGGCATAGTTTTCTAGGCCTTAGGTTTATTAACTTACCATAGTTAAAATCACGACCTGCCCTTCAGGATGCACCACGTGCTCCAAGGGTGCCACTCGCCTCTTTCCATTTTATTCACGCGACGTGCCCTTCAATATGCACTACGTGCTCCAAGGGTGCCACTCGCCTCTTGACTAAATTTGGTAGACATCAAACTCCTGGAGTCAATACTCCATAAAGTGATCTTGTGGGAGACTAAGGGCCTCTAAGGAATAAGGACCCTTCCTTATTGTGCGCCCCTTAGAATCATCATGAGCGATTGACACAGTCTTCCCTCATGACATCGCGGGTCTCTCGAACTAGGTAATTGTTAACCTACAGTTCAAGCCACGATGAGAGTGCTAGTAGGTTATGGCAGGGATGCTACCACACCTCTCCCTCAATGTCTCTGGTTGTCGTGCGTGACCCCTTTACTCCAAATGTGAGTCTGGTCGACAAGCTATCGTCAGCCTGCATCCATAAACGAATCATGTCAGCAATAACAATCAACATCATAATATCTAATCATATGTACATATGTCACATCAACAACATTCAAACCCTAACAGTCCACTCCCTGATTCGATTCAGAATCCTAGGAGTGTCATCGATGTCTCGGCATCCTCAATGTCATCCTAAATGTCCAGAGTCCTACACACTTAAGAGAACCCAGTCAGTAGCACATGTTTATGTAAATACAACACAATAACATATCATCAAATCCACAATATCTCATAATCATAATCAAAACAACCAATAGTATAATGATCTGGATCACTTGCATGCAATTGTCCTCAAAGAATAAGTTTTCTCAGTGTGTGCAAGAGCAAGATGTTACATAGTTTCCATGCCCAAAATTTAGAAGAAAACTAAGTTTGTACCTCATTGATTATTTCCTTGTTTTTTTCAATCATCAACATATAGAAATACATAAATAAAATGATCACCAACTAATTTAAAATATGTACACAATGATAATATTTTTTCCTTGTGAAACCAAGTCCCAAAATATAAGTATCAAACTTTTGATACCACATCCTTGGATATTTCTTTAACCCATACACAAACTTTTTCAGTTTGCAAATTGTCTCTTTCTTGCCCTTCTATTAGGATAAAAAAATATTAAAATATTATAAGAAACCAGAAGTACACACCATGTACACCAATGTGAGCATGGAGAACAACTCCAATAAATATAAGAGAGATGAGTTACATGATAAATCCTTAAATGATAGGATAACCTCCTCCAAATACTAAAATACATTCATACATCCAAATCACATCTCCTCAATAATGACTACATGATATTTATATATACCTATTCACACATTTCACATGTGGTCCCTTTATTATTAGGATGACCCTATTACATATACATTTACACATTACATGTACATTTAACCACATATATCGCCCCACCCCGCCTTGGGGTCATATCATATACATTTAACCTCATATATGCCCCCCTTGGGATCATACCATAGTACCCTCCTTCAAAATATTTGCCCTCAAATATTTAAAGGCTTTAGATGTGATGAAACCATGTAATATGATTTTCTTATTTTCCTGCATTCTTCATTCCGTTGATGATGATCCATCCATCAAAACTCAATTTTTGTTTGTCTTAATCCTTTATGGCTAATTGTTGCATAATTTTATTTCCCTTGATTCTATGTATTTTTGTTAAGCTTCTCCAATTTGTAGTAGTTTTTGGTATTTCATAATTTCTTGTTGAATAATGGTTTTATGATTTCCTATTCAATGAATATTGATGATTATTACATCTTCCTCCTCGATAATGTTGATATCGATCTTCTTGTCTTCCTTGGAAACTTTCCTGGTAATGAGGGTGTCGATATAGTTTCACATTTTATGGTTTTTCTTCACTCTATACAACCATTTCATCTATCTTCTTTCCAGATATAATGGCATCCTAATCCTCTTTACTTTGTCTTTGATTACTCTATCCTTGGAGATAATAACATCATATTTGGAATGTACATCCTCTAGATGGATTTCAACTTCTTCAAGTATATTTTGGTGACAGTCTTGAATCTTGTCTTATTTCTCCTTTTGAAGTTGCAATGTGACCCCATCTATCAAATTTTGACGTCCTGTTTCAATTCTGGATTTTATTTTTTATTTTACCTCGTCAATATTTAGGGATTTCTCAACTTTCTTGAAAATTTTCTCTTCAATTTTGGTGGTAATATATCCATCCCTATTCTTTGGTTTATAATCTTGTAAATTCATTTTCACCTTATTAACATCATTAATAAGTTCTTGATTATGCTTACATAACCTTTTGATTTCTTCATCTTTCTTTTTCAATTCTTCCTTTGACTCATCATTTTCCCGCTTCACTTTGTTATTATTTCCCTATTTTAACTTTTGAACCTCCTTAATGAGTGATTCATTAAGGTCTTTTATATTATATAGCTCATCACCTTTCTTATTGACATCTTATTTTTCTTCTTTTAACACATCTTTAATTCTATGCATTTCCTCCATTTTTGTATCCCTAATCCATTTATTTTAGAAGATTTAGTCAATTTTTTTCCCATGTGGAGTAGACTCTGGTATTTTCATCAAAGATCTTCCACCACTTATAAGCTTCACCTAGAAAACAAAGAGATACTAAATAATCCCTCAAATCATTTTTATTTATTGTCCTCAACCATTCCAAGGGACTAATTTTATCTCTATCTTCATCTCACCTAAATTTAGGTATTTCCATTGATTCTCAATTGAAGTTTAACCCAAGCCCTCAACTTACAACTTCAATATATTAACAATAATGATACAACATATGTATTATCCTTTTTACAATATAATATCATGTGTTTTATCTTTCTAATGGATTTTGAATCACCTCAATCGAACACCCCAATCAAAATTTATGATAGTTTTAAGTTAACATACATTTTAAAACCATGATTTGGAATTCGTCCTTATGGACAACCTTCCTTCTGATGTAGATATGAAATTTTGGTACTTCTAAGTCCAAAATTCTTGCTTGTAGTACTATGATATGTCTTCTTTACAATTCCATAGGTCTAACCAAAATTTGATGCGCCAAGTGACAGTTATGGTAACTTTCACAAAACTTGTTGACTCTTAGCACTTTCTAGATAATGAACTTGTACAGATGCCATGTGTCTAATTTTTCTAATATAATTCTAAAATTTGGATTAAAAATGTTATGGATTTTCCTCTTTCCAATTCAACTATTTTCACTGAATTTGGATCTTTACTAAATCATATATGAGTGTTTTACGTAGAAAACATGTTTGAGACTATTTTAGGGTTAGTAAAAAAACCCTAATTTACACAGTCTGTATTTCCATAATTATATAATATCATAATCCAAAAATTCTACCATTAGTACCTCGATATGTTTCCTTATAATCCTAAACATTTTACTGTCTAAAACTTCACTAAAAAAATGTTACAATGAAATTCCCAAGATGACTCGTTTGAGAATGATTCCAAGGCAAGTAAAAAATCGTAACTTCCACAAGTTATATCTCATAAATTATAATGATGAGAAACCTTAAAGTTTTAAAAACAATACTTAGATATGTATTATCATGCTATTGCAAATTTCATAGTTTGAAAAGTCACCGAAAATTGTTTGTAGTGAAATTCCCAAGATGATTCGTTTGAGACTGATTTTAGGGATAACAAAAAACCCTAACTTTCACAGGCTATATATCATAAATTATTATGAAATGAAACCTGATTTTTTTACCAAAAGTAATTCTATATGAATTGTTAGGATTATGAAATTTTCATATTCTAAAACCTCTCCAAAAAATAGTTATAGTGAAAATTCCAAGATGTCTCGTTTGAAGCAGAAAAACCCTAGGATCGATGCTCTAAAATGAAATGTTAGTATCCAAAATATTAAAATATCATAAGAAACTAGAAGTAAACACCATGTATACCAATGTGAGCATGGAGAACAACTTCAATAAATATAAGAGAGATGAGTTACATTATAACTCCTTAAATAATAGGAGAACCTCCTCCAAATACCCAAATACATTCATACATCCAAATCATATATCCTCAACAATGACTACATGATATCTATATATACCTATTCACACATTGTAAATGTGGTCCATTTATTATTATTATGACCCTATTACATATACACTTACACATTACGTGTACATTTAACCCTAAATAATCCCCCTTTGGGGTCATACCACCTTCACTACAAAACATTTTGGTTATTTCAAGTAGTTTTCTTCTCAAGATCCCCATGTAGGAATGTTGTTTTTATGTCCATCTACTCTACTTTAATATCAAAAGAAACAACATTAGACAAAAGAAATATAATAGAAGTCAATTTAGCAACATGATAAAAATGTCACCAAAATCTATTCCCTCTACTTGAGAATATCCTTTTGCTACTAGGCGGGCTTTGTACTTCTCAACTTTACCTTTTGCATTCAACTTCTTCTTAAACACCCATTTTCTACCAACGATATTTCTTCCATCTAGAAAACAAAATACATCCCAGGCCTCATTCTTATCCAAGGATTCCATTTCTTCGACCATATAGTTTACCATCCTATGAATCCATTGCCTACATAACATTCCTGGGATCATCATCAGTAATAGATAAATAAAAACTAGAGTGAAAATTAGGTGGAGTATACCTTTCTGATTGCCTTCTTTCCCAAACCAATCTCCTAAGTACTAGAGCATGAGGTTATTATTCTTTTGATTCATGTTCTTTTGATGAGTTAGATTCTTCATCCTTGAACTCAAAATTCATTGTCTCTAGTTCTTTTTCCTTTGGTAGGACTTCCTGCTTGGGAACATCTTTAACCTCTCTAAGACAACATCCCAATTGTAAATAGTCTTCTAAGTTATTGGGTTCCAAATTTTATATCTTTTTATACCATATTTATAACCAATAAAGATACACTTTTCAATTATATTGTCCATCTTACTCCTATTTTCCTTTGGAACATGTACATAAGAATCACAACCAAAAATTCTAAGATGTTCAAGAGAGGGTTTTTTACTAGTCCATGCATCATGTTGAGTTTTTTCCACCAATGTTGTTGAGGGTGATCTACTTACTAGATAACACGTAGTACCCACTGCCTCTACCCAGAATTCTTGTCTTAACCCAACACCACTAAGCTTGCTCCTTTCTTTTTCCATTAGTGTCATGTTCATCATTTTTTCAACCCCATTTTGTTGAGGTGTGTATGGAATGATATTTTTCCTTGTTATACAACACTTATTACAAAGTTCCTCAAATTCATTCTTGCATAACTCTCCACCATTATCTATCCTCAACACCTTTATTTTATTCTTTGTTTGATTCTCCATAAGAGCCTTAAACTCTTTAAATTTACCAAATACCTTAGATTTATTTCATAGGTAATAAATGCATGTATTCCTCAAGAAATCATCAATGAAGGAAGCATAGTACAAATATTTACCTAGTGATGAAACACACATAAGTCCAAACACATCATTGTGTACTAACTCTAATATTCCCTTTGCTATTGTAGCTCTAGATCAGAATTTTACCCTATTCTTCTTACCATATATAGAATGTTCACATAAATCAAAATCTAGTGTGCAATCAGACATACCTTCAACCATACCTTTACCGTTCAGTTCTCCAATTCCCTTCTCTCCAATATGTCTCAATATTTGATGCCACAACATTGTATTTTCTCCATATACCATAAGGGTTATATCTTCTTCATTTCCACCTTCAGATTGAACATAATTGTTATTCCCAATAGATTGTACAGAGTTCCATTCTAAACTCCCCTCATCAACACCATTACTCCTTGAACCCTTTTGTAGGTCTCATTTTCAAACATAGTATGTAAACCTGCATCACTCATATTACATATATATCAAGTTTATATCCATCTCTAGAATGTGAAAAACCCCAGGGAGTGTTTTAATCCTTCCATCCTTGAGAAACAACTTGAATTTTTCTCGTCCTGTGATTTTGGTTGTCGATTCATCCCCTAGGAAAATATCACCTCCATTGTACTTTTTATATTCTCAACCCACTCCTTTTTGGGATTCATATGAAAAGAATCACTTGAATCAATCATCCATACATAATGGTTTGCATGCGTGCTTCAAGAAGCCAAGTACACATCCCCTCCTTCCTTTGAGGATTTCTTCCCATATATGGAAGGAAAATCATTAGATCCCTTCCCTCTCTCAATACTTTTAGATATACAATCCTTCTTGTAATTCCAAGTTTTACAACATTTCCAACATTTCATTAAGGATTTTCTTGGATATTTAGATCTACCTCTATATTTAGATATTCCACCTAAGGAATTATTTTTATTTCAATCCAAGGAACACCCTCTTATAGATAATACATATGTGCTTTGACTATCCATGGTTTTCCCCCTCATTTCTCCTTATAACAAGGATAAAACCACATCATAAAAGTTTAATGTGGTTTCATTACTCACAATAGATACTACCAAACTATCCCATGAATCTGACAAAGAATATAGTAAACTAAGGCACTTATCTTCATAGGAAATTTTAATGTCGACAAACAACAACTATCTTACCATAGTATTGAAGGAATTTAGATGTTATGTCACCGAATCTCCATCATTCATTCTCGAGAGGTATAACTTCTTATGAACGAAACATTTATTTACCAGGGACTTAGACTGATACAAAGCCACTAACTTATCTCATAATGCCTTGGATGCAGCTTCTCCTTAGACATTCAGTAGCATCGAATTTGAACGACACAACCGGATTATGCTCTTTTCCTTCCTATCCAACTTCATTTATTATTTTGTCGACATACCCATAGGTGCATTACTGGGATCCATAGAGACCCACTATTATTTATCTTCCAGAAGATCCTCCATCTTCAACTTCCAAAGCTCAAATATTTTCCCATTAAATTTATCAATCTCAAGTTTAGAAATAATTTACATTTTATTTCACCACAAGAATCACCATTGTAAATATCCCACTGAAACTAGGTTTATCATAGATCCAATATAACCGAACCCTTAGCAACAAAGGTGTCCCCTTGAAGCCAATAACWACTCTAATAACAAATGTATGTTTTAAAACTTTATAGTCTATCAATGCACACACATATTCTTTATAAAATATAAATAAAACAATATCATTCACACATAGTACTTGGAAAGTTATTTTGGAAACCCTTAACTGGGAAAACCAACAAATGTTTAGAGTTGCACCTCTAACTCTAACTCTCATTGTATTAACTTCACCATTTACAAATACAATATATATGATTTTCTAGAATATAAATATTAATTCATTGACCTGTATTAGATTACAACCTTAATTCCTTAATCGGATTTAAAAAAACYATGGGCCATAAAATCGTGAGCCAAAACATCCAAAATGGACGAAAAAACCACCATTTTTTTTTCTTTTGGGGCTATGCCATAATTTTCCTGACGCATACGCATTATTCATGGGCCTAATTATCTAGGCATAAATCARTGGCCACCCACCTATTCCACTGGCTCAAAACAAGGGTTTCCACCTTGGCAGGTTTTCTACAACGTTTTGGGTCCTAAACTCTCGGGGTCATTTTGAGGCCTTAAACAACATTTTTTTGGGCCCGTCGTAGTCACATTATGGGACTTAGACAGATTGTGATGGAAAAATGTGTATTCCTCATATAGACCTTTCCAATGAGCTATCATGCACCCCAAACAAAGATCATATACGAATGTTACTCACTTGGGAAGTTGATGTATCAGCTACCCCGCATCGGGGCCCGCAAAACTTTTGGCGTTTCATCTTCCAAAGTTAGGGTTTTGGATTTTATTTATGTTAAAAATAACTATAGAGAATCATTGTAAACATCATCATTTTATTTTGAATGGGCGTAGCCATCACATCGCTTCTCAGAGATAAGTTTCCACCATTCTAACGAATCATTCACTCTGTAATTTTATAGTTTCTGTACATTTCTCTCATTAATAAAAGTTGTGCATTATTGTATATCTGTGTTTATTTCAATATCTATGTTTATTTCATTGTTATATCAATTCTTTCATTTTGTTCTCAAAATTATCCAAATCAGTGGTATCAGAGTAGGCTACTCCTTTTTGTTTCTTAGTGCATGTCCCCGATGAAGTTAGGATATAGAGAGTTGGGTATCAAACTAGTTTCTCTTGAGGACAACCGCTCTCACTAGACCAAGCAACCTCCCATGGTGGAAGATAAGAAATATGAGGGAGAAGAATATTCCATCAAATTGTTTCTCACAGAAGCCCTCGCGCAATAGAGGAATGAGATTTTGGATGATTTTTCCCAAATCCTTCA
>SNQJ01S0003720.1:142517-163889 GCA_010110895.2 Picea sitchensis | reverse complement strand
TCATTTTGTTCTCAAAATTATCCAAATCAGTGGTATCAGAGTAGGCTACTCCTTTTTGTTTCTTAGTGCATGTCCCCGATGAAGTTAGGATATAGAGAGTTGGGTATCAAACTAGTTTCTCTTGAGGACAACCGCTCTCACTAACCCAAGCAGCCTCCCATGGTGGAAGATAAGAAATATGAGGGAGAAGAATATTCCATCAAATTGTTTCTCACAGAAGCCCTCGCGCAATAGAGGAATGAGATTTTGGATGATTTTTCCCAAATCCTTCAACGATTGTCGACAATAACATGAATGTCTTCGTCAAGAGGTCACTTTGGAGACACTGCCCCATTCAAGGTACAATTTAATTTTGATATTCCCATATTTTAAGGTCGGATTGATGTAGATTCTTTGGAAAAATGGTTAAATTTTCTAGAATGTTATTTCTATGTTCACAATTTTTTCGACAGAGAAAATATCACCTTTGTGCTCCTTAAGTCTCTCCCCCATATCAAACAATGGTGGGAAACTTAATGGGAAAAAACTTCCACATATGGGTCTAGAATATTTGAGGTCGATCCCCCTTGAGATTATTTTATGGATGTTGTTAAGGAGAAATATTACCCTGTGGGAAACTATGATGACTAGTACATGAGATGGACCACACTGCATCAAGGGAGGGGCCAAACAATGTCATAGTTCATAAATACCTTCCATACATTGCACACCAAGTTGGGTATCAAATAATATGAGTGACATCTCGTTTTAAAATACCACAGGGATCTACACAGGTACATCCAAATCGAAATGGAGTTTCTATACATCTCATCATTGGGAGAAGCTTATCGATATGTTGTCAAAATCGAACAAAAATTTAAGCACTAGAACAAGCAGGAATTCGGGTCTGTAAATCCGCAACAACCAAAGTATGGTAAAGGGAACCCTAATCCACAAAATAGTCAGCCTCAAGACAACCAGTCCAAGCCACAGGAAAATAAGAGCAATGGGAAGACAAAGAAAGACACTAAGAAGTGGTGTGAATTCCATAAAATACCTTGGCACAACACCGATGAATGTCTCTCAAAATAGCCATCGATGGTCGAGCTCAAAGAAACAGAGCCGGACCATGGAAAATTTTAGGGGTGAAATTTCGCTCATGGGAGAAATTTAGCCCCTTCAAATTTTGGTAGGGAGAATTTTGTATATTAAAAAAAAAAACATATTAATTCCAATTCAACCCCCATTTATTTTTAAAACAATATTAATTATATATTTATCCCCAAAATGGCAGTCGAATTTTAAATATTAATTACATTTTTGCCTTGGAAAAATGGCGGTCGATCCTCCCTTTCGCCCGATTTCTAGGAGTATCCATTGATCTTCCAGGGTTTATCCCACAATTTTAGATTTTTACTAGGGCCAAGGACCATGATTTGCCTTGATTTGGGAATGTTCATTGGCCTTATGGATTTTTCTCCCACTGATTTGGATTTTTTACAGAGGATGCCCCCAATTTGGAGTTTTTACATGAATTCGGTCATGGGTTTCGGAAAAATTTTCCCCAATTTGATGGTGATTCACAATATTAATAGATCCAAGTGGTTCGCCTTGAAATATTCAGCCAATCCTAGCTTGAAATATTCAAAGGACAAGATCGAACTCAAAATTCTATTGTCAAAATTTGCAAATTACAGGAGGAGAAAGCGTCGAGTTCTTGCCATCTTCCTAGTCGCTCTGTGACAACATTTCTAGTTTTCGGCCTGCAACACCTTGATATCGGGTAAGTGGATTATGATCCCTATATACAACTCAGGGATAATATTAATATCTTATCATTTATGGGATCATGGTTCTTTGCTCCACTACTAGAAGAGTTGTTTTGGGAAATCATTAAGTGCCTATGCTAGTAGGGATTACCCTGATCAGTGATAGATCCCAACCAGCCTCCATGATAGTAGAGGCTTCAGGTCATGGCAAGTGATTGTTTGGTTTAGTGATTGGCATAGATCAATAGTTATGTGTTTAAGTTTTTGAGCTTACCTAATACCCACATTTTTTCAGTGTTTCATGGAAACCTGCACATAAGATCTAGCTAAAGCAAGTACAAACAAAGCTTATCAAGAGAGGAAGAGAGATTCAATATGGAAGAATGAGAAAATATATTCACACTACTCCAATGAGATGATGATTGATACATAGATCATGATCAATATGATACGATGAATGAGTGGAATACACTCATATATAGGGAAAAACATTCCATAATTAAAAAAAGCAATCAAGCAGTTAGCTTTCCTTAGGAATGCATGCATGCATAATAGTGATGGTAAAAACATAACTAGTCAGTTAACTCCCACTGAACTAGTGTGTCGAAAATAGAAATTTCTCCAACACCCCCCCTAAACATCACTATGGCATAAAAAATGAGTCCCGACTGTTAGGCCATTTTAGGTACTCATGTACAATGCATCTAATGAATACTGAATAAAAGTGAGGAAAGAGGGAAAACCACCTGAGAAAAAAAACCCCCCTCAACAGATAATGTATCAAAAGAAGAAAATAACAGCTGCTAGGAAACTGTGTTCTTCACTGCAAGATGATCCTGCAAAGTCTAAAAAATATGCTCACTAAAAGTCTTTGTGAAGATGTAGAAATCTTTATGGATCTGATGAAGTCCTTTGGCAACCTATCTAGCCTTGTACCTCTTGATCCTATGGACCCATATGCACTTGAAAACATTCATTTCTGGTGGAAGTGGAACTAGATGCGAAGTTTGATTATTTAGGAGTGATTCATACTCCTTCTACATGGCTACTTGCCATAATGGATTTCCCACAACCCTATTGTAGGTCTGTGGATCAGTAGATTGAACCATATAACAATGCATGGGAATCATAGGTGATGAAGTTGAAAGTACATGAGAAAGCTCCTCATGCTGAGATCGAGTCATCCTCAAATCCAATGGATTCCCTGCAAGGTTGTCTGCTTCCTGAAGTGTGGTTTGTGCCTTCTTGGGCATCTGTTGAAGCTTCGACATTGGCTTCTTATCTGGCTGTACTACCTGCTTATTTCCATGTACAAAATATGAGTGTATGGAATCATCTATGATGTCTGAAACTAATGGAAGCACAAGAGTATATGCATGTTGCACTGGAGGTGAATGCAAAGTACTCTCCTTATGTGTACGTAGAATAGATGAGTCATCGTCAGAAAACTTAGTGAATTTATACAACCTTGACTTGTGATCCACCTCACCAATTTCAATAATAGAATTGTCATGCATGTCAATTACTGAAACTGAATCTGATGTAAATTCAACCTTTTTACCTTTCTGAATGATCTAATAAACTGAGAGAAGATTTGTAGAAAGCTTTGGAACATGTAAAACGTTCTCAAAACTGCCATTGTGCAGTCCCACTCTCCCTTCTCCTGCTACTACTATTGGAGTATCATCCTCCATGAGAATATGGGGTCTTGATCATGGACTCAAAGAAGATAAGAAGCTTCTTTCAGCATATGAGTGGGATGCACCGTCTATAATCCATGAATCCGGATGAAATTAATTATGACTAGAGCTGATGATTACCTTTCTTAGGGCATGATCTTCTTCCTTCTTGATTCCTCTAGAATGAAGTTTGCAAGGTTGTTATGTTGAATTTCCTATGCCATAAGATCAATATGTTTCTTCATGATTCGGTTTATTAAAATATGTGAAATTCTTTCCCTTCTTCTTCTTCTTCGAATGCGAAGAGTCTGCGGAACCTAAGAATGTTGAACCAAATGAGAGTGGTCGGTTGTTACCGTAGCACAAGCATATGGTTCTTTTAAACTCTTTGTAGAGACTAAATGATGATCACAATGTGAGGGAAATAAACAATGGTACTTTCAACATCATTCATATATGAGAACGAGGCAGGATATTTCCTGAGGAAGCCCATGAAGGGTAAAAACCTCTTTTCTTTATATGATAGTAATGGTTACAATCTTTACAATTATCATACATATGAGCCTGGCATAATGAGGCTACAACTTCAGTTTTGCAAGCTACAACTTGTTGAGAGCACCAACTCTTTGTTTCTCTAGGACCCACTGAAGGAAGCACCAACTCTACTGGTTTCACTACTTTACCAACTAGAAGCATATCCCTCGTTCCTCTAGAACCAACTAGAAGGAAACGCCAACAGCTTGTGTTCAAGCACCCACCTAAACTTTTGAGGACACCAATCCTCCTATCCTCCCAACCACCACAAATATAAATGCTTTACTCTTTTGAAATTTTATAGGTGATATGATGTTCTAACAATGGCTTACCGGGCTTATCGGTATTTGTTCTCTTTGCATTCGTTGCTCTACTTATGCCTCATTACCTTTCTTCTCCACATGCTTGTGCTATACGTTCTTATGCTTTTTTATGCTCTACGTACCCATGTCCATTCTACGGTTCCTCTTCTATGTTATTCAAGCGCACTCTCTCCTTCTTCACATGAATCCACCTTCGCCAACAACAACCGGCAACCTGTAACAACAGCTATCTTCTCGTACCATGTATTTATATATCTTACGTACCTTGTGCATGCGATTATTCGCAAATGCCTCTACATCTTGACTCCCCACACCATTATCGCCTCCACCTCTCGAGTGCTTTCACATCGTCATCATGGTGACTCTTCATCTTCTCGGGGTTTGCCCCGTGTCCATCATCATTGTATGTTATACTGATATTCCTTAGTCTCTTTGGTAGTTTAAGACTCTTCGTCTTCTGTGATAGATCGAACTCACCTTCTATGTTTCAATTACAGCCTCAATCCCATACAGCTATCAATCACCTCCACGAAAATCTCCATCCCTCTGGAGAACCATGCCTCCTACATCGATCATCCCGAGTGTCTTACATCCTGGTAGAAACCATCAATGGTTTCTAGCCGGTTTCAACTTGTGTTGATACAGCGGTGGCCCTGTCTCCTTCGGGGTTAATCGTCGTTGGATGAGCTTTATTAATCTTGCCTTTAATCGGGTTTCGACATTCGGCATTCTGTTGCGTGTGTTCTTGCCTCTCAAATTCGCGATCCGCGAAACTCGATTAATGGGTTATCAGCGGTCAGTTAAGCTTGTTTTAGCGAACGTGATTGAATCAGCGATATCACGCAGCATATCACGGCGAAATCGACATTATTGTTGTCAATGTTCTTTGAAAACTTCAACAGCAAATGCGATCCACGATGCCTCTCCATTGGCTGGAATCCTTGATTCGGATATGATCTTGATTTGACTGACTTAGATTGCGGCGAGTTTTCATATCGAAATGGGGTTACATTGCATTGTTTCTTTGACATTTCAACATAGAATCTCGAAACTTCAAGCCGTGGTGTCCATCGCGACATCACACATGGATTGACATGTGTTGAATCATACGATGTCACTACGTTCATGACTTACATGTGCACGATGTTGAATGATCGGCTTCGCGGTCATTACATGATTGTGCCATGTGTCCCTAACTGACGTGGACTGCGCTAGCGATAGTGAATAGCGGTCTAGATCACATCTTGATGTGGTTGAGGAGTTACGTCCGGGATTTCACATGTATTTTGGGGTTCTTGATGTCAATATTCTTTGACATCTCAACTCTCGATCACCGAAACTCCGATAGAATTCGATATCAATGGTCCCCATAATCCCCACGAGATGGGCCCGGTCCTCACGCTTCGGGATTTGTTAACCCTCGCGTACGAGCTCGTGGTCAGCCTCCCCTATGACAGCGGCTAAACCGCCTCATCGGGGTTTTGGACTTTCAATTGCCAAAATGCACTTGTCCTCAGTATTCGCGATCCCTTGAATCCCGATATGCTCTTTATGCACTAGCTCTCGTGGCTAGGCTCGGCCCATATATTTTATTATCCGTGACGATCTTACCATTCCATCGGAAGGGTTTGAGCTTTCAGTAATAGCAGTACCGTTGTCTCAGGGGATTCCCAATATGTGAAACCCGATGAGTCAACCCTCCTTTAAGGATTTCACCTTGGATTTTCCAGATGATGGTAAACCTGCGTCGCTCTGTCGATCGGCGGTGATGGGATTTCTGAATGAGATCCAGCGGCTCTCGATCTTTGTCTTCCTTCTCCCTCATGAACTCACGTATCTTGAGCTTTGTTGGCGTGCGTTCTCCTCGGCGTTGTTCCTCCACGAGCTTTCACTTACGGTCCCCAGGGATTTTTATCCTTCTTATCACCGCCATCTTCAACTGTTGTACTTGCCATCAATGACAACAATCAATCTTTCGACAATTAATATTTCAACAATTTCCCACTTTGGAATTGATGGCAAATAAGGTACCCAAATTCTTTTCTCCCCTTTGACATCAATGTAAAGAGGGTGTATCTCCCTAAGCTATTGCATTAATTTTAGGAGGCGTTAGATAATCAAATATGGAAATCTCCCCTAACGGATGGATGTTTTTAGATTGTGAAAGTGACATGGCGAGGATATTCAAGCGATTGTCTTGGCTGGGGCTTGAAGTAAAGAGATGTGCGCAATTTATTCATTAGTGAGATGTAATGGACACGAACAATCAGGTTGGTGCTCCGAGAAAATGATATTTTATGGGAATATGTTTGTCTTGGGTGGAGGGCGGGATTTTAGATTCTTGATGGCACTTGTGTTATCACAATGAATTAGGATGGGTGCGGTATATTTTACCTCTAAGTGCGTGGTAATGCGAATCATCATAATGCAGTATTTTTAGCGGTGGTAGCAGCAATGTACTCTGGCTTTGTGGTTGATAAAGAAATGGAACCTTGCTTTTACTAAAAGCCGGGCTACTGAGGTTGAGGGAAGAATGCTCCTCCACTGGTGCTTTTTTTTTCATCAACACAGTTTGCCCAATGCATCTGAATAAGCGATCAATTGAAGACTTTGATTTAAGGTTCTACGGACCATAAGTCATTGTTTCTTTTAAGTACATGAATATCCTTTTGGCCGGCTTAACAAATGAATTTGTTTGGGTGCAGCCTAATATCTTCTCACCATTCCTACAACATGCATTATGCGAGTGGGATGTTGTGATTTACATAAGACTTCCTATCATTGGTCGATATGACTTTTGATCAACATCGGGTGAATCATCCTTGCTTAATTTACATCCGGTTACCATAGGTGTACCAGGTTTAGAACTCCTTCCATTTGAAACCTTTTTCAACATTTCTCTTAAATATTTCCTTGAGAATGAAAGATTATCCGAACTATCGTGTTCTGCGGACCAAGGAAAATGGCGATTTCCTATCATAGACATTTCAATTTCAGACTCCATGGAAAAAGAAAATAATTTTACTAATGAATCCTTATTACATCAAAGATGATTTCATCTACATAGACCGATCTGATGAGCAAATCATTATCTCTACATCTTAATATACAGATTGTTGTCAGGTATTCCTCTCTTGAACCCTTTGTCTTTGAGATCATTATCCGGTCACGTGATGCGGGGCTAGAGGCTTGTTTGAAACCATATCGTATTTCTTCAGCTTGCATGCTAAGTCAAGGTTATCAGACAATTTGAATCCGTTGTTCCTTAGACTTCTTCACTTAAATCTCCATAGAAGAACGACTTGACATCCATTTGGTAGACTTTAAACCCATGACAAAGCATAGGCAAAACATTGATGGCTTCTACATTCTTTTCTGAGCAAATGTTTCATCAAAATCAGTCCTTCTATCTGAGCATAAACTTCTGGACTAACCTTCGCTTTGTTCGATACTTGTGCTTATCATTCAACATTAATACAAGATCATTTAGACCAATGGCGTTTACCGCCGGTCTTTGAACCATCTCCATATGATGTTTTCTCAATCGATTAAGTTCTTCATTCATTGCTTTAACCAATGATCATATGTTGGCTTCATTAAAATTCCTAGGTTCCATCATGGATATGAAGCTATATGAAGTTGATTCATTTGATTAGCTTTTCTCACGGTTTATTACCTTTGTCTTTTTCTCCAATTATCGACTTGCAGGATTGGTTAACGAATGATTGGAGGAGGAATTTGTAGTTATCTACTGATTTGAGTCTGCCTAATTATATGTGTCTTCATCTGATTCAAAACCTTCGTTTTCTGATTCTTGGACACCACGTTCGTCTTCAACTTTATTTTATTGATATTACGTAGAAGACTTATTACATCGCATACTAGCAGGATTACTTCATCAATTTTTTACATCAATGCAGTCAACCATTTTATGCAGCCTTTTATTATAGCATCTTTATCCTTTCTTGTTTGTAGCATACCCCAAGAAAATACCTTCCTCATCCCTGTCATCATATTTCATAGAGGTTTTCATCATTATTCTTTATGTAGCATTTACTCCAAGAGACTCTGAAGTGTTTAATTGATGATCTTCAAACCATAATTCATGGGTTTTGTCCACTTTGTGAGTGCGAGGTGAACAGTAAGCACATGGGCATTGTGTGTATTGCTTCTGATCAAGTTTGGCGATTACGTTTTCCTTTCAACTACTCATTTTGTTGGAGTTCTTGGTATTATTAATATTCTCTCTTGATCCCATGCTCATCAGCGGAATTCCTTGAAGTCTCTTGACATAAGCTCACCTCCCGATGATCTTTCTGCCTTTAACCTCTTCCCTATTTGGGTCTGAGTTAAAGCCTTAAATATCTTAAACTTCTCAAATGCTTCATCACTGTTTTGAAAGGCTGCCAAGTAAGTGCGGAGTAATGATGATTGATGATTAGCATGAAGTAGTTTTTCTTTCCATGTGCCTTCACGTCTTGATGGTCCACATAAATCCCTCTGAACTAGTTGGAGTGGTTTCTCTGTTGAGTAAATCCTCTTGGACTTAAACGGTGTCTTGATTAGCTTTCCTACTTAGCGAGGGTTTACACACTGATCTTGGGGCTTTGATGACTTTAGGAAGATCTTTTTCTTGCCTCGAGGTTTTGGGATTTGAATTAAGTGGTCAAGTTTCATCCAAGTCTTCTAATAATATAACCCGACTTTCATCATGTTTTCTTAGATGGCATTCTTCTCTATTTTCTTTTCGACACATATACATTATTTTACGTCCTTATGACTTTGGCCACTACTTGTCCTGAGTTTACTGATTTTATCTTACAATCCTTGGACATGAACAACCTCGCATCCTCTGTCACCGCATTTATTACGGCGATTATGTTTCAGCCCATCCTAGAAGTAGAACATCTTAGGCTTTTCCTTTTCCATTACTTAAGCTCACCATCCCTTTTCCTTTATTCTCCCTAGGCATCGTTCCAAAGGTTCACGGTTTCGATTTACTTTCCTTAGCAATAGAAACTTGCGTTTGTCTCTCATCGTGTGTTTTGAACATCCATTGTCTATATACTGAGTTTCATTTTCGGCGGTTTATACTAATCCACTCTTTTTACTTTCCTTCTTCTTCAAAACTTGACATTTTCATAGGGAGATTTGAATCGGTTCCTGGATTCATAACCGGCGGTTAATAGATTTATGTCAAAGTTATGACAAGAGTAGCATTCAACCTCATTATTCAATAAGTCAAACTTATTTGTTGCGGTGTTACTTACTTATTGATTGTTGATTATTTTTTCGCCTCCTTAGTTGTATGTCGGACAATTTGGAAATTTGTGAGTACGTGAAGGGATTATTACTGGCTGTATCATTGCTGTTGTAGGGAAGTATTTCCTTTGAAATCTTAATTTACTTTCCGTTTCTAGGTCTTAAGGAACAATTCACGACTTTGTGAAGTTAGAACAATAATAGAAACAATAGCCATAGAAAAATTCTTTGTACCTAGAAATGGTTGTCTTCCATGAGCAAATTGATTTCTTTCTTCTTGCGATGACGTATTTTAGTAGAAAGGACATTGTTTCTATTGTCTATAGATTCAGTCCTAACACCATTTTCTTACTCATCCTGGGATTTTGTTGATTGCCTTTCTTTATTTCTATAGGTTTGTTATTGTAATTGGTTGTACTTTTGACAAACTTGATGGAGTTCTTCATTTCTTGTCTTCTCCTTTGCTTGATCCTCTTCGCATAGCAAACCAGGTTTTATCTTTGGATTCCTTTGTTGATTCGAGGAATGGTGGTTAATCCTTGAGGCTTTGATATGACATATTCGATTATACAAGGCTTGAAGCTTCTCCATTTCTTTCCTTGTTTCACTACTTCTTGCTCTAATGATTCACATCTTGCCTTCTTTTCTAGCCGTTTGTTGTTTTAGAATCTCTTAGATTTTCTTTACCTCTTCAATTCTACCTTTAGTAGGACAAGGTCTTCACCGGATTTCTAGCATCTTTCAAGGCTGTATCTGGTGTCTTTGCTTTCTATTCTTGATTCTTAGTGCATCAATTTATTCCAATGCCTTGTCCGGTTCTCCTTCCATGTCAGCACGGCACCTTTGCTGTGCGCGTCACTCCATGTGCTATTATTGTCATAGTCCTCTTTGGCCATAGAGGTGTGAAGTCATTGAGTTTATATTCAATAGATGAATCGTTATCCTCATCATCTTAGGATCATCATCATTGTTTGCACAGACTTTTCTTCTTCAGTTATTCTCTTTAATAAATTTATGTGTTTGTATTTCTCCTCTATCATCCACAAAATTAAGATCCTTTCCTTTGTGGGGACATTTGTTTGAAAATGACCTATCTATGATTAAAACATTTGAAAATTGGATTTACCTTTGTGTCCCCGATCCCTTCTTGATCTCTTCTAAAATTTTGCTTCACCATTTCATGAGGCTTAGAATCCATTCTTGTCTTCTTTAAATGATGCTTTCTTTGAGTGGAGTTTATCTTTAACTATTCTCATTTCATGTCTGATCAATGTTCAAGTTGGTCAAACTGCAAGGTTTTGAAATCATTAAGTTCTTCTATAAGAGAGACCTTTGGGTTGAACCTATGTCGGGAGATCTCAGATTTTACGAGACGAAGGTTCCTAATTGTTTCAAATTGCCTTCATTACATTTATACCATTTCTACTCTCGAGAGAAAGTATTTTCCAGCAGTTCATCCTCTTTCATATTCAGTTGTTAAAACTGTATTTTGTAGGTTTGCATCTTTGCATCCTTTACCTTCTCATTACCCTCATAATTGTTAATGAGTTTGTCCCACATTTCTTTGGGTTCTCTATAGATTGCATAACTTTACAAATTCTTACTCTAATAGACCACTCAATATAGCATTCCTGGCCTTAGCGTTGAAGCTAAATTCTGGTTGTCATCCTTATTAGCTGCTCATTTCCATAACGGGTATCTACCACATCCAATACGCACCTAAATCCATGATGGAGTTCTCATTCTAACTTTCAAAGGCAAAGTTTGCTCCATTGAGACGAGAGGGGCCTTATTGGTTAATTTCCTTCATGGCAACATGTTTAAGCTCTAGGATCTACCCTTAGATAAAGGGGTGTTTTCATTACCAATTGTTAGGCATTTGAGAGGGGGTGAATCAGTTTACCATCTTAACTAACTTAAACACTTATGGTTCTTTTTAAACTCTTTGTAGAGACACTAAATGATGATCACAATGATAATGTGTACTTTAGCATCATTCACATATATGAAACACAAAGAGACATATATTTCCCAAGAGGAAACCCATGCGGGGTAAAACCTCTTTTTCTTTATATGATAGAAGTAATGGTTACAATATTTACGGTATCATACATATGATAACCAACTCGCGTAAGAACATTTCCGGAGTTTACAGAGTTTGCAACTGGCGAGGCATAACTCTCACGTTTTCTCTAGCACCCACTGAAGGAAGCACCAACTCCGAGTTTCTCACAGCACCAACTAGAAGGAATGCAGAACTCCTTGGTTATCTGGCATAACTAGAAGGAAGCACCAACTCCACGATGATTTCGAAGCACCCAATTGAACTTTTGAGGACAACAGTCATCCCTAGCTCCTCCCAATACCACGATATAAATCTTTGCTGCTGAAATTTATTACGGTGATATGATGTTCAAAAAATGAAACTACGGACTTATCGTGCAACATTCGTTGCTTTGTCGCCTCATTGCCTTTTCTTCTCACATCCCTTGCACTATATGGTCTTCTTATTTTTATGCTTTCGGTCGCCCGTAATGTTCACTTTACACGATTCCTCTTACGTGTTATTCGGTACAACGCACTCTCCTCCTTCTTCACATGAATCACCTTCGCCAACAACAACCACAACAAACTCCTCCAACGCAATAGGCCCCATCTCTTCCTCATTGCAGCAGCATAGATTTTGTGCACCTTGTGCATGAAATGTACGCAATACCTTTGCCTGCTCACACCGCATTCATCTTCTCCACATGTTGAGTTCTTTGTCTGATCATCATTATGAATTTTCATCTTCTCTGGCAGTTTTCCCGTGCGTTCAGCATCACTGGATGTTTTTTTGAGATTCCTCATCCTCTCTGGCGGTTTGAGACTCTTCGTCTTCTGTGACGGTCGAAATCACCTTCTCTATTTCAGTTATTATCAATGCTCATCAGTTGTCAATAGCCTCCATGAACATCTTCATTCCTCTTGAATATTCCCAGAGACTCTTCACCTCATCTATCAATCATCCCAAAGTGTCTTAGCATCCTCTGGTAAAACCATCAATGGTTTCTAGTAGTTTCAATGTTTCATGCAATAGTAGCCCTCCGATATCCTTGGGTTAATCTCGATAGATTGGATGAGCTTCGTAATCTGCCTTTAAATTAGGTTTGACATTTTGGCATTCTGATTGTGTTCTTGCCTCTCTGATTCTTTGAAACTCAATAATGGAGTTACATCGGCAGTCCTAGATCAAGCTTGTTTCGCAGTGATTGAATTTCCATATATATATCGCATATCCGCGAAATTGCAGGATTCGATGTCAATGTTCTTTGACTTCTTCAACACCTCAATCAGATGACTCTCCATTGGTGGAATCAACGGTTCGGATGTGATCACGATTTGTATTCAGTTACGCAGGGATTTTCATATCAAAGAAATCGGAGTTGTTGCATTGTTTCTTTGACATTTTCAACATGCGATCCTCGAAACTTCCGTGGTGATGTCATCTGTGACATCACGCGTAGTTGACACATGTTGAATCGCCGATGTCACTGCGATTCATGAATTACATGTTTCACGAAATGTTGAATCGATTCGACGCGGTATTACGATTGTGCCGTGTCGTGTAGTGCACAACGTAGTCGAATTGGCGGTCTAGATAACATCTTAATCGATGGTTCCGGAGTTCGGTCGGTATTTCACACATCGCTTTTAAGGATTCTTGATGTCAACATTTACTGGCTTATCTCAACTCAATCCTCGAAACTCCGACAGTGGATCAATGGTCACATATTAAAGCGAGATGGATGGTCTTCACCTTAGGGATTTGAGCCCTCCGGTATTTCGTGGTCCACATGACCTCCCATATGGCCATTATCCAAACCTCCTCGCTCGGGGTTTCAGACTTTCAATGTCAAAACATGTATGTCCTCGGGATTTCGCGATCCCTCGAATCTCGGCGCACCCTTTTTGCGCACTAGCTCTTGGCTAGGCTCTGGCCCATATGACCGTTATCCACATGACCGCAGTGCCCACCGTTCATCCCGGGGTTTTGAGCTTTCAATGCCACAATGAATTGGCTCATAGGATTCCCGATATGTGAAACCCGTGAGCCAACCCTCGCTTGAGGATTTCACAGCAGCTTCGATGGTAAACTTCGTTGTTGCTCATCGATCCGGCGGTGGCGGGATTTGAATGAGATCAGCGGCTCTCGATCTTGCTTCTCCTCGAGAACTCGTATCTTGAGCTTTTGTTGCGTCGCGTTCTCCTCGGCTATTCCTCTTGAGCTTATCTTCCTCGAATCCCCAAGGATTTTATCCTTCTTATCTGCCATCTTAGCCTTCAACATTTGTGCCATCAACAAACATCGCTACGCAATTATAGAAGCATTTGCCAACAAGAATCATTAATGGTTTTGGAATATCCCTCCTTCCTGTTCTGTTTGGATGACCCTTTTCCATCATGCATGGTGGTGCATGTGATTTAGGATCTTTCAGCAGAATGGCCCATATGTATGAGTTTTGTACACTCTTTTGTAAGAGACTCAATGAACCGAACCAACGTAGGCATTTTCCAATTAGTTCCAAAAAAGACATCTGCCAAAATCGAAGTGGGGCATATGCGATCAACCGATACGGTCTAACTTGGCCCAAGTTTATTTAGAATAAGTTGTTTCTCTTGTGTGGACTTGTCAATGCCACATTCACCCAAGCTCAAAATCAAAGATCTAGGGTGGTAAAGAAATCTTGTATATTATCCAAAACTTTTGGGGTCTAAGGTATTCAACTCTATCTCAAGCATATGACATCTCATCTAATCCTTCTTTCCAAAGTCCTTTCAAGGTGGTCTAGATATTGTTTGGAGTCTTGAATACAACAACATGAAACCATAAATCAGTGGAGATTATCTCAAGTGATCTTGTGGAATCATCCTTACAGTTCTCCCATCTCATCTTCTCTCAATTGTTGATGTAGGTTATGTTTACGTCACCATAGTCAAATTATGGGTCCTTTCATACGAGTTAAATATGTCTTGACTTCCAATCAAAATGGTGTATGTGGTGTGAGGATTACCGATGGAATATATAATGAATTGTCATATCCATCTCTCCCACTATTTCTAATAACCCTAAAATTTACTCTCGATAAAGGTGAAAGAATTAAGAAATCACGGTAGAAAGGGAGCTTTAAGTGAAAATTTGTATGAGTTTCAGGTGATGATAT
Source organism: Picea sitchensis (assembly GCA_010110895.2). Lineage (NCBI taxonomy): Eukaryota > Viridiplantae > Streptophyta > Pinopsida > Pinales > Pinaceae > Picea > Picea sitchensis. Next base: position 149,139 of record SNQJ01S0003720.1, on the reverse strand, counting down.
TGTGACTTACTTTCTAAGGAAATGGTGAGGAATCTCACCAAGCGGTTGAAAACCCACTTCAAAATGGGTCAATTATCCCGATCTCAGGGATAACTAGAATCATGTCGAGGCCACCGGGTCCTATAGACATGAAATCTTGAGGAAACAAATTGACTTGAGCATGGCCACGGAGGCCCACGTCCTTCTTCTTATGGACTTGTCACACATCGTGACTTCCATCACCGTCGTCTTGGACTTGCATCGGAAAGACTCTTTCCATGAGGTGGAAATTGGTCCAGGTATCATGGTATGTGTCATATTTGAAATCAGTACAACAACTATTATATAATACATCGGGTTCCTTATTTCGATATTTGGATCGACCAATCCACTTGGCCATTGTTGGGGGAATTAGCGAGGGTGATCTAGCAAGCTTGTATTCATAGGTTTTTGTTAGCCACCGGGGTGATTTGTACCGAAACCATGCGTCCGCTCCCACCATTCTATCATTTTACATCTTATCATACATCCATCCCATTCCCTAGTCTAGCCATTAGGATGACCTTTGAGGGATTACACTTTGTCCCATGGGAAGAAGGGCTAAAGGCCGAGGGGTAAATAATGCGGTAAAAGATAAAATCCATAGGAAATGAAACCTAGAGATGCTTCGCCGGGGATCCCGAGAGGCAATAAAACCTCGATGAAACAAAAGGGACCCTAAGAAAAATAACAAAAACAAGACCTAATATAAGGATGGGAGGTCTCATCATGGTGGCCCATTATGTTCATAGATATCTAGTAGTATGACATTGTCATTATCGGTCACCATGCGGGCAATGGCCTTTAGTTGCATGGCCAAAGGGAAAGAGGGTCTCATCCAGAGCCAACCTTATCATTTCTACTTGAAAATACTGGTGGGTAACGTTGTCATCTCTAGTCACCATACCAAGGCAATGGGTGTCCTACGGTAGAACCTTAGTAAAAGAAGAAAGCAATAAATAAAAGAATAATAGAGGCAATAAGGGGCTTGGAAAAGTGCATCCATGATGGGTACAACTCACCTCCTACAAAGGCACTTACAGACAACACCAGCCCACTGGTATTACTATAGCTGGACATCCCTAAACCATATCTTTGCATGTACACCTTGGCTGAATGATCTTATGTAGAAACTTTCCTTCTCTTATGGATACTTGCCCAATAAGTTGTTTTGTCTATTCCTTTGACTTTATATAGTAGATCAATGTAAGTCTATTCCTTTGACTTTGTATAGTAGATCAATGTAATGTCTTTGAGCTCTTAGATGATATGCTAGGGATTTGATACATGTATTTGATAAATTTAATGATGAAACATGATTGACATTTCTATGATCCCGAGGACTGATGAGCCCATGGAGGGCGTAGTTTTTTATGTGCGGGACCATACCCGACGGATAGGTACCAGTGGACTGGTACACATGGGAATATGATTAGTTTGGACCTCCATGGGGATGAAGAGCCCATAAGATGGTTGTTGGATGGCAGAGATAGGACAAAATTATGATGAGCCATTGCACGAGAAGCAAGAAGGATGTTCCACCCAGGACACTTTGGCAGAGCCCGACCTAGGGGGAATCACCCACTGCAGATGGGACGTTTTCTTCTGATGGACAGGACGTCACCTGAGAGAGTTGGACGTTGTCTGAAGCGTGTGGAAGGGTGTTGAGGTCATTTGGCATGTGTGGCAGCTTGGAGGAGCCCTAGAAGGGCCAATGTTTGGTTTTATGGATGTTGTGTTTGCCCAAAAGGGGCCAACGTCTCCCTCAAAGGGGCTTGACGTCCCTCTTTTAGCTCATTTTATGACATTTTTCTGGAAATTAATGTAAAGACAGTGCAAATTTTGTAGTCAGCCTTGTCGGTTGTTTTAATGACCTAAAATTTAATTCAAAGGTCATGGATTGGTATAAATAGAGGATATTTTTCCTCATTTTGAATATAACATAACTGACTCTCTTGTGAGAGATCTACTTTTACTCTTTGTCTTGGTATTTTTGCTCTTGGAAGTGAGGTGCAACTCTTGTTGGAGGATTATTCTTGGCATTCTATGGTGTTTCTCTCATTGGAAGGTTTGCAACTAGGGTTTGATGAGCATTCTTCATGATTTGTAAGTGAATTTTTCATGCAAAACTTCTTAATTGAATGGTTGTAGGTTTAATCTCTTACATTTTCTATTATATTTCTATTATATTGCTTAATCTTGAAACCCTAGGTAGCAAGCACACAAGTAGGTCCTTGCTATATGTCCCCATGCTAGAGAAACGTGTTATAGTCATTGATTAAGGAAGATATAGCCTAGTCGTTGCTACACTAATCATCCTTTTTCTGAGTTAGCATTTAAATATAAGTTGAAGAGAGGAGACGTCCTAGGCCTAGTTGATTCTACACCTAGGGTTTTAACCTTCTAGGGTTTGAAGAGCCTTGCTCCCGCAACACTTTTCTCCCTTAGACTTGTACTTTAAAGCTAGCCGTTTTGCCGAGAATTTTTAAAGAAAGAGGAAGGAGCATGAGGCCTTGCTTAAGCAACACCGGAATGAGCCTCCTTCCCTTAGGGTGTTGATTCTAGGGCCCTGCCATTGCAGCACCATAGAACCTAACCTTCTAGTCTTTAGATTTTGATCCTCCTGAGATTTTGCCCTTACTTTTGACTCCATAATACCCTAAGGCATTGGTTTTCTCTCCAACGTTGAGCTTGTTCATATTTCAAACTTTGAAACTTTGAAACCCTAACTAACCCTAGCGCACTAACCAGGGCTGACGTCATACTTGACGCAGCCAGCCCTCTAACCCTACAATAAATGATGATGTCTTGCCTTTATTAATCTTTTGTTAATAGAAAACACTATTGGCTTTGTCATCTTGTGATAGACATTGATAAATTGATGATATTCATTGACTAATTAGCAAAACGTTGACCTTCTTTGTCTATTATACTAACCCTAAAAGAAGCTGACGTCATCTCTAGGATTATTGACACAACAACCTCTTGTATATGAGCAACTAATGACATTTAATGCATTGATTTAATTCAAGGATTGATCATTTTCATTTCATGCCATATTATTCTGGTGTTTATTGACAAGTAACATTATATAGCTATTGTCATTATTGCAATCATTGACTTCGTCAATAATTACTGTTGTATATGCTCATATACATTAAAGTTTGATAGTCATTAATTTATGAAGTATTAACCACTATTGCATGTACTAGTTTCATTGTTGCCTTGTCTCGCAAGCAGGTGCCCTTTTGTGGTTATTCTTTATTTGACTATCTTTTGGGCGGTAATCTGTGAAGGGGAAACTTGCCTTAATCCTTTGATCCTTTTCCTTTCAAACCCCAAATTGCCAGGGACGTCTCCCTTGGGCTTAGCCACCCTAAATAGAAAGGACCTCCCCATTGTGGTGACATTGGGTGGGGTAGGTCCCTGTTACGCCAGTTTGACCCTTATCCTTTAGCCTATGACCGAAACTACAAACTGAGCAATAACAGGACGATTTACTTTCTATGCGGGTCGTGTCCTAAAAAACTTAATATTTTGGGAGCAATCACTGATGAAAGGTACGACCACGGATTCGTGTCAGTTTTAGGAGGCTATCTTGCGTCTTACTTTCTAAGAAAACGATGAAGAATCGCGCCAAACGATTGAAAACCCACTTCCAAAATGGGTCGATTTACTTTCCTCATGGGCCATTTCCTCAAAAACATAATAGTTTGGGAGGAATAACTGCTGAAAGGTACGACCACGGATTTAGCTCGTTGAAACATCAATTTTCCCTATTCTTTGGCTTGTCCGGCTTGCTCCAAACAACATAGCTCTAATACCATGTCAATGTTTCATGGAAAATAGCACGGGAGATCTAGATAAAGAAAGTACAAAAAAATCTTATCAAGAAAGGAAGAGAAATTCAATATGGAAGAATGAGAAAATATATTCACACTACTCCAATGAGTTGATGATTGATACATAGATCATGATCAATATGATACAATGAATGAGTGGAATATGCTCATATATAGGGAAAAACATTCCATAATTAAGAAAAACAATCAAGCAGTTAGTTTTCCTTAGGAATGCATGCATGCATAATAGTGATGGTAAAAATAGAAAGTCTAAAATAGAACTAGTCAGTTAACTCCCACTGAACTAGTGTGTCGAAAATATAAATTTCTCCAACACGGTTTGGATAAATTACCTAGGCGTTTTTAAATCATTCTCACAAGCTTGTGTTGAAACACGGTGTTTCAATACAATGTTTCAACACCATGTTTCCCAATGCTCATTCCAATTTGCTTGTGTGTTTCCATGCACATGTGTCATCCTGATCAGTGATAGAGCCCACCCAACCTCCAGGATAACAGAGGATTCAGGTCATGATGAGTGATTGTTTGGGTTAGTGATTGGAGCAAATCAGTAGTTTTGTGTTTAAGTTTCTTTTATCTTACCCACAGTTTGAACTTTGGATAAATTACCTAGGCATTTTTAGATCATTCTCACAATTTGGTGTTGAAACACGGTGTTTCAGCATGGTGTTTTAACACCGTGTTTCCCAATTCTCATTACTTGTGTGTTTTCATGCACAAGTGTCATTCTGATTAGTGATAGAGCCCACCCAACCTCCAGGAGAGAAGAGGCTTCAGGTCATGATGAGTGATTGTTTGGGTTAGTGATTGAAGTATATCAGTAGTTCTGTAGACTATGTTTAACACTTTAAGTTTTTTAGCTTACCCACAATTTGGATAAATTACCTGGGCATTTTTAAATCATTCTCACAAGCTGGTGTTGAAACACGATGTTTCAGCATGGTTTTTCAGTACCATGTTTCCCAATGCTCTTTGCTTGTGTGTTTCCATGCACAAGTGTCATCCTGATTAGTGACAGTGATAGAGCCCACCCAAGATCCAGGCTTCAGGATAACAAAGGATTCAGGTCATGACAAGTGATTATTTGGCTTAGTGATCGGAGTAGAACAGTAGTTTTGTTGACTATGTTTAATTTTTTGAGCTTACCCACAATTTGGATAAATTACCTGGGTCTTTTTAAATCAATCTCACAAGATGGTTTTGAAACACGGAGTTTCGACACCATGTTTCCCAAATCCAAATTGTTTTTTGTTTCCATGCACAATTGATAGAGCACCCACCGATCATACTAGCTTTCCAAGCAAGAATACAATCCAAAGAAAAAGTAATGCAATTTTTCCCACAAAGCTACAATTTCACATCCCTAAATCCATTTTAATAGAGAAAATTCCATTCAAATGCATGTTTGTACTTGTGTGGATATTGCAGTGTCAATTCCATGTCACGCATCGAGATAAACATAGTTATAGACAATTTTAGATAGATGTGGCATGCCTAGAGTGAGTTTGTGCCTAACAATGAGAAAGAATGAAAAATCTAATGCTTACATCTCTACAAACACTTCATATGCATCCTCATACAATATACTAAGTTGTTGGTATTATGATTTCATACATACATTTCCTCAACCTATTTCTATAGCCTATATCATATTGTACTGCTTATTATGCTAAAAACGGAAAAATAATGAAAGATAGTTATCCATATGGCCATTTTTCACCATGAAAATCAATTAACCAAAATTTTCCATAGTCCACTCCAGGTTTTGCCTAACCCACCAGTGACCATATATTACTATTTCAAACCAATTATAACCAAACACATAAGAACCCAGGTCCCAAACCAACATTACTAAATCTACTCTCAAATGCCAATTCAAGTTGTAAACTTCAAATAATTACATACTCATGAAATCAAATGGAGATATAAAGGGTTACTCCTACAATGCAGAGAATCTCCGTGAATTTTTGTAGCTAGGATATATATGCAAGGAACTTGTCCCCAATTTTCCAGTTACGATATAGGATTTAACTTTTCCACCATAAATCCCATGCTTGAATGGCCAAAAGTGAGGCTTAATATTGAAAATTCAAAATTTAGCAAGCAAAAAAATGGGCTTTTCCCTTCAATATCTTCTCTTTCAACCTGCATACACCTTGACTATATTCCCATTTCCGATGAATGGAAGTATGCTCCCTCTCCTAATCTCTTAAATTTTTCCATTTATAGGTTTTCGACCATAAATTCCATGCTTGAATGGACGGAAGTGAGGCTTATTGAAAATTTAAAATTTAGCAAGAAGAAAAATGGGCATATGTTTTTTCACCTCAATTCATTGTTGTTCCATATTTAGTAATTTCCAATTCAGTTAAGTTTTATATCAGTCCAGATTTCAGTTCAATTTAGTTATAAAAATGTATGATTTATTCTTAGAGAAGGGCTCCAATTCCTAGGTAGTTAGTGTGCATTCATGAGGAGTTGAGTGAGGGTGCAGGTTTTAAGGAGGAGTGCTCAGTGTAGTTGTACATGCATACATGCCACAACCATTCTCCAATTGGGATGCATTAACGCAGGCATTGTTATCCATTTGATTAGGAAGTAGGATTAGGGTTTGAGGATGCTTCTTGTATCTGTCTAGTTTATTGTTTTCATATCTGCAAGTTTGTTGTTCATATTATTAGTAATATGTGTTTGTAGGTGAATGTACTTTATAGCTATTATTTGTAGGTGAATGTACAAAA
>SNQJ01S0003720.1:110560-133285 GCA_010110895.2 Picea sitchensis | reverse complement strand
AACATAAGATGCCATACTTCCAAAAAAACAAGATCCTATGAGAACTATCCATCAGAAGATGAAATTGGGGCTGGATCCTTGGCATGTGATCCCGACATGTCCACCTGTTGCAGCTGTTGAAGCAACTTCTCCATACGTTCCATGCTATCGTCCATTCTCTGAATGCTATCAGTTACTTGATATTGGGTAAGTTTAATATGGTGCAGGTGGCTTTCAATCTTCTCCAACAATTCTTTAAGAAAGTGTTCTGTCTTTGGCCGTACTTTAAACTCTGGTGGATGTGCACTTTGGATTGCTTTAGCTAGTAGGCATTTCATTAGCCAGTATGTATGAATGGCTTGGTTGAATAGACTGAGGCGACCTCTGGTATTACTAGGGTTGTGAATGAAATCTAGAATGTCAGCTTCAGCTTCGGTGTCTTCAAGGTCTGTCTGCAAATCTCTTTCCCAGCCACGAATTTGCATTCGGGTTGGAGAGGAATTGCCCAAAATGTAGTTGACTACCAGATTTTCCAAATGCTCCTGGTTTGTTTTCCTTCCTCGTTTCTGTGGTAGCTGTTCCTGCTGTACCTGCTTCCCCTTGGCTGTTTCAGAACGCAGACCACGTTTCCCCATGGTGCCTTGGTCCCAAACAATAGTTATGAAATTGTCAGGGTGGTCGCGCCTCCTATTCATCTCCCAAGCTCTTGCATGCATCAGACTGTGCATGAGCGTTTTTAGACGAAGGAGGGAGAAAACATACCTTAAACAAACCTTCCGTCCCGGGCGCTGACAGTCTATCATGACTGGCTCTCTGCATCATTAAACTCGCACAAGTGATCACCACAACTATTGATAGAGCTTGGTGATGGATCATGATGGTTATTAACTATCGGAAGGGTGGCGTGCCGTGAGCCTGCTACGGTTTGTCCTATTGGCCAGCTGTTCACCCCGATCGGGGGCTATATTGTACAACTACTGAATCATACCAACCACAAGACTATTATTCCATTTCAAGAGAGACACCAACAATAGCACACAATAAGTCCGCATTTGTAAATGCTAGTTCACCCATGCAACCGTCCTCTTCAAGTACCAGAGGACACTTCTCATAGGATCACTCTTTCAGTTCTTCAACACTTCAAGCCTAGCCCTACTCTTCGTCTAGTAGTATCTCAACATTCTCTTCCTCTTCCCGCTTATGGGTTATACATAATAGGTTGTCCCATATATAGTTTGATGCTATGAGTTAAGGCCTCAACATAACACTACCAAGCTCCAATACATTGTCTTGTTACCATCCACCCATTTCTCACTAGCACTTCAGTCAACACTGCTCCACAACCACAACACACCAACAACACATATTGTCCCATCCTAACTATATCTTTCAACACAAGCTACATGATTCCCATCATGCAGGCAAGGACTCTGCATTCCCCATTCCTTCATCTTATGCATCACTACAGTTGTACTATCACCATGCATATCCCTACATAGATCACACATAGTTTATGGGTGATACAATATATGATTCTAACCTAGCACACTCTTGTATTCATCACTTGTCCCAACAAATAGGTTTCATTATTACATACATGGCACATGTTATGTTTTAATCTCAGTTCTAGGCTAAGAATTATCAGTTTGAGGCACCACACTAGTCACATCTACAACATTGATGACTCAACACAACTTTGTAAACTAGGATTTCCTCTTTCTTCAGTCCTAACATCTATAGGTAGCTACCAATGGGCCCTTACTCACTCAACACAACAACATGTTCCTTCAAACATCTTTTATCCCCCTAGCCACTTTCATAAACTCAGAGGACTAGGCTATCCATCAACAATTCCAATATCTTCTTTAGTAGTACACTTTGTCCTCTTACCGGTTATCATCATTAAGACTCTTATTATCATAGAGTCACCACACAACCTCACGATCCTTCTTTCATTGCCTCAGAGATTCATATATATAGTGATCATGCATTTTAACTCATGGGATGGTTTCTATAATGATTCTATAATTAGTTGTCATCAACAACTACCATATGATTTGCAATACACATCTCAACTTCAACGTTTTTATCATACACTAGCTTATTGTTTCCACATCAACAATTTATTGTTTCCAACACAACTATTCGATATTACTATGCATAGCTTTTAGATTTGGCCAAATTCCCCTCTTTATGCTGCTACACCCACAACATGGAAGTCTATGTACGATAATACTTTTCAACTTCTTAGCATGATTTGGAGTTTTGGAGCAAAGTGAGGATGTTTTTGATCTAAACTAGGAGGAACTGATACATGATGAGGGAAACCTCACCCCACACAACACCCAAGGAAGAAAGATAACCGAGAATTCTCAACCAACCATCCTAGAGGATGAGGAATGCTCATCCCTCAAGGGCATTGTCTTCTAGGAGTTAGTTAGGCATTTGTGTGAATTGGGCAATTAGTTAGAGGCATTTGATTATAATAATAATATTTTCCCAATTTTTTAATGCTATGCAATTAGTTGGTTAGAGGCATTCATATAATATTATTTACTTCTAGATTAGGGTTTCATGCATGATAGAATAATGTTTGACTCATCTGACAATAAAGACAAAGTGAACTATGTACTTCTATATAAAGGTTGGAGCTTCGTAAATACAAACTAAGCTATATAATCTAATCTATTCTAATTTTTGGGTTGTTCATGGTTGAATCATTTCTTCAAAACAACTTCAAATTTTCCTTAAAATGAACTCACTTTAATGCAATTCAAAATTGTTGGTTTCAAAAACTTTTACACATATTTCTTTCCTTAAAATGAACTCACTTTAATGCAATTCAAAATTGTTGGTTTCAAAAACTTTTACACATATTTCCTTTTAATTTTCTTGTTATTTTTCTTTAATTTTCTTGCGAAACAATTTTTCCTTTTAATTTTGATGTTATTTTTCTTTAATTTTCTTGCAAAACAATTTGTGCCTTATCATGGGATCATTATTGTTAACATGCTTTCTAATAGTTCCATGATTAAAGATGATTCTTACAAATGCTCAATATACAAAAATGATTTCTTAATTGCAACTAGACTTCTAGTGACTACAACTAGACTTGTCAATTAGAACTAAATCTTTCTTGATTACACTTAAAACTAAATCTTTCTTAATTACACTTGGTTGAATTCAAATCCATCAAACATAATTTAACCAAACCACTAACTCTACCCAAACCATCTCTCATTTCAGAAAGCTTTTTTTAATTATCCAAAACAATAACAAAGAAGAAGCTTTTGGAACATTAAGTCACTCTTGAATTTTCGAATAATCCACTTTGGGAAGAATTCCTACTCTTAAACAAAGCTTAATAAATTTACAAATCAAAGCATGAGTATGATAACTGGAGACGACCCCATATATGGAAATTCCATATGTAATATGGAGTATGAACATCATAGTGATTATGAATTAAAAAAATAAAAGAGATACCATCATGATAGTAAAACTAACCAGGAATATATAATGATAGTTATTATGATAATTTTAAGTGAATTGTTTTTATTATTACGTGTTTTAAACAAATTATTATATAATGTTAATATTCTTGTCTTTTAATTTTGATTTTTTTTTTTTTTTAATAGTGATGGATATGATTTATTTTTCCATGTTATATCAATATTGTCAAAAAATTATAGAAAATTTGAAAGTTTTATTTTACATGTAAGTTAGATATACAATTTGTGGAAATGTTCCTATTCATCACATGCATTCAACTATTGAATTGCTCTCTAAATTAAAAGCGCTTATGGAACATATGATTCACATTTATGAAAAGGCATAATAAGATGGATAAGAGAAGATTGGAAACACAACACAAACATGTTATTCAAAAGATAGATCTTAAGTGGTGTTGTCAATGTCATAGACCTCCTTGTATTTTTTTTCCAGGTAACAATACTTGGGAAAACCCCCCAGTTACTTTCCCTCTTTTCAAGGATGGTACCTAGGATAAACCCTAGATTCTTAAGGGTTTGAATTTGTTACAACAATATACTTATGATGAGCTTGACATGTCACTTACGTGAATAGAACCTGGGTGGGGAAGATAACACTCCAACCTAAAACACACAGGATAGACCCAACTGACCATAGATCTCCTTGTATATATGATTAACTCGTACATTTTAAGTGGTGTTGTCAATGACTTAGACCTCCTTGTATATATGATTAAATTGTACATTGCATCATATAAACAATCAAAATTTTAAACTTTTGTTATGGTTTTTAATTTCTATTTTGAAATCTACATGATTAGATACTTTCTACTACTAATCATAGTTTATTGTTTTAAAAACACTGCATGCAAAGTTGGTAAGATTATGAACACATATGGAACCAAAGCAATTAACACTCGAGGAATGATTAGTACTAATAATCCTAGGCATCTTCTTGTTAAGCAACATGCTGCATAATTCTTTAAATTTGAGACATCATGGATTAGCTACAACAATAAAATTTATTGGCTACAACAATAAAAGTGTTCAGTTGAATCTTTAGAATTTAAGCACTTACTTATTGAACTACCCATTTCATGTACCTTCAATTTCAATTAACTAATAATTTAAAAACTACCATAACAAAAATTAACATTAAAAAACATACTTTAATAATAAACTATTTCAAATAATTCTGATTCTTACACCAACTAGATGATCAAGATGAATAACTCAAAACACATGTAATTGCACTTATTAATTTTGAAATCTTATTGAGGTATATTAATAATTTATTTTTAAATAAAATCACAATTATATGAATAATATGTAGGTTTTAATTTAAAAAGGTTATCCTAGTAAAACCATGTCATCCAATGTTCTTGGCTGCTTTCTTTATTTGTTTATTTTATTTTATTTTATAGTTTTGATAAATTATTTCAATTACTTTATTGTATTTTCTCTACCCTTTCTCTCAATTGAAATTTTCTTCACACTAACATATCATTTAGTTCACTTTTTTGATGGCTTGCATAGTACAACACCAACCTCTACTTTTATAACCTTTTTCTAAGTTTGATTTATATAAATATCTTTTGAAAAGAATATTCATGCTCAAGTCAACAAAATGCTCCAAAACATAAACCAAATTCTAAACTAATTGATATGTCAACTCCTTAACATTACTACTAATAATCCTAGGCATCTTCTTGTTAAACAACATGCTACATAATTCCTTAAATTTGAGACATCATGGATTAACTATAACAATAAAATTTATTGGCTACAACAATAAAAGTGTTCAGTTGAATCTTCAGAATTTAAGCACTTATTGAACTACCCATTTCATGTACCTTCAATTTCAATTAACTAATAATTTAAAAACTACCATAACAAAAATTAACATTAAAAAACATACTTTAATAATAATCTATTTCAAATAATTCCGATTCTTACACCAACTAGATGATCAAGATGAATAACTCAAAACACATGTAGTTGCACTTATTAATTCTGAAATCTTATTGAGGTATATTAATAATTTATTTTTAAATAAAATCACAATTATATGAATAATATGTAGGTTTTAATTTAAAAAGGTTATCCTAATAAAACCATGTCATCCAATGTTCTTGGCTGCTTTCTTTATTTGTTTATTTTATTTTATTTTATAGTTTTGATAAATTATTTCAATTACTTTATTGTATTTTCTCTACCCTTTCTCTCAATTGAAATTTTCTTCACACTAACATATCATTTAGTTCATTTTTTGATGGCTTGCATAGTACAACACCAACCTCTACTTTTATAACCTTTTTATGAGTTTGATTTATATAAATATCTTTCGAAAAGAATATTCATGCTCAAGTCAACAAAATGCTCCAAAACATAAACCAAATTCTAAACTAATTGATATGTCAACTCCTTAACATTGTAAACTTTATATAACTTTTAGTATTTATATTGAATTTTCTAATACTTTCTATATGTGGAGACTTTAGTGCTTCGCAACTCCATTGCTTTCATTATGTATATAACTTTTAGTATTTATATTGAATTCTCTAATACTTTTTATATGTGGAGACTTGAGTGCTTCACAACTCCATATTGTTTATTCCTCTTTCATGCTATCTTGTATTTTCTTTAGAGATAACATGGAACACATCATTTTATCTTATTTTTGTTGGTGTTGTTTAAATATTTTATATTTTAGTTTTTTTTGTCGAAATTCAACGACATGAATCTGCATGGAATCACAATTTTTTGTTGTTAAAATTGCATTTTTGAATGTAAAAATGGATTTAGAGTGTTAAAAAACCCTTAGGGCACTCATATTATACAAAATTAACCACTCAAATATGTAGATCCAACAATTTCTTGTCGGATTTTGGACAAATATCCCCAAAAAAGACCAAAACATAGAACACTTAGACTACAACATTTACATTTCCTTCACTAATGTATGTTTTACTTTCAATTCCCCTTCACTTTCTCTTTACCTGAGTTATTTTAACATACTCTTTTTAACAGTTACTTTTTAAAATCTAGATAATTTCTCTAAGCTTAAAAAGTGATCTTATGAACTATTTCATATTAATTATAATTTTTGGAAATGCAAAAAATGTAACGATCCCCGTCGTTACGACAACATGTGACACATAACAAGTGCAAATTTTTTTTTAGCAGGAAAGTAACAACGACTAACAGTTAATCAACACAACTTGACGACGAACACAACACACACAATTTAGGTAACATACAACATAATGACCTAGCATATTGCACATCATGCAGCTGGATGCAACATACTACAATCAATCAGACGAAGAAATAAAATGACTACCCGCCCGTCCTACCCTGCAAGGTTAGGACCTCCAGGACACATAAGAAACACTCAAGCCCAGGTTCCCATCGATTTTGATCATTTAAGGTCTCAAGGCTAGCGACTGTTCTGAGGAACAAGGAGGTGTCTACATCCCTCCTATCACAAGGAAGACAATCCTACTAAGCTAAGGACAATCTTCAGACCAACCCAACACAACCAGCATCAACGACACACATGACATGACCCTTCAAAGCGAGCGAGAAAAAAAATCAATGATTCAACATTTTGCAAGACGCACCACCAGACAATCCAAACATTTAGACATTACTTCAATCGACCTTTAATTTACAAGCGCACAAGATATATGACATACACAATCTATCTAGCAATAACCAACTTGGGGCGCAATTCTATTTAAATTCCAGGCACTCCATTTAATCAATCATTCATTAAAATAAAATCCGAGTCGTAAGAAGAGATGTGCCTTTCGAGGATTTCAGGTAATCACACATACATCATGTCAATGTAAAAAACAACTAAGATTATTCATCTGAACAATTTAAATAAAGAAATGACTAAAAACTACAACTTGTAATACATCCTTCTAACTTATGAAATCATAGAGTTTATTCTCCATTAAAAACCTTTTTCATCTACCACCTACCTAACTAACATAAAACACAACTTTCCCCATTCTTCCTAATTTACAATTCTTTCATTATTATGAGAAATGAACATCAATTATATTAAAATAATTTAATATTATTCTAAAAAGTTTGTTCCCTCCTTTCCTTCGGTGACAACCCCTTTGCATCATATAAAGGAGTGGGCATATTTTATAATTGAATAAATAAATTAAATAAAGGAGTGAGCATCTTTTAACATGAGAGATTAATTAATATTATTCTAAAAAGTTATCATTTATTTTAATTCATCGCATCTTTTAACATGAGAGATTAATTAATATTATTCTAAAAAGTTATCATTTATTTTAATTCATCTTAACTCAAGCTGGGCGATCATAAGTTTACGGACTAGTCATTCCTTTTTGTTTTTAATACTTTGCATAGAACAATTCCATTATATACAGCCGGAGTGGGCCTAATGGTTAAGAACATGTGTTTCCTCTTAAAAGGTCACAGGTTCAAATCCAGAGGGGGGTAGGGTATGTATACCTTCGTAGACTTTACCAGTCAAATCGCTGGGCGGAGGGGGGTCCCTTGTCCCATAAACAATGGGGGTCTCATACACCAATTTGGTGTGCTGGCTTGGCTGTGACCTTAAAAATAGATTATATATATATATATTCTTCTAAAACTGAAGTTCAAACGAAAATTTCTGAGGTTTAGATTCTCCGTGCTTTAATAGTTTGACATTATGTTTGTTCAATTCTTTGAGTGTACGTTATTAGTTCTGGATTTTATTAGGCATAGAATTAATGAACATATCACTATTTGCAACGATTCAAGGTTGGAAATGAAATGGGAAGATTCTAAATATTTATCAGAAGATAAGTTAGGAAGATTGGCATTATGAGAAGACAAAAGAATGTATTACTTTTGCAAATGATAATCAATGGTTGCTGCAGTTTGGTTCATGGTGGAAAAACACAAAATATATAATCTATTGTCAGAGTAAAAACATATCAGTCATAATTAAATGTTTTCAACTATACAATTGATTTCGAACTGATTTATATATCCATACTCAATCCTGACAACAAATATTAAGATCTGTGCCATAAACTAATGTTGAGATCGTGGCCTATGAAATATGCAACTCAGATCATACATTACAAAAATTCTGGACAATGTTACATGAAACTCAACACCGAATTTAACAGTGATATTGTGCATTAATAATAGATAACCAGATCATACATAAAAATCTTGGATGCAATTAACCATGAATCTAGGAATTAAAAATTCACAAAGCCAACTGTTAGCAAGTTGGAGCTCATGAACAGGAGCAAAGTTTAAAGGTTTCAAACTGATGGAAATTGACTGCTTCTACATATGTTTCTATCAAAAGTACCTATTAATAAAATTTCTAACAGAATATGGAGGACATTGTCATCGTCAGGAACCTTATGGACTTTAACACCATTTAATCTCTCCATACAAGAGCTATTGACCTGCACAAGCACAAGTTAATAGAGCTATTGACCTGCACAAGTTTTTTCGAGAATAATTCCATGAATTAATGTAGTGAAATGTTTTACAGTTACAAGGTAGCTGTGGAATACAAATCAAGCAGAGCACTCGGTAAAAGGTGGGAAAGGAGATCTCCAACACCACAAGAAAATGGTTTCAAGAGTCTAAAGATAAATCTCTGGTAAGAAGGGTGATACGTTGAACAACCTTACAGACATTGGTATCGATGGAATGCCATCTTACCTGGGAAGGAGTTTAATCTGACGGTGTCTCAAAATCAGAGCCCATCTGAAATTTTAATGGTTACTATTACCCTCTAACTGCTGTGAAATTCCAGTTAATAACTTTTTTTAAAAGAAGGAAAAATCTATTGAAAAAAAATTGAGGTTCTTAAAGAACTGTAATTTGTACAGGTAACCAACAAAGCTCACATGTATAAATTGAGAAGATCATTCTGGCTTCAATCATTAAGAATAAAACCAAATTTCAAGAATAAAATAGGACACGACATGCTCTAGAATCATCGAATCTCTATAATTTGTAGAGCAATCATGTGATCGTTACTACAATATCAGGTATTGTGGGACGTAGATATACTATGTTCTACAATTTAATAAAAGCAATCGTGAAATAAATTCTACCAAAATTCCATGAATCACACGTGCGCACTATCACCCAGATAAATATTCATATGCAAAAACTAAACAAATATTTTTCTTTTAACACCATCTACGCATGCATGCTTTTCAACATTAGAGTAATGCATAAACAATAAACTTAACTACTATTCAATTCAAATTATACACATGCGTACCATAGCCAAATGAGAAGAACCGAAAGTGACTGTCTCGCGCTCGTGCTCCTTCCAACTCCGACTTGCCGACCGATGAGACCTCACCGTTACCTCCCATCCAACGCTAGGGGTACTCTTCTCCCCCCTGAGCTCCCCGAGCCACAAATGGGTCACACACACAATACCAGAGAATGCTAGCTTCCCAGCTCACCTCGCAAGGTCGAGCTACCACTCGTTGTCCGCGCTAGGTATCCCCAACTCCCACAAGAAAGTTTAGTGAAGATAAATTCCAGCAGCGTAACCTTACGCATATCAGACGTGATCCATACTCCTCCTCCACCATCCTTTTTATAGAGTTTTCAAGTGATTAGTTTCCCGAACCCTCATTAGATTCTTTTTTCATTTATTTAATTAGGAAAAACCTCCCCCATACAAATGTTTCCCGATCCCCTAGTTGCACCATAAAATCAATTTATTAATTAATTAAATTTGTCTGTTTTCCTTACCCACCTAAAAGCATTCCTAAAAATGCTCCTCAGTGTCCCACTATTCCCTTACAAGTCTTAAATGACTTACGTTTTACTTAAATCCTAGTTGAGTTCATAAGTAGAAAGTTCCAAAGGCTAGATTCCTTACTAAATTAGACATTCCCCTTTTTATTTAAGTTTCCCCTTTTCTTTAAGTTTCCCTTTTTCTTTAAGTTTCCCCCTTTTTAACTAAGTTCAAAATTAGAAAGTTTAGACAAACAACCATTTACCCCTTTTTAATAATTAAACCTCCATTAAAATTTTTACTTTAAATAATAAAGCTTGTATTTTCTTTACCCCTTCTTGTTATATGTTTTAATTAGGTTTTTTTGTTTAGAGTTTCTACTTAGACCTATGTTTTAAATTCACCAGTCTTGGCGACAGTTCTTAAGGGAAAATTTGTTATTAAACTTTACTCATCACATCATTCATTTTAAGGTCGACCAGGTCCTAAGGAGGCATAGTTTTCTAGGCACTAGGTTTATTAACTTACCATAGTTAAAATCACGACGTTCCCTTCAGGACGCACTACGTGCTCCAAGGGTGCCACTCGTTTTTTTCCATTTTATTCGCGCGACGTGCCCTTCAAGACACATTATGTGCTCCAAGGGTGCCACTCGCCTCTTGAATGAATTTGGTAGACATAAAACCCATGTAGTCAATACTCCGTCAAGTGATCTTGTGGGAGATTAAGGGCCTCTAAGGAATAAGGACCCTGCCTTATTGCGTGCCCCTTAGAATCATCATGAGCGATTTTCACAGTCTTCCCTCACAACATTGTGGGTATTCTCAAACTAGGTAATCGTTAACCTACAGTTCGAGCCACGACGAGAGTGCTAGTAGGCTGTGGCAGGGCTGCTGCCACACCTCTCCCTCAATGTCTCTGGTTGTCCTGCGTGACCCCTTTACTCCAAATGTGAGTCTGGTCAACAAGCTATCGTCAGCTTGCATCCATCAACGAAATATGTCAGCGATAACAATCAACATCATAATATATAATCATATGTGCATATGTCACATCAACAACATACAAACCCTAACAGTTCACTCCCTGACTCGATCCAGAGTCTAAGGAGTTTTATCGATGCCTTGACATCCTCTAACGTCCATAGTCTTGCACACTCAGAAGAACCTGGTCAATAACACCCGTCGATGTAAATACAACAAAAATAACATATCATCAAATCCACAATATCTCATAATCATAATCAAAACAACCAATAGTATAATGACCCAGATCACTTACACGCAAGTGTACTCAAATAATAACTCTGCTCAGTGCGTGAAAGAGAGGGGTGTTACATACACCCCCTCTTGTTTTAAAATTCGTCCCGAAGTTTCACATTATGTAAGTGCCGAAATAAAGTGCATCACAGTATCATATGTCTAGCTACCAAACAAAAATGGACACTATTGATGCATATCATATGCGTCCTCCCAGGTCGTCGAGTGTGGACTATAGTTGTCCCATTGGACCTTGACCTAATCTACTCTTCGACACCGTAGCTGTCGAATGCGATGGTCCATGATGTGTATTGGCTCTGCCGTGAGAACACCCTCATTCGATACCTACAAGGAACTCATGTCAATAACATGTGTAGGATCACTAACATAATGTCTCAAAATAGATACGTGAAAAAATCGTGCATACGCCTCAAAGAATCAGGCAAGGCTAGTCGATAGGCCACGATCCCCTTCTTTTCCACAATCTTGAAGGGTCCCATGAACCTAGGAGAGAGTTTATCACCCTTTCCAAACTTGATCTAACTCTTATGAGGTTTCACCCGCAAAAAGACTCGATCACCAACTTCATAACTACGGTCGACACGATGCGCATCGACATAACTCTTCTGCCGATCTTGCACTTCATTGATCCTTTGTATTATTGTTTGCATTTGATCTTACATTTATTGGATCTCTTCTGGTCCCACCTAGACCCTATCCTCAAGCCGATCCCAACTCAAAGGCGTCCAACACGGTTGCCCATAAAGAAACTTGAAATGTTCCATCTTAATGGTGCTTTGATAACTGTTGTTATAAAAAAATTAGACCAGTGGAAATAACTCTTCCCAATGCTTCTGTTGGTCCATCAAGTACATACACAACATATCCTCCAAGATTTGGTTTGTTCGTTCGGTCTGCCCATCTGTCTCCGGGTGATACGCGGTACTAAAGTTAAGTTAGGTTCCCAAGGCCTCTTGGAAACTAGTGAAAAATCATTTGGTAAACATCAATCCTCTATCGGATATTGATCCAGGTGGATATCGGTGGCCACCCACCTTTTTCAACTAGCCCAAGACAATTTTCTGGCAATTTTGGTAATTTACTATTTTTAGCAGTTTTTCACTTCCGGAGCTGTTTTGAGGCCCCAAATGATGTTTTTTAGGGAAAACAGGTTGCGATATGGAACATCCCTTGATATTGTCCCCAAAATGAATCTCCTTGACGATACCTTTCCAATGGGATATCATACGCCTAAAACGGAGATCGTATGCAAAAGTTATGACCCCGGGAAGTTGATGTACTAACTTACCTAAACGGGGCCCACATGACTTTTGGCGCTTCATCTCCTAGGGTTAGGTTTTTGGATATCTAGGGTTTTTGGCATTCCTGTTTATTGTAAAAATTCCTTTAGAGCCTCATTTTAATCATCTTCTTGTGAATGAGCACAACCATCACATCTCTTCTTAGAGATAAGCCGCCACCATTCCAACAAGCTTGTTTCCGCTGCATTTTACAGTTTCATCTTATTTCCTTATTGAATATAAAACCAATTTTACTGTATCTCTGTTATTTTTTGTTAAGCACCTGTTATTAATCTGTAGTCATTTCGTTCTTCTCATAAATCCAGATCAGTGGTATCAGAGCGGTCTGCTCCTTGTCGTCTTAATGCATGTCGCCAATGAGGTCAGAATACAAAGAGTTGGGTCTCGAGCTTTTTTCTCTTGAGGACAAAATCTCTCGCACGCCCAAGCGACCTCTCATGGCAGGATAAAATAAAGATGACGAGACAATAGATCCTTTCAAATTGTTGATTGAGGAAGCCCTCACACAACAAAGGAACTAGATGATGGATAGTTTCGCGCAAATCCTTCGGCGACTACCAACAGGCGACGCATATTCTTCGAGCGGAGGTGTCTCTCCCTTAAAGGTACAAATAAACTTTGATATTCCTATATTTGAAGGTCATATAGAAGAAGATGTTGTAGACAAGTGGTTGAATCTACTAGAAGGGTATTTTTCTGTCCATAACTTTTCGAATAGAGAAAATATTACGTTTGTGCTCCTCAAAGTCGTTCCCCATGTCAAGGATTGGTGGGAAACTTTCTGTGAGAAAAAGGAAACAGAGGAACCCTTATTATTTACAGTCACGGACACCTAGGAATCCTTCAGGGATGTTATTAAGGAACAATACTACCCTGTCGGAAGTTATGACGACTTGTATACCAAATGGACCACACTGCGGCATGAAAGAGACCAAGCAGTGCCATATTTCACAAATATCTTCCATACTTTGCGCACCAAGCCGGGTATCAAAGATTCAGAGTGACATATGGTGCTCAAGTATCGTGGTGCTCTGCATAGATACATCTAGACTGAAATGGAATTTCTGGACATCTCATCCTTGGGTGTGGCATACCGATATGTCGTCAAAATTGAGCAGAAGCTCAAACAAAATACGCGACAATTTGGGCTTGGGAACCCCTCACAACAAAATCCAGGAAAGGGCAGCCCCAACCCACAGAACAAAGGACATAGAAAATATGGACAATATCAAGACAACCAGTCCAAGCCGCAAGAAAAGAAGGACACCAGAAAGACAAATAAAGATACCGGGAAGTGGTGCGGCTTCCATAAGAGCCCTTGGCATAACACTGCTGACTGCCGCTCAAAGTAGTCGCTGGTGGCCGAAGTGAAAGCCTTTGAATCGAATGCGGTTTTTGACTCTGAGCCAGAACCAGAAAGGGGAAGTTATATTTGTTTCATTAGTTTTGGTAGGTGTCAGTTTGTTGCTAAGTTCTAGGAAAAAAATTTGCAAATTTGGAATTTGTTGAGATAGCTTGGGATATGTTGGTTTGTCAGATACCTAAGAACTCTTAAATATATTGATTATTTTGTATTGAATAGAGGTTAGAAAGTGTGGAGAGTGTGATAGTGTTCATTGTGCAAAGGTCCAAGAGACCAAGAAGGAACAAAGTTAAATTCGTTGTATTAGTTTATTCCTTTTGAGTTCGGTAAAAATCTCAGATTTTGTGTGCCATTGTGGTTTGTTTGTGTGTGAACTCGATTTATATTTGAATTTTTCTCGATCGAGCAACAAAAATTTGGTTCTATAGGGTAATGGATTGTGTATGGAGTCGTTCTTTGAAGCTAAATGGTTTCCATTGAAATTTTCTGTGTATTTCCATTTTGTTTGAATTGAACGGTCAAGATTAGATATAGGAGAGAGCCTTGCCAAATCAACTATCATTATTAATTCAGATTTCTTTCTTATCGAAACTTTCCTGTATTGGATCCACAGTCCATCAGATTTCCTTGTCACATCTCAACTCCGACGAAACCGTCATTTCAGACTCAACCATCAAACCCTTGACATATTTGGTCCCTCTGATACAATAATCTGACGATGACGATCTAACCGTTCATCCGAGGGAAGAGACCAATGGTTGCGATCAAGTGTATATCAAACCCTTGTCATACTAGATCACTCCAACTCATGAAGTACTTAAATCTGACTTATTAGAGCACTCAACTCTGACCCATCGAAGCACTTGACTCCGAACCATATGGAATTTATACTCTGATGAAGCTTCCAAGGCATCAAACTCCGATGCATCAGAGGCTCTTAACATAGAGACACTTCAACCATGTCATACTTCATTGCGCTATGCAAGGATTCTATCCCGTGTTCTGGTGAAGGAATTAGCACCAGACCGTATGGGAAAAAGTGCTTAGCGCCAAGAAGAAAAGGAACACCCTATTCGAATTCAAATTACAGACTGGTGTGTAACAAAGAAATTAGAAATATGTTATTAGGATATCCTTGGACATGACATTGAAGAATTCAAGAGTATATCAAGTGTTGGAGTTGAATAGAGACTTATTCTAACTCTGTACGATGGGATTTGGACCTGGTAGGTCCCCATCAAGTTGTATCAGAGTGTGAATTGTATTTGTAAGAAGCATGCTGCCCAAACGAGGAGGATGAGAGAGAAATATAGCCACTGAGGAGTTATGATTGGAGATGAAGTGCATCCAGGTGAGGATGGAGGCCATGGAGATAGCTCAGACAAGGCAACCTAACATAGGAGATGTCAGTGAAAGTGCAGATACAAGCTCTGAAGGGGAAACATAAGAAGCACAAGGAGGAGAAACAACAGAGGAGGAACTGTTGAGAATGGTCACAAAGGTTGGAGCTAGACCAAAGATGCAAGTGACCATGTATGAGGGTAACTTTAATGTGGATGAATTGCTTGACTGGATCAATGCAATGGATACATATTTTGACTATGAAGATGTGGATGAAGAAAATAAATTCAAACATGCAGTTACAAGACTGAAAGGCCATGAAACTTTATGGTGGGATGAGTTGTAGGCATATAGGAGAAGGAAAGGAAAGGAAAGGAAAGGATAAAATCAGAAGTTGGGATAGGATGGTGGCTAAATTCAAAATCAAGTTTATGCCTAATTAATATCAATTGAATCTGTTCAGAAAATTGCAAAATTTGAGACATAAATCCATGACAGTAAAGGAGTACACTGAAGAATTCTATAGGCTGAATATAAAGGTAGGCCATATAGAAGAAGATGCATAGAAATTTGTCAGGTATATAAATGGACTAAGGTATGATATTCAATACGAGATCAGTCTTTTGTCCCTGAGAACAATGGAAGATTCTTACAAAGCAACCCTGAAAGCATAAGAGAAATTGGCCAGGAATCCGAGCCAAAATAACAGAGGTAGGAGCACACCATGAGGAAAGGGATCATGTAGCAGAGGAAGATTATAGACTTCAAAGGAGGAAGCAAGAAGTTCTAGAAATCGATCACCTAGAGGAAGAGAGTTGAGAAGTGGAAGATTCTTCTCAAGAGGCAGAGGCAGAGGCAAATAAATCAAGTGTTATACTTGTGGGAAAACATGACATATGTCTTGGGATTGTCTTGAGAATAAGTCAACAAACTAGAGAGGAGCTCATATTTAAGAGGATAAAAAGGATACAATGAACACAAAGGTAAAAAAAGAAACTCTTGAAATGGATGAATCATTAATGTTGAATTAAAACAGAGAAGGAAACTCATGAACCATCCCAGACGAAAATTTTATTCCGAACCATGTGCAAATCAAGAGGGAAATGTTGCAAGGTGGTCATTTATAGTGGTATCACAGACAATCTAGTCTATATAGAGATGGTGGAGAAGTTGGGATTGTAGAGGACTACTTCATACAAAGTGTCTCGGTTGTAGAAAAGACATAAAATTATGGTAAGTGAAAAATGTAAGGTAGAAATTCAGATTGGTGGTTACAAAGATGAAGTTTTATGTGATATAATGCCCATGGATTTTTGTCATATTTTGTTGGGAATACCATGGAAGTATGATAGGAAAGTTGTTCATGATGGAAGAAGAAACACCTATTCTCTTGAAAAGGATGGACACAAGCATGTGTTATTTCCATTAAGGGATGAAGGAGCTAAATAAGAAGCTGGTCCAAGCGTGTTGTTGATGAGTGGAAATGATATGTTGTAGGAAATCAAGAAAGAGGAGGGGGTACAATTTTATTTGGTTGGTAAGCCTAGAGTAGTAATTACCAATACACATTTAAATGATTTACCTGCAAAAATTCAAGCATTGTTCGATGAGTTTGTTGATATCATTGTTGATGAGTTTCCTAATTCATTACCACCCATAAGAAGGATTAGCCATCACATAGACTTGATTCCAGGAGAAATTCTACCAAACAAAGCAGCCTATAGGATGACACCCAAGGAGAATGAAGAGATATACAATAAAGTTCAAGAACTGTTAGATAAGGGATTGGTCAGAGAAAGTTTAAGTCCTTGTGCAATGCCTGTTGCTTTTAGTCCAAAGAAGGATGGAATTTGGAGAATGTGTACAAACTCTAGAGAAATGAACAAAATAAAAATTAGGTACATATTTCCTTTACCTCATATGGATGATTTAATAGAATTTCTAAGTGGTGCAAATTATTTTTCAAAGATATATTTGAAAAGTGGATATCATCAGATTAGGATAAGAGAGGGAGATGAGTGGAAGACAACCTTTAAAACCAATGAACGTTTATATGAATGGCTTGCCATGCCTTTTGGTTTGACAAATGAACCTAGTACATTCATGAGGCTCATGAATGGAATCTTCAAGGATTTTATTGGAAAATTTGTGATTGTATATCTAGATGATATTCTTGTCTACAACAGAACAAAGGAAGAACATTTAAGGTTTTTGAAGTTGGTATTGAGGAAGTTACAACATGAAAGACTTTTGGTAAATATGAAGAAATTTTCCTTCATGAAGAAAAAGTTCTTCTATTTGGGATTTGTAATCTCTCAAGATGGATTGAAGATGGATCCAGAAAATGTGAAAATAATCAAGGAGTGGCCCTCTCCAAGGAATACTTATGAGGTAACAAGTTTTCATGGTTTGGAAAGTTTCTACAGAAAATTCATTAGAAATTTCAGTAGAATATGTGCTCCAATAGTTGAGACTATTAGGAAGGAACATCAACCATTTAAGTGGACAACATAAGTTGAAAAATGATTCAAATTATTGAAAGAGAAGATCACTGAACAACCTATTTTAGTTCTTCCAGATTTTCATTAACCTTTCCAAGTCTAGTGTGATGCAAGTGGAATGGAAATTGGTGTTGTTCTAAGTCAAGATGATAAGCCTATTTCTTATTTCAATGATAATTTGAATGATGCCAAGTAAAAATATTCAACCTATGACAAATAATTCTATGTACTGATCCAAGCTTTAAAGAAATGGAGGCATTATCTTATGCTTAGAAAATTTATTGTATATACTGACAATCATGCTTTCCAGTTTATGACTAAGCAGGAGAAGATGAATCAAAGACATGACAAATGGGTAGAGTTTATGCAAAACTTTACATTTTTTCTTAAACATATCACTGGGAGTGTTAACAAAGTTGTATATGATTTGAGCAGGAGATGTTTGGTTTTGCAATAATTCCAAGTGATTACTTTGGGGTTTGAATATCTCAAAGAAATGTACAAGGAAGACCCAAAATTTAAGGAAGCCTATGAAGCATGTGAGAATCTAGTGATTAGTGATAGAATTCCTTGGATGGAGTATATGATTTAAGAGGGGTTGTTGTTCAAAGGAAATCAGTTGTGCATTCCAAAATGATCAATGAGGGATAAATTGTTGAAAGAAAAGCACAATGGAGGATTGGTTGGTCACTTTGGACTGGAGGACATGACAAAACTTATGCTCAGTTAAGTTCTTCTTATTTTTGGCTAGGTATGGGATCTGATGTTAAGAGATGTTTAGAAAGATGTAAAATTTTTCAGTATGCCAAAGGGAAGAAACAAAACACATGTTTATATCAACCATTTCCCATACCAAGTAGACCATGGGATGCCATCAACATGGATTTTGTTTTGCGTTTACCTAGAACTCAGAGGGGGAATGATTCAATCTTTGTAATTGTTGATAGATTCTCAAAGATGGCACATTGTGTACCTTGTTATAAAACCAGTGATGCAACCCATATTGCAAATTTGTTTTTCAAAGAGATTGTAATATTGCATGGATTTCCTAGAAGTATAGTTTCAGATAGAGACACTAAGTTTGTTGGAAAGTTTTGGAGGACATTGTGGAAGAATCTTGGAACAAACCTTTAATTTAGCTCAGCCTATCACCCACAAACTGCTGGGCAGACAAAAGTGGTAAACATGAGCTTGGGAAACTTACTAAGGAGTTTGGTAAGTGAGCATAGAAGTCAGTGGGATCAAGTTCTTGCATAAGATGAGTTTTCTTACAAAGAATCACCTAATAGAAGCACAAGGAAAATTCCATTTCAAATTGTCTATGGTATGCACCCAGGAGGCATTTTTGAAATTAGAGATATGGGAAAAGAAGAAATGAGAAGTGCTTATGCAGAGGACTTTGCTACAACAATGCAAATGTTGCATGTATAGGTCAAAGGGAACTATAAGATAACATTAAGAGGTACAAGCAACGAGCATACCTGAAGAGAAAATAAATTAATTTTGAAGTTGGGGATCAATTTTTGGAACATTTGAGGAGAGAGAGATTCCTAATAAATTAAAATAACAAATTGAAATTGAAGAAGATAGGACCCTGTAAAATTTTGAGGAAATTTTCATCTAATTCCTATGAGATTGAGTTACCACCTAATATTGGGATTTCACCAATATTTAATATTGCATATTTATATCCTTACAGAGAACCTGAACCAGAAGATGAGGATGCTCAAGAGGAATTTCAATGGATGAAGCAGTTACCTACAACAAAACAATTGCAGATAAATAAGATTCTTGATCAAAGGATTGTCAAGAAAACTAGAAACCAAGATTAATATGAGTACTTGGTGAAATGGATAGATATTTCAACAAAATATGCAACTTGGATGAATGTGTCAGAGATCCAGAAGCATGGAAAACAACTTGAAGACCTCATGGATAGGAGTCCATCAATATTTTGTTCTTTAGGAATCTGATGCAAGAGCATCAACCAGTTAATTTCGAGACCGACCCTAGGGGTCACAAATATTTACCAAGAAAGTTGGTTTCCTAATGTTTTCTATTTTCATTTGTAATAGTTGTACGATGCATCTCTAGAAGATATCTTTGTTTGATTAGTTTTGATAGGTGTCACTTTGTTGCTAAATTCTAAGAACAAAATTTGCAGATTTGGAATTTGTTGAGATAGCTCTGGATAGGTTGGTTTGTGAGCTACCCGAGAGCTCTTAGATATATTGAGTATTTTGTATTGAATAGAGGTTAACAAGTGTGGAGAGTGTAATAGTGTGTAGTGTGCAAAGGTCCAAGAGACCGAGAAGGAACATAACTCAATTCATTGTATCAATTTATTCCTTTTGAGTATAGTAAAAATCTTAGATTTTGCGTGCCATTGTGGTTTTTTTGTGTGTGAAGTCGAATTCTATTTGAATTTGTCTCGATCGAGCGACAAAAATTTGATTCTTTAGGGTAGTGGATTGTGTATGGAGTCGTGCTTCGAATCCGAATGGTTTCCATTGGAATTTTTTGTGTATTCCCATTTTGTTTGAATTGAATGATCAAGATTATATCTGGGAGAGAGC
Organism: Picea sitchensis; assembly: GCA_010110895.2. Classification (NCBI taxonomy): domain Eukaryota; kingdom Viridiplantae; phylum Streptophyta; class Pinopsida; order Pinales; family Pinaceae; genus Picea; species Picea sitchensis. The sequence continues at coordinate 112,690 of SNQJ01S0003720.1, read as the reverse complement.
CTTGCCAGATCAACGATCATTATTAATTCTGAGTTCTTTCACATTGGACTTTTCCGGACCCACAATCCCTTGGAGTTCCTTGTCACAACTCAACTTGGATGAAACCATCATTTCAGATTCAACCATCAGACCCTCGCCATATTTGGTCGCTTCAATACCCCGACATCTAAGAATCTAGCGATGATGATCTAACCATTCATCAGAGGGAAGAGAACAACGGTCGTGATCAAGTGTAGATTGGACCCTTGTCATACCATATCACTTTGACTCATTTGGACTATTTAACTCCGACCTATCAGAGCACTCAACTCTGACCTATCAGAGCACTCAACTCCAACCCATTAGAGCACTTGACTTCGAACACTATGGAATTTAGACTATGACGAGGCTTCCAAGGAATTAGACTCTGATCCATCGAAGGCTCTTAACTTAGAGACACTCCAACTAGGTGATACTCCGATGCACTATGTGAAGGAATTAACACCCGACCATATGGGAAAAAGAGCTTAGTGCCAAGAAGAAAAGGAGCACCCTGTTAGAATTCAAATTACAGGCTGATGCGTAACAGAGAAAATAGAACTCTATTATTGGGAGATCCTTGGACACAACACTGAAGAATTCGAGAGTAGCTCGAGTGTTGGAGCTGACTACATAGTTATTTGAACTTTGTACCATGGGATTTGGACTTAGTATGTACCCATCAAAATATATCTAGAATTGCAAAGAATTTTCATCTATGGAATAGAGGCCTTCATACTCGTGTGGATTTTTATGAGTTTGATTGAGGCTTTGACATTTTACTTGGTCAATATTTTCTCAAAAAGCACATGCCAAAAACTTTTGAAAAGGGAAGTCTAAAGTTACAAATTATTGGAAAAAGAATCTAGGTTTCATGCCTTGACATCTATGAAGTGAAGATACAAGCTCCTCCAAAGGAGGATGATATAGACATAACCACTGAAAGGTTGTTAATGATTAAGAAAATCTACAGACAAGCTAAATTTGTAATGCTCCATATTTTGACCTTAAACTGTTAGAACTTTGATTGTACTCATCATAGTAATTCATTGTTTAGTAACTATTTGGACTTAGTTATATTGATATAGACATTTGAGATATGTATATCTTGACCTATTTTATGTGTTGCATAATGTTATTTTATTGGTATATGTTCATAAGGATGATAGTTATGAGAATTGTTCAAACATGCAAATTTAAATGTGGAATTTTAATACAATGGATATTAGTGTAACATTACATTGTGGATGTATAATAGATATGAGACATGTTGTAAATACACATACATTTCTTAACTGAATGTCAATACAAATATAGATGATCGTATGAAATATGTGATGTGTATGCATGGATACGAGTATTGGTGAACTAAGTTGAAGGTTGACAATTTGTGTAATAACCAAATGATTGTAGTGTTGAGGTAACTTGGATGTCGTAGACATCCAAAAGATAGTGTATTCTATAAGTTGTACTTATGATTTAATTTATGGTTTTAAATATTGCTATGATCTGTGGTAAGTGTGGTTTTGACAGGAGGCACAACTTGCCCAGAGTGGTTATTTGATGACGTGACTCTAAGAACAATAGTTGCACAATATGGCTTGATGTAGGGTGTTGACCCTAGTTCTATAAGAAGGGGTGGAGGTATTTCCCATCGTTTATCCTCCGAAACCTATAGTCGTGGGAGGGATGTGTGAAGTCACGCTCCCCTAGACGTGTGATGGCGACTGCTAGTTTCTTGTTGGGGAAGCTTGGTCGAGATGTATGACACTTTCGCTTACGGGTTCTATCTAGAGTTAGGTCAATATAGTTGCACTCTAGCTTAGTCCAACAGAGAAAAGGATATGATGGAAGATGGAAGTAGGTTAGGAAGGAATGATGCTTCGATGTTAGTTGAGAATACTGATTTGGGATTAGAGATGCCACTATTGTTTACTCACTTGGTTCCTTCCATGTTTAAAACCCTCTTTGATTTCCTATTGATATTTTAAGTGTGATAATGAGTTATTGATGATTTGGTGTAATTTTGTTTGTTAAGATTATTAAATGATGCATTACTTGATCTATTGTCCTACATGTCTTGGTGATCATATAGGAACTATGCACTAGAGG
>SNQJ01S0003720.1:62707-110510 GCA_010110895.2 Picea sitchensis | reverse complement strand
ATGATCGTATGAAATATGTGATGTGTATGCATGGATACGAGTATTGGTGAACTAAGTTGCAGGTTGACAAGTTGTGTAATAACCAAATGATTGTAGTGTTGAGGTAACTTGGATGTCATAGACATCCAAAATATAGTGTATTCTATAAGTTGTACTTATGATTTAATTTATGGTTTTAAATATTGCTATGATCTGTGGTAAGTGTGGTTTTGACAGGAAGCACAACTTGCCCAGAGTGGTTATTTGATGACGTGACTCTAAGAACAATAGTTGCACAATATGGCTTGATGTAGGGTGTTGACCCTAGTTATATAAGAAGGGGTGGAGGTATTTCCCACCATTTATCCTTCGAAACCTAGAATCAAGGGAGGGTTGTGTGAAGTCACGCTCCCCTAGATGTGTGATGGCAATTGCTAGTTGCCTGTTGGGGAAGCTTGGTCGAGATGTATGACACTTCCTCTTACAGGTTCTATTTGAAGTTAGGTCAATATAGTTGATGCTCTAACTTAGTCCAACAGAGGAAAGGATAGGATGGAAGATGGAAGTCGTTTAGGAAGGAATGATTCTTCGATGTTAGTTGAGAATACTGATTGGGGATTAGAGATGCCACTATTGTTTACTCACTTGGTTCCTTCCATCTTTAAAACCCTCTTTGATTTCCTATTGATATTTTAAGTGTGATAATGAGTTACTGATGAATTGGTGTAATTTTGTTTGTTAAGATTATTAAATGATGCATTACTTGATATGTTGTCCTACATGTCTTGGTGATCATATAGGAACTATGCACTAGAGGCAATGATTGTTTATCGTTAGTACATACATGAGATATGTGTCCGCTAGCTATGTACACATACCCTACCCATGTACACTAGTATAATTAATTAATGTATTAATTATTAAAGTAAATTATTAACTATTTAATTGAATGTTTATTGAATATGTAAATTATATTGCATAAAAATATCTAGAAGCATTAAATACCTTCTTGACTTTGATAGATGGTGGATATGATGAATTAAATAAGCATGGTAGGGCGTTATGTACATTTTGGGGGAAATTGTCAAATTACATTTATTAGCTAGCATGAGAAGAAATATTTTTCATTTTATTTATTGTTGTTTAATGCAAGTCATTTATATTTTAGTTTTATTTTAATCTTTTCCCAAAAATCTAGATAAGGGAGGTTCATGAATAATAATGAGGGTGGTTGAGGAGACTTGGGGAAGGGTGTATGGAAACTTGATAAATAGGAAGAAGAATTGGTAAGGAAGGGGGATTTTGGAAGGTTTGAGCATGATAAGAGGTTGTGAAATATTTGGAAGATATATTTCTTATGATGGTTTTCTTTGAGCATTGGTGCTTTGTTGTTCTTGGAGTCACGGGCACGGAGGGCCAAGAAACCGAAAGTTTTCTTGGAGCTAGGAAGTCGGCTAGACTCCTAGTTGGCTGAGAGGATTCCATTGTTTAACTTTGGGCAAGTGGGAAAAGAATACTTGGAAGCGCCTAGGACTACATTACATCTGAAGAGCTTCGACAAACTAAGGAAGAGGTATTTTTCGGTGGTATTTTGTTATTGATATTTTGGATATAATTTTGTTTTAAGTTCTAAATCTTAGAGTTAACCTATTACTTATTTCATCATGTTATTTAGATTTATCATTGAGAAAATGTAGAATAATTGTGTAAATGAAAATCCATGAAATTATGCTAAAACAAAGTTGTTATTGTGTATGTATTTAATGAATGGTTAATTGTTTAGCATGTTGGATGGGTGTTACATATGGTATCATAGCTATGGTTATAACTCTTAGAACCTATGGGCCTTCCCAAACTAAAGATAGAAATAATTATAAAAATAATAGTTAAATTTGTTTGAGTTATTATTTCTAGAAGATTTAAGACATGTTCAAAAATTTAGAGCATGGAAATCTTTACCACAAATTCTAATGCCCATAATTTTTAATTTAACTTCTTTAACATGATAATTTGAGAAATAATATCCCAACTAGATTGGATTTTGTTACCTCTTAGGCTAGAGTCTATCTATATTTCCCTCCTTTCCTACTTGTCCTTTATTATAAGCAATGAAAAGAGAAATAATACCAAAACAAATAAATATAATCCTTGTGTGCCAATATTGTTAAAGTGTTCCTCTGTCAAGGGGTTATTTGAAGGTCTACACACTGGCTATAGGAGGCTTTGGATCCAAAACTAGTTTTTTCTCTTAAAACTAGAATTCCCATAAGTTCTAATACCTCCATACATTATTCCATTCTTCGATTGAAGACAAGATTTTGTTCCACGGATTTTGAGAGGATGAGAAAGAAATCCGTGATTCTATTAAAGAGGATCGTGAGTGTTGGTAAATTTAAATTATGAAGGATCCTCATCCACAACAAACACTAGAAATACTACAAGCATTGAGAATAAATTAATTACTCGAAATAAATTGATGCGCTGGTGGGGGTTTAATGGTGTTTACTTTAAGAGTAGTTTCATATTGCATAGATTACTATGGCCACCCTCTTCCCTTTCAAATGATCTAAATCATCAAACTATGCAATGGGTTTCAACGAATCCCAGAAACCCGCTCCCACATGTTATCGGACTAATCGATAGGTGCAGACACTAACAGATCTCCCTAGATCCACCTGGATCTAGAACAAAACAGGACAGGACATGACTCTTTCCCTAAGTTATGACCATTGAATTAACTAGTAGGGAGGAACAAGTAACATACCTTTGTATTTATTCCTAGGGTCTATGTTGCTCCTGCTTCACTCTGGTGCTCTCGTGAGNTAACTATTTGGACTTAGTTATATTGATATAGACATTTGAGATATGTATATCTTGACCTATTTTATGTGTTGCATAATGTTATTTTATTGGTATATGTTCATAAGGATGATAGTTATGAGAATTGTTCAACCAAGCAAATTTAAATGTGGAATTTTAATACAATGGATATTAGTGTAACATTACATTGTGGATGTATAATAGATATGAGACATGTTGTAAATAAGCGTACATTTCTTAACTAAATGTCAATACACATATAGATGATCGTATGAAATATGTGATGTGTATGCATGGATACGAGTATTGGTGAACTAAGTTGCAGGTTGACAAGTTATGTAATAACCAAATGATTGTAGTGTTGAGGTAACTTGGATGTCATAGACATCCAAAAGATAGTGTATTCTATAAGTTGTACTTATGATTTAATTTATGGTTTTAAATATTGCTATGATCTGTGGTAAGTGTGGTTTTGACAGGAGGCACAACTTGCCCAGAGTGGTTATTTGATCATGTGACTCTAAGAACAGTAGTTGCACAATATGTCTTGATGTAGGGTGTTGACCCTAGTTATATAAGAAGGGGTGGAGGTATTTCCCACCATTTATACTCTGAAACCTAGAGTCGTGGGAGGGTTGTGTGAAGTCATGCTCCCCTAGATGTGTGATGGAAACTGCTAGTTGCCTGTTGGGGAAGCTTGGTCGAAATGTATGACACTTCCGCTTACGGGTTCTATCTGGAATTAGGTCAATACAGTTGACTCTCTAGCTTAGTCCAACAGAGGAAAGGATAGGATGGAAGATGGAAGTAGGTTAGGAAGGAAGGATGCTTCGATGTTAGTTGAGAATACTGATTGGGGATTAGAGATGCCACTATTGTTTACTCACTTGGTTCCTTCCATCTTTAAAACCCTCTTTGATTTCCTATTGATATTTTAAGTGTGATAATGATTTGTTGATGAATTGGTGTAATTTTGTTTGTTAAGATTATTAAATGATGCATTACTTGATCTGTTGTCCTACATGTCTTGGTGATCATATAGGAACTATGCACTAGAGGCAATGATTGTTTATCATTAGTACATACATGAGATATGTGTCTTGTAGCTATGCACACATACTCTACCCATGTACACTAGTACAATTAATTAATGTGTTAATTATTAAAGTAAATTATTAACTATTTAATTGAATGTTTATTGAATATGTAAATTATATTGCATAAAAATATCTAGAAGAATTAAATACCTTCTTGACTTTGATAGATGGTGGGTATGACGAATTAAATAAGCATGGTGGGGTGTTATGTACATTTTGGGGGAAATTGTCAAACTACATTTATTAGCTAGCATGAGAAGAAAGACTTTTCATTTTATTTATTGTTGTTTAATGCAAGTCATTTATATTTAAGTTTTATTTTAATCTTTTCCCAAAAATCTAGATAAGGGAGGTTGATGGATAATAATGAGGGTGGTTGAGGAGACTTGGGGAAGGGTGTATGGAAACTTGATAAATAGGGAGAAGAATTGGTAAGGAAGGGGGATTTTGGAAGGTTTGAGCATGATGAGAGGTTGTAAAATATTTGTAAGATATAATTCTTATGATGGTTTTCTTTGAGCATTGGTGCTTTGTTGTTCTTAGAGTCATGGGAAGGGAGGGCCAAGAAACTGAAAGGTTTCTTGGAGCTAGGGAGTCAGATAGACTCCTAGTTGGCTGAGAGGATTCCACTGTTTAACTCTGGGCAAGCGGGAAAAAAATACTTGGAAGCGCCTAGGACTACATTACATCTAATGAGCTTCGACAAACTAAGGAGGATGTATTTTTCAGTGGTATTTTGTTATTGATATTTTGGATATACTTATGTTTTAAGTTCTAAATCTTAGAGTTAACCTATTACTTATTTCATCATGTTATTTAGATTTATCATTGAGAAAATGTAGAATAATTGTGTAAATGAAAATCCATGAAATTATGCTAAAACAAAGTTGTTATTGTGTATATATTTAATGAATGGTTAAATGTTTAGCATCCTGGATGGGTGTTACACATGTTGTGCAGGATGACCGACTAGTGTGCACAAGATAAAGAAGCACCTAGTGCACAATGAGAACTTAACTAGTTACAGTGCAAGAAAAGGAAAAATAGGGAATTTCTACTTAATGGACGGGTAGAAGACTATGCTATGGATAATATCATCTTAAATTTGGGATATGATGTGAAAATCATTTCTAGGTAGACATGGGAAATGATGGGAAAACCAAAGTTGATCTAGTCACCAATTCATTTGAGGCTATAAAATCAACACAAGATTGTTTCAATTGGAAGACCGACAGGGGTGGATGTTAACATCGATGGAGTGCAAAACACAACATATTTTGAAGTAATTGAGATAGTGGATGGTATTAATCCTTATCCAAAATTACTTGGAATCAATTGGGATTTTGATAACCAAACAATTATTGATCTGAAAAAAGAGACAAATTATCTTTGAAGTAGCAGAATTGAGAGTTATAGTGCCATTGGATCCCATGGAAGGAAGGCGATATGTGGAACTGGAAAGGGGAAAAGAACTTGATAACCTTTACCATGTGACCATGCATATGGATGAATAAATTAATCTTACTAATGAGGGTGTACTCAGTTGGCGAAGTATCAGTTCTTTCGCATCATATTCAAAAGAAGCTCTGGAACATTAGCAGCAAAGGTTACATGAAGTATCTACAAGGATATATTCTTGTATTACCTACACATTTCATTGTATTGGAGCTGAGTTAAGTGATCCTATGAAGTATGATGGACTAACATATATAAATTATTTTGTAAAATAATTTGAATTATAGATATCATAACAATAGATATTGCTAGCTTTAGATATCACATTGAAAGTGACTCCTGCAAGATGGTGGGTTGCACATAAGATAGGATAGAGAATTGGCAACAATGCAGAAGGTTGTTATATGTTAGGTTTGGAATAAAAATTTAATATACCATACATAAGTATACTGGGTTTATTTTTCCTACATATTATATTACACAATGCACTGCAACATGGAGCTCAATACCTAAGAAGGAATGGATGCACTTGTTTGTGCACACTCTGGACACAATCCCAAAGAACTAGTATTTAGAGCTAGAAGTACACAAAGGAACAAAAAAATGGGAATATTTGACTTGCAACTTCAATAACTTTCAACTTTGAAGATGATGCCCCTTTGGTAGACACAACTATACAAATTATCAAGAAAAATATCTTTACATCAGAAGACAAGATGATACCAATACTGTTATGTATTGCACTAAGGTATTTTGTGACTATTCAAGAGATTTTGAAATGCTATAACATTGATGGGGAAGACTAGGAGGACGAATACCTAAGAAATTTTCAAATACTAGAAATCAAAGGAGATCGTGCAATAGAGGGTCCCAAGATTGAATCTTCTGAGTATGCAAAGATGTTGAAAACATGCAAGGTGAATATTGTTATGAAGAATAATCCCAAGTTTGCAAACATTGGAGATTACCGGAATGAAGAAATTATCGAGAAGATTGTTGATTTACCACGCGAATACCACAACCTTTTCTCGACTACATTTTAAAAAATAAAATGGATTGTTGGGGAGCTAGTGGAGATGAGGATCCCTTTGAATTTGGATGCAAATTCAGTAAAGCAGAAACCATAACAATTGAGCCGATTATATAAGAAGAAAGTGAAAGAATAAATAGATAGGATGTTGTAAGTTGGGATTATTAAACTTGTCATAGAGTCAGAATGGATTAGTCTGATGGTAATTCAGGACAACAAAATGGGTGGAATCATAATTTGTGTGGATATGTGGAAATTGAATGATTCTTTCGTACATGACTTGTTTTCGACCCTGTTTACAGATAAGTTTTGGAGAATGTAGGAGGACATGAAGCTTAATCAATTACTGATGGATTCTCTGGGTATCACTAGATTAAGATTGCATAGGAGTATAGACATAAGAAAACATTTGCAAAAGAATGAGGATGTTATCAGTACGTCATTCCCTTGGATTAAAAAATGCAACAACAATATTTTCCCAAGTTGTTGCTGCATCTTTTAAAGAATTTATTCATAAATTACTAGAAGTATATTTGGATGTTTGGATAGTGTTTAGTTTGTTAAAATACCATGTTGAAATTTTTCATTTGATTTTGGACAGATGTAGACAGTTCCATATTTTCTTGAACTTGAAGAAGTGTAAGTTTTGTGCACCATTTGGTATATTTTTGGGTCATCTAGTATGTAAAGAATGAATTTTGGTTGATCTTGTGAAGATTGTTGTTATTTTTTATCTACCACCACCTACTTCAATGTGACAACTACGAGCAACATTATTTCATATAAGGTACTGTAGAAAGTTTAATAGGGGATATGCATAGATCACAACCCCACTAGAAAATTTGTTGAAGAAGGAGGTCAAGTTTCAATAGAATGAGGAATGTCATCAAAGTTTGGATACCTTAAAGTAGAAACTGGTTATTGTGCCAATTTTATTATTTCCAGAATGGAAGAAGGAATTCCATGCCCACGTAGATGCATCATCTATAGCCTTATGTGAAATTATAGCTCATCCATGGGAAGGAATTTTGGGTCGTCCCATTGCATTTTCCAAAAGAAAGTTGTCAACTGCTGAACAAAATTAGACTACTATAGAGTGTGAAGGACTAGAAATGGTGTATGCACTACAAAAGTGTAGTAATTATCTGTTGGGATCACACTTTAAGATGTACATAGATCATTTTTCACTGAGATACTTAGTCAATAATCCAGTGTTGGGGGGGAAGATATGCAGATAACTATTACTATTTCAAGAATATGATTTTGAAGTGATTGTGAAACCAAGAAAATTAAATACATGACCTGATCATTTGTCACTCATATTAACAGGGGAAGATGTAGGAAATGTGGATGAAATTCTACCAAATTTGCACTTGTTCACAATACATATGGTCAATGATTACTTTGCATATATTGTCCATTTCTTGAGTACAAGAGTAACCCCACCTGAATTTACAATTGTGTATAAGAAGCAATTAGTAGTAAAGGCAATAGATTATCTGCTTATAACAAGGAATTTGTATAAATTAGGAGTAGATGGTATTCTTCGGAAATGTGTATTGGAGCATGAGAGGCCTATTATACTATCGAAGGAACATGATGGAATTGTAGGAGGACACTATGCATGGAAAGCAATGGCTCAAAAAAACTTTCGCACAATACTTTGGTGGCCCACCCTTCAAAGGATGCTAAGGAGTTCTATCGAACCTATGATGTCTGTTAGCAAGTTAGGAAGCCATCTAGAAGAGACGAGATTCCTTTAATACTAAAATTTACATTGAAAGCCTTTGATAAATGGGAAGTTGATTTCATTGGACCGATCAACCCACCAACAAAATGGTCAAGAGGAAGATACATAATCACTGCGACAGATTATTTGACCTGATGGGCTGAAGAAGAACATGTCAGAGATTGTAGCGGGGAGACTGTTGCATGGTTTCTATTTGAGAATATTGTTATAAGGTTTTGATGTTCGAGAATCCTTATGAGTGATCAGGGGACCCATTTTTTGAATAAAACAATTACTTATTTGAAAGAATAATTTCATATTTATCACCAGAAGAGAACACCTTATCATCCTCAGGAAAATGGAACAATGGAAGTGTTTAACAAGATCCTAGAGCATGTGTTGATGAAGATATGTAATTTAAATCGAGATGATTGGTAATTGAGGATTCCTACAATATTGTGGGCATATCATACTACATGTAAAATGTTGACAGGACTGACACCATTCCAATTAGCATATGGTCAGGAAGCAATTATGCCCATGGAGTTCATTATGTCGAGTATGCGCATTGTCATGCTGACAGAGCTCACTAATTATGGAACAGTAGAAAAAATATTGTTAGAGCTAGTGGAAATAGAGGAAGATTGTTTCGTCACAGGATTTCATCAACATGCTCAGAAAGAAAACAAAAAGGCATGGCATGGTAGACACATTAAATAGAAAAAATTTCAGATGGGAGACCTGGTTTTTCTCCATGACAACAAATTTTTGTAGCACCCTTGAAAGTTCCAAATTCACTAGTTGGTTCTATATTTCATAAGATATATGACATAGGTAGGTGATTTTCAGTTGGATAAATTGAATGGGGAAATCATGGAAGGATTGGTCAATGGTAGTCGACTAAAAATGTATAGGGACAATTATCCTTCCGTGCACTAGCTTGACTGCGCAGTATGTGTACCATAGTATCTATATTATATTAGATGTATTATACAAAAAGAAAATAAAAATAAATAAAATATCTTGAGGCAAGCCACAATAAAAAATTGACCAGACATGAGGATTTAAGCTCTGAATCGAGCGTCGCTCAAAGGGTCAAATTAGCAGGAAAAATATGAAAAATAAAATGTCACAGAAAGAAAGGAGAAGTGAAGAGATAGGATAAAGACCTGCACAAAGGACATGAAAAGAATTAAAGAGAAAACATAATGGCAAGATGGAAGAAATAAGTAGTCATAAATGAAAAAAGACGACGAGATTTTGATATACTGGAAAATTTAGACCACGATCTATCAAAATATATGAATTTAATGCCTAATCTATAAAGAATTGAATATGAAAAAAATCATATGGGATGGATAATTTTGGTGCGAAGAGGAATGATATAGATGGAAATATCCTATAAAATAATACAAAGGGAGATGAGAAAGGGCTATTGTTGTGTGGACATTTGAATATAACAGAGAGCCAAAGAATATCCAAGTGAGTTGCAGATAGAGTCGAATTGCATAAAGTCATGGTACCACCAAAGGAAGGAGCATCCACATCGTAGACAAAGAAACTGTGCACTAAGTAGGCATCGACATCAATGCAGGAAGAAACCCTTAGAGTAAAGGCATTAGATCCAATCAACTTTCCAAGACCATATGTGTCACCCAAAAAACCAATAGCAAAGCAAGTTAGAATTCTCAAGGAGCTGAAGTACAACCTTGTTACACCAATCATTCCACCTTGGGTCACCATTGAGGGAGATATGTTGGGCGCAGCAGGAAGATTGATATTTTGAGACCAGGATCTTCCGGATCTAAAGAAATTTCTGTAGTTAGCACCACATAATTATCTGTGCATAAGACTCCACCCAAACACATTATTACTCACAGTTGAGATGCAGGAGTGGGCAACAAGACTACAACGAACAAGCATATTGAACCTGTTGGAGATCCCACATTTTGGAAGAAGCGCAGAAATCAACATCTGTGTCAAATTATTGTTGATTTGCATCTGTAGAGGGTTCCTATGGTTTTATAGGCCAGTGTTGATCTACACCCAAATTATAACACAAATTATGGGATTGTCGATAGCAGTGAAATACCCACTACCCGTGTTCACAGATAAGACGCAGGAAAAATTGTTAGTAGAAAAGATGAGGGATAAATATGGCACACAGATTAGACATCATAAGCATCAACAATGATTCCATCATTTTTGCGATGTAGGTGTTGGTTTTCAAGTTACTTAGGAAATGTTGCATAGATCAGGTGCCAACAAGATTAATAGCAGGAACAAAAAAGTGTGCAGCAAGAGTGTAGATGAACTGGCCCACATTTTTGGTGAACCAATTTTTAACTGATTACAGGGAAGCATAGGATAAAGGAACAAAGTTCCATTATGCATGGTTATTAATTTTTATTGCATTGGTTTCTTGGAGGGATCCAGAAGAAACCCAATTCCTCAAAGGTATGCAACAACTGTTACTCGCATCAAGGTATGTTTTCTTTTTGGCATAACACGTATAAGAACGGGAAAATGGATAACACTATCACTTTCTACATCTATAAGGAGACAATTTGAAAATGTATTGAGGACACACAGTGCATTCTACCTCATAAAGTGAAAGCATATAGAGAAATCATGTGATTTAAGGTATGGCCACACCACATGTACATACAAGTAAAGAGGGATCCTGATCAACAATGGTTTCCAACTAACTACAGGTTGATAGAAGAGGATGTCACCTAGATTGTAAATGACTAGGAATCAAAGTGGAAAACCCCAGTGGTGGAAACAATGCAAGAGCATAAACAACAACCAAAGAAGGATCAAGAAGAAAAATAGGAACATGTAGAACAAGGGAATGGTGCAGGTGATAATCAAACAACATTGCCCACTAGAGAGAAGAGAAAGGATCACCCTAAGTAGCGATCAACATATACACACAAGAAGAGGAAATCCCCAAAGGAAGAAGTTATCCAAGCCTTAACTGAGGATGACCTGGAGAATATTAGAGATCAGGTGAAAGAAGTAACTAAAGAAGCATTTATGTGAGCTATGTAGAAACATGAGGAAATGCACATGAATGTGAAAGACCAAATAGCTACACTACGATATATTTTGGAATCAACCATGATAGCGCCAACCCAAAAAAAATATAATAAGAACATACAAAGAGCACAACAAAGAAAAATGATTCATGATCGACAACATCACAACCACCATCACCATCAACATAACATCATATCATGAAGATATCAGCAGGGGCCATAGAGTTCCCCAGGAAAGAAATGTAGGAGCGCGCACAAGCATTAAGTCATATTGACTTATTGTTTTCATAGTTACAATTGAACATGCTACATATCCTATAGACAAGTGTCACACAAGAGATCTAGTTGCAAACATAATCAACTGCTATGGATTTGGTCAAAGTGACTACAAACAATGATGCACTACACATAGAATACATCAAACTCATGTTATAATGGGATGAGGTTGTGCAGAAAACAACAAGGTTGCAACAAGAAGTGTAGGAGGTATATAGAAACTTCCTAGAGGTACCAATGGATGTAGATACTCCTTTGGAAGAGAAAGTGACAAATATAAGCAAAGAAATGTAGGTATTTCATGCAAAGATAGTATATTTGGAAGCTTGCACAACACTGAGCACACCACCAAAACAAACAACACTGAGCACACCACCAAAAGAAAGAGAGCAATGGGAGAAGAAAACCATGACCACCATGGAGAAAATTAGGAGTTTGGATGAGGAATGAGTGAAGTTATATGAAGAGAGTACAAAAGTGTGGAATCAACTGTTGGAGAATGCATAGCTACAAGACTTAGAATAGAGGTTATAGACTGTGAAGGAAAAGGCAAAAAAGATCAAATATATAATGAGCACTATGCCACCAACAGAGTGAATGTTTGTAATAGTTGAGAATAGTCCGTTGCACCAAGAGATAAACCAAATAAGAACTGAATAGTGAAATCTCATGCAAAATATTGAGCCTCTATAGGAGGAAGAATTTCAGGTGACAGAAGAACTTGCAAATACACAAGGAATAATGAAGCAAGTAGTGCAAGACAGTATAGAGAAACTGAAGACTCCCATTACTGTGCAAACAACAAAGGGGATTTTGATGTAAGAAGCACAAGTAAAGGAGAAGGTCGCAACTGAATATTCAAAGGAAATGTTTGAGAAGTTTGTTGTGACGTGGAAGGGAGTGCAACAGAACGCTTGAGTGGATCGGGACAAGCCACAAGTGAGTTTTGGGGCCTTTCGAGATAGGATTTTGGGACCAGTTTTGGGAAATCTGCAGCGTACACAAAATAAGGAAAGACAGTTGGTGCACTTTTGGGACCAACACGCACAAAAGGATGAATATTTTTTGAATTCGTTAGGAATTCTGGGTCCATTTATAAGGGATAATCCCTATTGTAATTGCATAAATATGTAAGGGTTTTGAGTTATAGAGTAGTCGAAGAGAAACAATATGCAAGGTAGGGGACTATGCAAGAGTGAGAGCGAAAAAGAGAGAGGGGGATAAGAGAATGGAAAGGGAAAAATATATGAGTGTAGTGCACATATTTTGTAATGGATTATTCTGAATAATATAATAAGAAGTTGGTCGTTGTGGACGTATCTCATCTTAGGTGAACCGCATTAAATATGGTGTCTATGTGTCATGATGTGTTTGTTTTTCTGCTTATTGCACACATATGATATATGTCTATTATTCTGAATATGTTACATTTTTATTTGTTTCTACACACATGATATAAGGTAAAATGAATTAATTTTGAGTATAATGGTTATAAGGACTGCCTCCCATCCCTTCATCAATGAAGGAACCTAGTTCATGCAGTTCTCATAGATACATCGGGTGAGACTTCGCTTGTTTCTGGGTGATGCCGAAAGGGCCAATATCTGAGGTTTTTTTTGGTGAATTCATGTTGAAACCCGAGTCTTCCCACTATGCACCAATACACATTAAGGCCAAATCAGATGAGGAAATCACACTCCATCTAACAATAACTCGTCAGTGAATTTGAGGGTAAAATTCTATTTTTACCTAGTAAAATAAGATGAATATTAGTTTGGAAGATGAAAGCAGTTAAAAATTCATAAGTGGTATCGATATTTAAAAAAATGAAATCATTTTCAAGAACCAATATTGATCTGAACGACTAATTTTCCCTCAAGAAGAAGTAGCTATAAATCAGTAGAAGGAGCTCACTTTTAGGGTCGACACTTTGGGGAGTTTAAGAGTATCGTATACCCAAGCTATTTGATCAATATCCCCTCAAACATAGACCAATTTTCAAGGTTGCGGGATTTAAGAGATTCATCCCCTGCATTATGCTTTAGTATGTGCTTCTTTTCTGTGTATGTTCCCTTGTAAAATCCATCCCTGTCATCTCATGGCTTCTTGTCTCAGATCCCCATTAATAAAATCTCGAGAAACAAGTTTCATAACATGTATAGTGTAATTGTGTGTTTTTTAGCTTATGATATTGAAGTGATTTCCTTTGAATGTATGACTATTTCATGTCATTTTTTATTGTATTTAGTGATGTGAGGAGGATACCTCCATGGATTTAAATATATGAAAATGTTCATTGTTTCATGAATTTTTTAATGATATGATACATATATTAGAACTGATGAATTCTTAGTTTCTCAACACATTATTCTTTTCTTAGACTATTAGATTCACCTTAAAGTTTTCTCAAATGTTTATTTTTTTATTTCTTATGAATCTAATCCTTTTGAAAATTAAACTCAAATTATATGAAGCACTCGTAAACATATGCCCCTTGAAATTGAATGTTTTGATATTGATTCTGGTATTATTTGAGGGCCAAGATTTTTATAATAGAGAGAGAAAAACTTACCCAAAATTTTGCATAATTTATGTTGTTATCAACATGGCTTTAAGGATCTCTCTGAGTCTTATCCCCTGGGATGCTTTGACATAGTTCCATTGACAACCGCGAACATCTCAAGGGGAAATAGGACCAGAAGTGTAGATAAAAGGATAACCACCCCACTGAGCACAATTTCCCCTAGGGGGAATTCCCTCATGAATAGTGGTATAACTATAAGGTAAATTATTCCCTAGACTTTAAGTTCCCCCAAAGGGATTTCCCTAAGAAAAATGGTAAACTTGGAAGGAATAGATATTGCAGGAATTAGTGTACTACCCGATAGGATGTTAAATCCCCCCAAAAAACTAATGCCCCCAGACTAACTAGGAACAACACCAAATCCACTAGATATGTTCCAACCGAATGGAAAACTGACATTTGGCATCATCAGGATACCTATAGGGACATTGGGAGTGGAATAAGTTCCACTCTCAACATTGAAACCAAGGCTAGGACCCCACTAGATGTATTTCCATGTGTGGGAATCACAATAGATGGGATGGGAGTGATAATTATAGTTATGCTAATGGAAGGAAAAGTAGACAGGATTGGAATTCCCCAAATGGAGACACCTGTTGAAAAGGGAAAATTGTGTGTAGATCCAATGGCACTAAGGGATGACAAAGTGGAAATCACTAGGGTGCCCCCTTTAAATATTTTCGATGGGATTAAAGTCTCAGACACACTGGAAGAAACACTCGGGCCCAACATGGTGTGAGGATCGTTAAATAAGTAAAAGGGATCACTAAAAATATCCCTAACCTAGGCAAGTATGAGGTCATTAGGACTAGTCAAAGGAGGGTTAAAATGAGGTAGAATAATTTTTTCAACCACTTCAACTTCAAATGAGTCACTCTCCTTAGAATTTATGTATGGCTCTCTGAACTCTCTATCACCTACCGCTCATCGCTTAAGAGGTGGTTGTTCCTTCATGATAGGTGAAAAACCTCATTTTTTATAGGACGTTCAACCACAATGAACAAAATTTTTAATAACCCAAATAACAATTAATACTATGGTTGACGTAGACTTGGAACCAAAGAGAACACCACTGAAAAATATAAACAATCAACAAGAAATAACAAGGTATCAAAGGTCCTTCTGAAAACCAACCCTCTAGGGGATTTCAAGTCCCCAAAATATTGTCTAGAGAAGGTGTGAGGAACAATTAATATAACCCACACATAACATCCTTGATCGGTGCAAGTACCCTTTATTAAGGTGATCACCCTCTAAGGGAACTGAAATAGAGATTGAACATCTACCCCAGGTACCATAGGCACTTCCCACCTGTAGTAACCTATGTAGATAACTTTGAAAGGTCATTATGTCTACCACCTCACAATCAATGAATGGGTGAATAGTAGAAGGTCCAACCACATGAATGGGTGAATAGTAGAAGGTCCAACCACATGAATGGGTAGAGAAACTAATCTCAACTACAGAGAGGCATGGCACCCAAAAACCCCCATACACACAGTATTAAAAGCAGTCTAGTAAACACCAAGACAACTAGAGAGAGGATATAACTTTACTTTCCCCTATGTTACCTCATTATTTACTCCTATGTTAGAGGATATTCCTGAGACACTTGTTTTGATAGTGGATTTTAACACTCTTTGGTGACTTCTAGGTTGACTTTGTGTGGACATAGAGAGTTAAATATCCAATCCTATTCCAAGGCCCTAATCCTATCTATGTTGATTTGTTACCAAGAAAAATATTCTAATTTATTTTAGATTACATGTTATTTTTATTATGGTTTTTTATTAGGCAAGGGAAATGAATGAAACATCAATGATGTGTTTGACTCTTTACAATCCAAAGAGGAAAAAATATGATCGCAAAAAATGCAATGTTTTTCTTTGATGAACTCTAACTAAGGAGGGGAAGAGAAATTTTATTTTTTAGTTTTGCAAATCAAAAATACAAAATCACAACCATGTAGTAACTGTGAAAGACAAGAAAAAACAATGAACAATATCCTTGAATGCAAAATAGACCAATAAAAGTTCTTGCAAAACACCCAAAATATTTACCCTGGCATTTTATTTTTTTTGAAATGGAAATTTATTATAATGAATATGCATATCAAAATAGAAAACAATAGGAAAAGGGTTGTGTGATGTTAGTAGTGATGCCCCCTAGTGCACTCTAATGTCTACACCAGATAAAAAACCCAAAACTTGGGAGAAAGACCAAGCAATGGAACATATTTTAACAAACACAAACTATATGAAAAAGGGACAAAATACACTACTATATATGAAAAGATTTGTTGGGTACACTTCATATATCACCACTCACTAGGTAGCAAGCTCACTCAAACGAGCAAACCAACAAAAACAATAAAGAAACCTCAAAATAACTTCACAATAAAAAATAAAAAATAAAAGAGGCTCACAAAAAGATAAGATCTATGCTATCATACCCCTAATAGGATTCTAAGTCCATGAAAAGTTCAAATATGACCAAGGAAAATTAGAATAAAATGAAAAAAAATCACCTACAGGGGAATTCATGGCCCAAAATGTATGTATCCTGTGACTGTTTCCAGGTGGTCACGGCCCAATAGTTGTGCAACCCATGACTGATTTCTCCAGTGTGAACCCATTGGTCCTGGTCATCTGCAAAATTGGGGGAAAAGGCCCAAATTTGGCCCGAGTTTGAAAGATCAGGAAGATCTTCTCTCTGAGGGAGTGACAAGGAAGATTATAAACTGTATAAAAGTCTTAGAATCATGAAAAGAAATGGGAAATTTTAACTAGAGAAGAATCAAATATTCCTTGCCAGTGGAGTTACCAATTTTGTTATGGATAAATATATCCCATAGATAAGCTATACCTCCCTTGGACCTTCCCTTGGTCCAAGACAGATAACATGTATATATAACTATGGGGTTTCCCTAGATCTAAACAAATTGATTCCTTTTTACTCTAGGAGAGAGAGAATGGAATATCGTTTTAATGGTGGTTTTCCTCATATGCCCCAGTTGATGTAGCTCCCAAGATCTAGTTCTAGCTCCTATGGTATGCTCCCTACACATAAGAAATGAATGAAAACCAATCTATGAATTCTCCAAGCATTAGGAAATAACATTTCCGGTCTAGATCTAATTTGATCTACTCAAGGAGAGATTAGATCTATCATTTGCAACTGAATACAATGGTATAGAGAGAGGTAAACACATAGTTCTATATTAATGAATAAGAGAAATACATCGATCACCTAACCATAACTTGAGTCATGAAAGCAATTCTCATGTGTTCCTTTCTCTTTCTCCTCCTCAAACTTCATTCAAGTAAGGTAAAACGGATATGAAGGCTGAAATATGTGGAGAAGCTCCTATGAAAATCCAACAACGTGTGCCTATGAATGATTCTTCCTCCTCTTTTCCATGGAATTCCTTCCTTATATAGATTAGTGGAGGAGACTAGGTGAGGCTTCTATATCCATAGAACTCAAAACTCAACTATATTTATATTTCCCAAGCTCCTATCACGAGATAAACAACTCACCTAGTGTTGATCTCCTTGGAAATCACCAATTCTAGAAGACTATAGAGGTGATAAAAAAATGCAAAGCAGTTCATTAGTGATCGATCATGCCATATTAATGGGATAAGTAGAAAACGTCCTAAAAATAATCAAAACAAATCCAGAAGATTATTTATCAAAATAATATCATCAATATGTCCTCCATGATACCCTAGGGTGAGAAATAAGGTTGTAACATATGCCCTCTAATGTGTGAGGTCAGAAGAGGAACAAGTGGAAAAAATACATTATGAAAATGGTCACCAATGTAAGATAGTGTAAGGACGGAGAAAATAGGCTAGGAATCCAAGAAGTACATCTAATTAAACATCGAGGATATATATATATCATCCCCGATATATTCATACCCATGCTCAGAAGAGAGACAAGGCATGGTTTCCAACACAATACACTGTGGATCCATGAACT
Source organism: Picea sitchensis (assembly GCA_010110895.2). Lineage (NCBI taxonomy): Eukaryota > Viridiplantae > Streptophyta > Pinopsida > Pinales > Pinaceae > Picea > Picea sitchensis. Next base: position 92,513 of record SNQJ01S0003720.1, on the reverse strand, counting down.
GAAATGCAAGGCCATGGCCACAAAAAATTACATAGTGTATCCTTGTCAAAAATAGATCATAACCATGATCAAATAGAATGTGTATCTATGTCAAAATATACATCAGAAAGACATCAAGCACAACTTGAGATAAATACCTAGAAATGAAACACCTTTTAACAAACACAAAATGGATGAAAAAGGGATTAAAAACACTACTAGATCTAAAAACATATTTTGGGGACATTTTCTAGATCACCACTCAATATTATCTCAAATATAATCAAGACCTACCTTAGACCTTCCCTTGGTCCAAGACAAACGACAGGTATAGATAATTATGGGGTTTCCCTAGATCTAAAAAATTTGATTCATTTTAACACCAGGAGAGAGATAATGATATACCTTTTTAACAACGCTTGTCCTTATATGTCCTGGATGATGTATCTCCTTAGATCCAACTCTAGCTCCTGCGGTCTACTCCATGCACACAAGTAACAAACAAAAACCAATCTATGAATTATCCAAGTGTTACGAAATAACAATTATGTTCTAGATCTAATTTGATCTACTGAAGGAGAGATCAGATCTATCATTTACAACTGAATACAATAGTATAGAGAGGGGAAAAAAAATAGATCTATATTAATGAATAAGAGAAATACATAAATCACCTAACCATACCTTGATTCATGAAAAAATATCTCCTTTGTCCCTTTCTCTTGATCCTCCTCAACCATCACTCAAGCAAGGAAAACTCGATCTGAAGGATGAACTATGTGGAGACGCTCCTATGAAAATCTAGCAACATGTACCTGTGAATGATTATTCCTCCTCCTTCCCATGGAATTCCTTCCTTATACAGAATACTAGAGGAGGATAGGATATGATTCTATATATCTAGAAATGAGTGAACGAAACTAGATTAAGTGTTCTCAAGCTCCTTTCATGAGATAACCAACTCACCTAGTATTGATCTCCTCGAAAATAACCAATTCTAGAAAGCTACAGAGGCGGTCACGAGCCATCAATAATGCAGATAGAAACCATTCGCAAGATACAAAGTAGTTCATCAGTGACTTGTCACGCCATATTAGTTGGCTTAGCAGTGACCATCCTCAAAAATCAATGAGACCAAGGAAAAAGAGTGTGTCTCATCATAATACATCAACATGTCCTTTATGATACCCTAGGGTTCCAAATAAGGATGTAATAAATTCTCCCTAATGTGTGAGGTTAGAAGAGGAATGGATTTACAAAATACATTATGAAAATCGTTACCAATGTTAGGTAGCATAAGGAGGGAGAAAAGAGGTCAAGAAGCCAAGGAGTACCTACAATCAAACATCAAGGATATATAGATCATCCCTAAGGTAGGAATACTCATGCTCGAAATAGAGACAAATCATAGCCACCAACACAATACACTATGGATACATGAAGTAAAATGCAAGACCGTGGCCACAAAAAAGTACATAGTGTATCCATGTCAAAAAATAAATCATAGCCACAAGAAAATATAATGTGGATCTATGTCATTGAATATATTAGGAAGACATTGATCACAACTTGAGAGAAACACCTAACAATGGAACACCTTTTAACAAACACAAACTAGATGCAAAGCGGACAAAAACACACTAGTAGATCTAAAAATATATGTTGGGGATGCTACCAAGATCACCACTCACTAGGTAGAAAAATCACTCAAGTAAGCAACCTAACAAAAACAATAAAGAAACCTCAAAATAACTTCACTCAAAATAAAAAAGAATAGGCTCACATGGGGATAATATCTATGCTACAAACCCCTAATGAGCTTCTAAGTCTAAGAAAAGTTCATATCTAATGAAGTAAAGTAAAACAAATATGAAAAATAGTCACCTATAGGGGTGACTGTGGCCCAACAAGTATGCTTCTAGTGACCATCTACAGGTGGTCGCAGTCCAACAGTTATGCAATCCATGATTGGTCACTCTAGTGTGAACCAGTTAGTCATGACCATTTGTAGAATTGGGGGGAAAGGCCTAGATCTAGCCCAGGTCTGACAAATCTTCAAGATCTTCTCTCTGAGGGAGTGACAGGGAAGATTACAAACTACATAATTTTTTTAGAAGGCTAAAAAGAAAGGGAAAATGTGAAATAAAGAAGAATCAAATATTCCTCCCCAGTGGAGTCACATATTTTTTTATGGATAAATATAGCCTACATATAATTCAAACCTCCCTTGGAACTACTCTTGGTCCAAGACAGACAATGGGTATAGATAACTATGGGGTTTCCTTAGATATAAAAAATTGATTCCTTTTTACAATAGGAGAGAGAGAGAGTAAGATAGATTTTTTAATGATGTTTTACCTCGTATGTTCTGGTTGATTAAGCTCCCAAGATCCATCTCCAACTCCTGCAATTTGATCCTACACACAACCAATGAATGAACACCAATATATGAATTCTTCGAGTGTTACAAAATAACAATTATAGTCTAGATCTAATCCAATCTACTCAAGGAAATATCAGATCTATCATTTGGAATAGAATACAACATTATAGAGAAGGGAATACACATATATTTGTATTAATGAATAAGAGAAATACATCAATCACCTAACCATTCTTTGGGTCATGAAAGAGATACTCCTTTGTCCCTTTCTCTTGCTCCTTACCAACCTTCACTCACGCAAGGAAAACCTGATCTAGAGGCTGAAATCTATGGAGAAGATCCTCTAAAAATCCAACATTATGTACATATGAATTATTCTTCCTTCTCTTTCCCATGGAATTCCTTCCTTATATAAACTATTTGAGGAGGCTAGGAGAGGCTTCTAGATATCTATAACTTATTGAACTCGACTGGATTAAGAGTTCCCAAGCTCTTATCACGAGATAACCAAATCACCTAATGTTGATATCCTCTAAAAGAACCAATTGTATTGATATGTACTTCATGAGACCCTAGGGTGGAAAATGACATTGTAACAACAAGAATAGTCACAACCATGCTTAAAATTATGAAAGTTTCAAAAACACAAGAATGTCATTGACTTCTACTTGGATTATGGACCTTTCAAAGCTTGTCACTATGACTAAATAGAATGCAAGAGAGAATGAACAAGTGGACAATGATTATGTATGTTATCAACCCACCCTTGATACAGTCCATGACTATGGGCTCTTGAATTGTTTCAAGAGTCAAAACATGCAAAGAAAGGTGATTCTAGTAGAATGGCATGTCTAGTACTAGGATCCTAGTGACCATGCATTGTAGATTTTGCAAGTGACACTATATCTATAAATCAAGGAAATATATTTCCTAGAAAGAATATGTTGGAGAGGGTCATCAATGGTATCGAAATGAGGTAGATATGGAACTACTACCATGGTAATAGAGTACATCTATACATATTATTCAACATGGACTAAGAAATGTAGAAATAAATTGCCTATTCAATACATCGAGGATATGAGGCTCAAGGAAATCATGTTTGTGATCACATAGATTATGGGTTCAAATACACCACATATTTCCTCTCAAGCCTTGATCCAATATGGAATTGAGTGTTTGAGGCCCACTATCTATGACTAGTGTTCAAGATTGGTGGTCAACATGAAGGGCCAATTAACTACACATAAGATAGGGATGCAAAAATAATTTGGATATGCTAGAATTTTATGTTCACTCTTCCTTGATATATTTCAAACCATGTGTCCCCACATTTCCACTCCTCTAACTAGGCCTAAAAATCCCAAGATGCGTATATGGCCTCACCTCATGGCCAATATTAGAGAAGGACTCCTCATGATTACTTTTGTATATGATTTCTCTGACTGGTGGGGTTGGTAGATAGTGATTATCAATGATTTACCCTATGCCAAGACATATGTTTAGCATGATACAAAGTTGGATTTACCCCACAAATCCCAATGGAACCCCATTAGTGAGTCAAATTTGTTTTTAAGTTTTTCAAATATTTTTTTAATTTTTTTGGATTTTGAAAAGGTATTCGATTTTTGTTATTTTGAAAAGGTATATTTATTTCTTTTTAATGTGTAATGTCACTAACACAATATTTTGGTGACATATATGTACCTCTAGTGCACCAAGTTGGGTTTCCCTAAAATCACTACAAATTTAGAGAAAGGGATCAGCCAAAGTAGAGTGAGGAAACAACAAATTCTATTGATACACTTTGATATATAGGGAGTAATATTGAGGTTTTGACCATAGGAGTAACCATGACCCATGTAGAGGTTGTCCTGGTATGGATACATAGGAGTGTGGTGGGAGTTCCATGACCATTGTTGTGACTATTACATAGGGTATCCATAATGAGTGTATGCTACCAAGAGAAACATGCAATTTTTGACCTATTGATGTGGGAAAAATTCCCTTCTCAATAACATGGATTCTCCCTAATGTGAATTCCCAATTAGAAATCACACTATTTGAAAAAGGGAACCCATATAGATTATTATATGAAATCAATTATTGGGTTTTATTCTTTTAAAGTAATAAAAAAAATCATTGAATGTAATATTGTCTCTAATATAAGTGTAGGATACAATTTTATGAAGAAAAATAAGGTACTATGAGGCTTCCAAAATAGGTCTGTCTTTGATATAAATTTTGGCTCTAAGTTCAAAATCCAAAAATGTCCTTTGTTGTTGTTTTAGAACAACAAACAATCAAGTACTTTCTGCTCATAATTTTTATGGTTAAGTGCTCTTTTGAGGTTCCCTTGCAAGTGTTTTTGTAACCAAATGTTAGCACATGCTACATACTCAAAACAATCAACACTCTTATAGATATTTACAACTCTAAAATGTTGATCTACACATCTAAGCATGCATGAAAATGGACACAGGTATTTTTGGTCAACATGACCCTAGATAACCCCCCCAGGGAAAACCAGTTTGGAGATAGATGTATATAGAAGATCTCAAGGAAAAATGTACAACAAGGAAAACATATACAAGTGAACTTGGTACAATAGCAACCAATCTCATATGCTTTGGATTCCCTTGAAGATGTTCCTGCTAGCCCATTGAAGCTAGGCACCCTTTTCCTTGGTGCACCCTTCTTCCTTTGCTAACCCTTGGCCCCCTTTCCTTGTCTCTTACCTTGCATTTTCATTTTCTTGAACCTTGAACCTTTTCCTTCGTCTTTTCTTTTCCCTTGGTCTTACGCCCTCCTCACAAGAGTGCTTCCCTCCAAGGCTTGGTGCACACTAAGCCTAAGTGCACCCCTCCTCTTGCAAAATTCCACAAATGGTGTCACCCTCCTTCACCCTTACGCCCTCTACTCCTCTAGAGTGTGCCTCACTATGGTGAATGAGTCTCCTCCTCAAGTTGTGCCTCTCTCTCTCAAAGTGCACCCCTCCTCTTCAAGAATGTGCCCCTACACAAGATGTTTCCCAAGCCTCCATGGTAGACTCTCCATGCAAGATAGCACTGAAGCTATGGATTCTCCTAAACCCTTGACCTCATGTTCCCTCTCCTCCTCAAGAAATGCACCCAAGAGCTTCTCACTTCTCCTCCTCTCCTCTCAAATCTCTCAAGTGAAGAATGAATCTATTGTTGATTAAGGTTGGTTTTCATTGATGTCAACCCTTGAAGAAAGACCTATAGAAAAAAGGTTGGGTAATGGACCCAAGATTGTGTGATGTAAAGATGAATCATTATTGTCTTGTCATGGTATAAGTAGAAATGGATGAACTCCAAAGTGGTCCCCTTATGGTGAAAGCCCTCACGGGAAGACACTTTGGGGATTGAGTTATCCTAGAAGTATGGTTAGAGAACCCATGCTTATTTGTGGAATAATGAGATGAAATCTAGTGAATTTGTCAGTGAAACTATGATATATGGATATTTCTTGTCATTCCATTTCCGGTGGTATGTGGAACGTCACATAAATCCTCACGGTTAGAGAGTTATGGCCATGAGAAGTTTGAGAACCCAGGTTTGGGTAATGGACCCAAGTTTGTTTGATGGATAAAGGTATGAGTTGTGATATATTTTCAGGTAATACTATTCTATATGGATATTATGTGTCATTCCATTTCTATTGTTATGTGTAATGTCACATAACTCCTCATGGTTTGAGAGTTATGGCCTTACGATGTTGGAGGACCCTCATATGTCATCTAGAAGCCCCAAAAGGTCAAAGTAGTCAAAGTGGTTTAAGAGTTTTTAAAGGTAAATAATAAAGTGAAGTGATGTGTTCACTATAATTCAAAGTGAATACAAAATCAATTATTTAAATAATAAATTTAAGGGAGAAATTAGAAGTGGGTTAACCCTAAAATAAGGAAAGTGGGCAAACTGACCTAGAAGATGTTTTTAAGGAAGCTACTTGGAGAGTATAAATAAGAGGAAAGGATCTCTCATTTAAAACACACTTGAGCATATTGAATACAAATAGGTTTCTAAGTTAACCACAGGATATCTAACCGAATTTCTGAGGGAAGGTGAAGAAAAGAAGGTAGGAATTGAAGGAAGGATAAATTATTTTGATGATGCTTTCTAAGGTATGTTATTTACAGGTCATCTCACCATTTTCGCAATAACTTGTTTTCTAGAATGACTCAGACTGTGAAATTTCTATTCCATTTAGGAAACATATCCAATTATCTTTTGTAAAAAATTCAGCTTGTGGGTCGTTGTATTTTTGAAGTTAATCTCCGTGGAAAATAGGGTTTGTGGCTAGTCCTGAAACTAGTCAAAAACAAGTGTTTCCGGTAAAAAGGTCATAACTTCTTCATATAATATCCAAATCAATTAATACAAAATGTGTTGGTTAGAGTACAGGATTTTGTATGATGTGTAATAGTTTCATATATATTCAACAAATATTTTGTGCGGGGCACTCTCTACAAGGTCTCTCTCTAGAACAAGACAGAATTCAGAAAGGTATGCCATTTTTGCTATAAATACTTTTCTGAGAGGTTCCAAGTAGCGAAACCTGGAGGAATTGCAGAAAACACACTGAAGAACATTGTATATAATTTTCATATATTTATTCATTACAGGTACAAAGTTATGATTATTTCAAGTTAGGGTTGTTGACTAATCCAAAACTAGTCATGTGAGACTAAAGAAAAGTTTGATGTAAACTCTAGTCTCTTGTTGTTTAAAGTTAAGGAAGGTTTGCATGTATGTGATCATATACACTAGGTCTATTACAGAGTTATAAATCATATTTGGATGATGAAATTGATGAGGACGTTTGGTTTAGGTACAAGTTGGGTACATGGTTGAGACAAGTAGTTGATGAGTTGGCACATACATGAGGTGTATAGTTGATGATGTTAGTACATATTGATGAGTCATAGTTGATGAGTAGTTGACACATTATTGGTACATACTTGGTACATGGTTGTTTTCACTTGTTTATGGTACAAGTTGATTACAGATTGTTTGGTACATGTTGTTGCATGGTTGATGCACTTGTTTATGGTACAGGTTGGTGCATCGTTGATGCACTTGTTTATGGTACATTTTGATTACAGGTTGAGGTATAGGTTGATGCATGGTTCAGGTTTATTGGTACAGGTTTACAGCGGTATATCTCACAGTGATAGTGTGACAGTGGTTCCATCATTCTACTTATACTTCAGGGCAGTTGGACGGGGCAAGGACAGGTGGTTGTAGCCACCTTCCGGTTGTAGCCGGAAAACATAGGGGGATTGTAGTCTCCTTCTGGTTGTAGATAGAGAATTGGGGAGTTGGAGCTTCCCTTGGGTTTTATACTGAGAAACTAGGGGGTTGGAGCCTCCTTCCAGTTGTAGCTGGAAAACAAAGGAAGTTGGTGCTTCCAATGAATGTAATTCTTCAAGACATATATGAAATATCATTCCATGGTTTTCTCCTGATTTGGGTTTCCATGTAAAACACTAGTGTATTGTGTATGTGTGTGATTGTTCATTTCTTATTTCTATTTATTGGATAATAATTCTACATTGATATAACACTTGGATTATTTGAAGAAAAAATATTATAATTACACTATTACTGATTCCTCCCCCCCTCTTAGTAATCGAACATCTATTCCTTACCATTTTCTCTCCTTTAGCCTTTCTTTGGCCAAACCCTAAAATATCAATGGCCTAGATCCAATCTAGCCATGTCTAATCAATGGGTGAGATTTAATCCAAAAATCTCACTTAGGAAACCCACTTTCCCAATTTTCCTTAGTTTCCCTCATGTCCTTTAATTCACCCACAAAGTGAATTAAATGCCACTTTAATAACTTAAGTGACATATTTCACTTTTGACTTAAACTCCTAAGTCAACGTAAAATTAGAACATAAAGTAAAGTAATAAGGGTAATAGTCTCCCCCTTTGTGTTTAGAGACACACAAACATAAGGGGACCACTTTCCAAGGTACCCAAATCTCAACAATCCCTCTTACCAAGGAAAGTGCCATTCACCCTCAATCTCATCCCTGCATTGGACATGGTTTCCTACTAGAAGATACTCAGTGAGTATGGTTGTACCATGATCATCAAAAGTGGTCTTTGACACAGATTCTCTCAACCTGCATGATTTATATATGGAAGTGCATGTCCACCTATCCAAGATCACCTAGATCTTGGCATCACACCAAATATATCAACCTTGGTCTCTCACCAAGGATTTCTACCTCCTGGAATCTCACCAACGATCTCTACTCTTGGAATCTCACCAAGAGTCACATCTCTTGGCATCTCATGAAAATTATCCCTCTTAGAATATCCCTAAGAGTCTAATCTCTTGGCATCTCACCAAGAGTATCTGGATCTTGGCATCTCACCAAGATCCTCAACTTGACCTCTCACCAAGTGACTTCCACCTGAAGTGGAAACCGATCCTGATATTATCTTCTACATATCCAAGTGAGGCCCAAGCCTCTCTAGCTCCATGCTCCCACTCATCAATCTTTGATGCTCTAAAGCCTCTACACCAACTAACTATCTACTCGAAAAATCTGAACTGAAGTTGTCCCGGGTGGACCAGTCACCCCTGAATGTGGTGTCCTCAAAAGTTGAGTCTGATCTCCATATAAATCGATACTCTAATTCAGTGGGTACTCCTCAACTTTGTCTCCCCACCTACCACTAGATGGTGAATCAACTGACAAACAACAACTGAAAAAAGCACACTCCCTCGCAAACTGAGTAGTGAACCTCTCCTCCTTTGTTTTTGTTGCCATACCCATCTTTGTACTTCTTCTTGGGACACTATCCAACATAGTTCCCCATATCTCCAAAATAAAATCATCTCATTGTGCTCATGTCTCTCTCTCACCCATCGCAACTCTACTATGGTTTGGTCCCTCCTTGGGACCCTATCTAGCACCACCCTTTCCAGTATTCTTCTTGTCCTTTGTCCAAATAGAAAGATCCTAATCACCCTCAGAAATATGTTGTTGTCCTAAATATCCTAAGCTTCATCTCAGCTCCTCCTATAGGAATTCGTCCCAAAGTGTCTCCCAAGTAGGCATGACATCCTGGGCTACAATGCCTCATACAAATGAACCCCAAGGTTTGGAAAATCTGTTCAAAGTTTTCCTCACCAAGAAGTCAAGATCCAAAATCTCCCCGATTGCATCCAACTCATCTCAAATCTATGTAAATATACCAAGGAATGATGTGACCGACTATGAATCGAGAATCTGAATTCCCCTGAGCTTGTCCTGCAAAACCATCTTCTAGTTCTGATTGGGACTCTGGAACAAATTTCACAATGAGGCCCACATCTCAAAGACATGTTCCTTCCCAATCAAGTGGGGTATGATGCATTCTCTCACTGCATAACAGATATTCCTCTTCACCTTTTTGTTCCTCTTCCTGAACTCTACCACCAACAAGGGATCATTGACAGGAGGAAGAACAATGGGAGCCTAAACTATATCACATAGTTCAAGATCCTCCATGGAAAAGATTATCTTGGTATTCCAAGGGGACCAGTTTCTAGCTCCATCAATCCTATCCTCTTCCCACATATGGGATACTGACATATTTTTCCACTCAAATTCACATTGATGTTACACACTGAAAGAGAGTACAACCTCACTCCTATCAACACATGTGTGAAAAGAGGTTTTCCAACTACAACCTCACTCCTGACAACATAGGTGTGAAAAGAGGTTGTACAACTTAGCCTCACTTCTTTCCACACAGGTGTGATAAGAGTTTGTCCACAAATGTCCAAAACATTCCTACAAATTTTCCAAAAAAACTGCCAACGAGTTTTCCAACAAAACTATCAACAATTTGTCCCAAAAATCTTCCAAGAAGATTTCAAGAAAATACCAAATGTATGCTCTAGAAATCAGCAAGTGTTCGCCAACAAGGCTCTGACACCATGAAGAAAATTGAGGTACTATGAGGCTTCCAAAATAGGTTTATCTTTGACTTGAAATTTGGATCTAAGTTCAAACTACAAAAATATCCTTTGCTACTGTTTTAGGATAAAAAACAATCAAGTAATTTCTACTCATAATTTTTATGGTTAAGTGCTCTTTTGAGGTGCCCTTGCAATTGTTTTTCGTAACCCAATGTTAGCACATGCAATATAATAAAAATAAATAAAACTCCTATATATCTTTACAACTTTAAAATGTTTATCTACACATCTAAGCATGCATGAAAATGGACACGGGTATTTTTGGTCAACATGACCCTGGTTAAAAACCCCCCGGGGAAAATTAGTTGGGAGCTAGATGTATATAGAAGATCTCAAAGAAAAATGTACAACAAGGAAAACATATACAAGTGAACCTGGTACAATAGAAACCACTCTTGGATGCTTTGGAGTCCCTTGAAGATGTGCCCACTAGCCCATTGAATCTAGTTTCCCTTTTCCTTGGTGTGCCTTTCTTCCTTTCCTAACCATTGGCCCTCTTTATTTGTCTCTTTCCTTTCCTTTTCCTTTGCTTTAACCTTGAATCTTTTCCTTTGTCTTTTCTTTCCCTTTGGTCTTTCTCCCTCCTCACAAGAGTCACTCCCTCCAAGGCTTGGTGAGCACTGAGCCTAAGTGTGACCCTCCTCTAGCAAAAACCCACAAATGGTGTGCGCCCTCCTTCACCCTTTCGCCCTTTACTCCTCTAGAGTGTGCCTCACTATGGTGAATGAGTATCCTCCTCAAGGTGTGCCTCTCCTCTAGCTTTATGTGCCTCTCTCTCTCAAATTGTGCCCCTCCACAAGCTAATACACCCCTCCTCTTCAAGATTGTGCCCCTACACAAGATGTTGCTCAAGCCTCCATGGTAGACTCTCCATGAAAGATAGCACACAATATATGGCTTCTCCTCAACCCTTGACCTCATGCTCCCTCTCCTCCTCAAGAAATGTGTCCAAGAGCTTCTCACTTATCCTCCTTCCTCTCAAATCTCTCAAGTGAAGAATGAACCTCTTCCTTACCCTTTTCCCTCCTTTATCTTTTCTTTGGCCAAACCCTAAAAGATCAATGGCCTAGATCCAATATAGCCATGTCTAATCAATGGATGAGATTTAATCCAAAAATATCACTTAGGAAACCCACTTTCCCAAGTTTCCTTAGTTTGCCTCATGTCCTTTAATTCACCCACAAAGTGAATTAAATGTCACTTTAATAACTTAAGTGATATATTTCACTTTTGACTTGAACTCCTAAGCAACATGAAATTAGAACATAAAGTAAAGTAATAAGGGTAATAGTCTCCCCCTTTATGTTTAGGGACTCACAAATACAAGGGGACCACTTTCCAAGGTACCCAAATCTCGACATTTTAATCTACCTATCCTAGCTAGGAAATCATATCTAAACCAATAAGAAAAGGACCAAATATATATTTGCATCAAATTCATGATTATAAATATATGAAGGAAATAACAACAAAAATGTACATAACCATAAATAAAACTAAGAAAACATTTTATAAAAATTGAAGTAATCCATAACACAAAAAACAATGTTACAATAATCACAATAATCATGGTATTGTATTAAATAACATGACTAGTCCATGGATCATTCAACACACCAGAATTAAAACTCTTCATAAAATTTGTCTAGTCATGGCTTCTCCTTAGAAATCATAAAATAGTTTCCATATTTTTTGTGCAAGTAAAATCCCTTTTCTCTTTATAAGTATTACATTTATAGCCTCAAAAGAGTAACTACATATTGGGTTGTTGGGTTCATTTCTTGGTAGTTATGCCCTTTTACCTTTTCAAATATATTTTACATTTAAATATACCATTGGTATTATTTGCAAATCAAAATATGCTCTTGGATTTATCTTGAAGGTGAGTCTTCCAATTTTGATGCTTTATACATATATCGTTTACACATTTGAAGGCCAAATATTCATACATCAACTCACATTCCACCAATTCTCTTAGCATAGAATCTATGCGATTTTTAAGTGTGTTGATAAATGAATTGACATATGTTCCTTTAGCACATTCTTTGTGATACTTAGGATCGTTCTTATGGAGATCCAATTTTGTTTGATGTTTTCTTCTATATCTCCCACACATTTAGTGGTTTTTTTAGGTTCATCAAGTTCACCAAGTGATGCCAGGTGACATTGTTTAATTACTTTCTTAGTAGCCTTCTGTAGGAAATGCCATTTTTTAAATGAGGCGGTGACATTTCTTTCAAAGGATAAAATTGTTGATTTACAAGCTTAGCCTTAGTTTCATTAATCACATGAATTCATATTCTGATTATCAATTATGGGATCCTTGTAATCTTGAGTTTCTTATATGTTTGTTTTACCACTTGTTTTTTCATTTTATGAAAGACAAATGACTCTAAGATTGAAACAATCTCAAATTTTAATGGTGTAAATGGCCTAAGCCCATCTCATGAAGTGGAAAATTAACTCCTATGATGAATTTCATTGTGGAAATGACTATTGTGGGGGAGTAATGGATCCAAATATTCTTATATAGGTTCCTTTATCTATGATGTGCTAGTCACTGATTGTTCTTATCATTTGCATGGATTTCTCTATCATACATTATGCAGTTTTCAAAACATCAACATGTACATTAGATCCATGAAGTGATCATGTGTCTTAATGTAATCAACTATGTATTTATGCTCCCATAGAATTTGACATTAAATGTGGAATGGTTTCTCACTTGGTTTCCAATACCATCTTGTTCCTACAAAAATTTTGGGTAGCACATGAAACATCTATTAAAGATAATGAAATAAAAAATGTTGAATGGATCCCCATAGTGTGGCATTCGTCTCTAGAAATAAAATCCCTCAATGTAGAAAACAAAATACAGGACAAATTGAAGATTGTTTTGATATTTGTCACTTGATATAGTAATGGAACCCATGCCTCTCTAAACTAGATTACACATGATTCACCATATATACTACTGGTCAAAGCCACTATGAATCTATAAGGTGTATTGAGGTTGGATGTTGGATATACCCCTTTTTAGTACATGGGTAAATTTTTTATGGGAACTGTGTATTCAGGGACAGTTAGAACCTTACATCTTGTTTTATTAAGAGAAGTGACCACTTGGGGTCTACTAAATGGAAAAAATCTTCCTTGAAAATGATCGATTAAAGGAAAAAGGTTTTTAAATGAGGAAACAAGGATTAATTGGGAAAAAAGATCTTAACTCTAGTCATTGGGGTTTAAAATACATGGTAAATAGGTCTCCCACCAAACCAAGATCTTACACCAATGACCAAGTGATGCAACCGAGGCATAAAGGTCAATATTTCAATGCGCGCCATCAAAGGAACAAAACAGATGATCCATACCAAAGCACATATCATCTCCCAAGATATATGGTGGATAGCCCATATCGCATCCATAACTTGCCTGACCTTTAATGAGACTTGGGCATGCGAAGAGCGGTTTGGAGGCATGATACTTGGATAAGTTTTGCATCATTATTGGCTATGGAAAAACCACTCGCCTGGGCATGTGATACCTTCTATGGTATCCCAAAAATGATGCTTTCATGTGTTTACTCAATGCTTGGCTGGATGACGACATGGACCACTCATGAACACCCGAGATCACAATTGGATATCTATGTGGCCTAATATGCAACAACAAGCCAATGAAAAATCAAACTATCCCATGAAATCACTCTAATATGAATATTGTTGACTAGGAGACACACAACCCAACCAGATGACATCTAGATCTGGCGGAGGTGCCACATAGGCAACCACCTAGACCTATCTTTAACTTCCATGTGTCCATCATACCTTGACGATGTCATTACTGAAATCATCCAAATTTTTGCGTGTTCCTCCAATTTTGAAGAAACAACCAATATGAAGGGACCATGTGTCCTTAAATCATTCAAAAAGGGATCAAGTCAGATTCTAATAGAATTTGCTAAGTGAGAATGTCATCAAAAGGGTTAGATTATCATGTGGCATGATTGAAAAGTCTTATCTAAGGGTAATCATTGATAATAATCGCATGGTTAGATGTGGATGTTAGATATTTAGATCATTGGCCATGTCTTGCATGTCGCAATATCCGATCTCTAACACTATGGTCAGATTTAACAAATTATTGGTTATGTCAGAAAGATCTCATGCAACACATTGAAATTCTATAAGAATAATCCATAGGACCAGTTACAACCATCTACAAGAATATTCTCTTCACTGGATGCTTATTTTTGAGCTCTACTTTGATGGATGGTGATCTGTCTAAAGGGGTTTTTCCCCTGGGTAAACCTTGTTAGCCATGTTGGCTTCAGATGTGCTAGAAATTCTACTAGTTTTCACAAAGGGGTGGAAGTTTTCTTCTTGCTCTTGCTAGTTCAAAAATAGCAACAAAAGGATACCACATAATTCATCCTAAGGCGCAACTGCATTTTCTACCCAACATTTGGATGAAATAGATGGCAGAGGACCCATAGGCCAAATTGATGTTGCACTACATCATGAGGTGGTTGCATCCTAGAGGAAATGGCTAGCCATTCTTTGAGCCAACAAAAAACCTCAATTTTGTAGAAGTAGGAAGCACCTATCCCAACAATTCTATCCTATTGAGTAGTTCATATGGAAGGATCTAGACTGAACATGCTTGGTGGGGTAAAAGCCTTCAATGAAAGGACCTTTAATCATACTTACCATGGTAAAATTGATTGTTTCACTATATCAAAATTTTCTACTAGAAAGATAAGTAATTTCAATAGTTAAAGAAGCATTATCAAGAAACTGTTAAGAAATAAGTTGTTTTTAGACAAAGAGGGAGTTATAAATAACACATGAGGCTCATTATCTCATTATCAATAGATAGAGAGAGGAAGAGCATCTGAATCTCAAATTCAAGAGATCACTCTAGCTCCAGCATGAAACACAGATTATGAGAGGGAAGCCATGAGGCTTGTAGGGATTCAACTATTTTCTATTGTATTAGGCTGTAATTTCCATATATTATTCTTCTCCATTGCTACAGATCTATCTTCCATCACTGTAATGTACTATGATACATATTAATAAAATATTTCAATGACATTTTTTCCTCATGTGTGTTACAAATGTGTATGGATTCGTTAATGGATGAGATTGATTTTAGTTTCCTAACCAATCTTATTACATTTATTGTTTGAAATATTCATAATAATGCAAAGTCTTTGTTATGTGGATTGTCTCAAGCAACAAGCTATCTGAAATGACTGTAATTCAAATTAGAATTCATAAATTGTTATAATTGTTGAATTCTTGAATGTTCAACACATTCTTCTTCACCTATATCCTTGTAATATTCATCTAAATTGGATATCTTGCATGCACATTTCCCTTTCCACAGAGTCACCTATTTTTTTTACCCTAGTAATTCTAATGCATAGAGGAGAAATTTCCCCTATTGTTTGAAGGCATGCCTAATGATCCTATCTAGAAAGTTTAAAGAGTTGTGAGGAATTAACAATTCTGCATATCAACCTTTATAAAGCATGGTAGCCTTAAAACATTTTTCTGAGTTTTTTCTTAAAGGATCCTTGGCATCGTTCCTTTAACAACCAGGAACATCTCGAGGAATAACACACCTAATCGTAGAGACCTAGATTATTTACAATAAATCCACCAAGATTTTATGAATTCGTGATAGTTATTAGTGAACTACATGACCCACTCATCAGTTAGGTCAATCTCAAATCTAGGGATCTTGTAGCATACATCTAGGCTTAAGGGATGAAAGGAAATGATGTCCTTTATTTATTCATTTCTAACAAACCTATTCTTAAATCTATGTGATTGATCAACCATGAGATGATATTGGTGCAAGGAATTAAAAATATCCTAGCTAATACTCTATGAATATCATACCTTCTCATGGCATAATATACCCCAACATCTGAATTTGTCTCACCTAGTTACAATGGATATTATAGGTATGTTTATTCTCTAAACATTTAATAGATTTCTCCCTATTGATAATTGGTGTCTCAAACAATTTTTCATTTTGTCTCTCCATAGAATGGCCCCATGACCTTTTTTGTTTTTGGATCTATTAACAATTCCCTTTTCGAGTCAACTTCCTAGACCACTTATTTTCTATTGGCATTTCCTTTTAGAATATATATATATATATATATATATATATATATATATATATATATATATATATATTAGTAAGATTAGAAAATACATAATCACTGAGTTCCATGGCCATTAGTAAGATTAGAAAATACATAATCACTGAGTTCCATGGCCATTTCCCTATTGGTGTCTTCATCGAACTTGGAGGGTCATCTCCTAAGATGAATTCAAAATTATTATGTATTCATTAATCAATGCAATATTCAAAATATGGGAAAAACACGCCAAACAAGGTTTATGAATTCATTCACTATTGAAAATCCAATTTTTGAGTAGAAAATTATCATGCTACTTTGGTTGGCTAACCCACATTACAATTTCATGGGAACAAAAGGATATGCATAAAATCACATTACAATTTCATGGGAACAAAAGGATAGGCATAAAAGTATGGGGAAAATTGTTGGCTATAGAATGATCGAGAGTTGAAATCAAAATTGGCTTACAATCCCTTGAATTAATTATAAGGTGAGAACCATGAAATATTGTGTTATGGTGAATGATTGAGATTAAGATTCTTTTCCACTTTTAAAAAGGGTGATAAGATTATGTCTATGGTTTTGATTTTTGATTGGGGCATGAGTATGGTAAGAATGTTAGGGATTCATTTCCATTTCTATTTTATTTGGGGTTAGAACGCAATGAAAGGAAAAGGGATATGCATGAGATGAAAATGTGGGGAAAATAAGGAAAAGCAAGAGAGGAATATGTTAATTTTTTGAATGAAAATGAAAGAATTAAATTTAAGGAAATAAAAAAAACTGTATTTAAATTGAAACAATGATCATAATTAAGGGCATACCTAGCTAAACAAAACTATTATTAATAGATAGTTTGATCATTTGGTGGATTAGAGCCCAATACCCTTCCTTCAAATCTACATGATAAGTAGTTTGATGTTTGATTATTTGACAGTAAACTAAGAGAGTTAAAAACTCTTCTTTTAACCTTCATTCTTTATATATGATTCCACCTTTTCACTCCTTTTAACCTTTTACCATGCACTTCATACTTTAATGTTTTCTTACCCTATGTGACTTTAACCCTTTGTTTTTCATTATGACTAAACATATTTTAGTTGTGTCTATAGCTATGAAAAAAAGGCTTGAAACCTTGCACTATGTCACCATAAATTTTGAATTCAAGCTTGGAGGTGGTTTGTTAAGCCTTGATTTTGTTTTTCGTTATGACTAAACATATTTTAGTTGTGTCTTTAGCTATGAAAAAAAGGCTTGAAACCTTGCACTATGTTGCATCACCATAGATTTTGAATGCAGGCTTGGAGGTGGTTTGTTAAGATTTTAACAAAGTTCAATTTTAGACTTTTCCATAGTGATGTTCATTGTTGAAAGAGTTTGTCTTTACACCTTGGTCATCCCTTATCACAAATTTCCCAGTTGTTTATGTTACTAGATATTTTCATAAAATTATAAGTTGTGTTTTACCATGACATGGAATACTTTCCTAAAAAAAATTATTTGCAATGCATTACACTTCGTGCTTCAAATCTTACTACGTTTTCTGAAACACCAAACTCGGATTGTGTGCTTTGGGACATGTTTTGAGACTTTTAGTATCATGTGCATATTTCAAAACTTTGGAAATATTTTCCTGGTTCTCAATTCAATATCACATGTTCTGAGAAGCTTAAAATTTAGGATAAATGCAATATGGTAGTTTCATTAGGCACTTCACAATTGGACCAAAAATAAAGTTTGGAAAAGTTGTACTGAAATACACATGCTTTCCAAAAGTCCAAAATTTTGAAAGTTGGTTAAATTACACAATAGTGCAAAACATAAAAATAAAAAGTTGATAATGGAGAAGAATGTTGCAAAGAATAAGAAGATTGAATATTTAGGAATATGTGCATTGTTGCAAAGGGAAAAAGGATATGAAGTTTTAGGAAGCTATGCAATCTTTGTAAGAATATAAAATTTAAAGTTTTGAGAAGTTGTAAATTACACAAGGAACTTCAAGAAACAATCGAAGTGATGATGAGGCGACCAAAGGAAAATATTAAACATTAGGAAGCCTTAAAGTAATGATCCAAAAGATAAGAAATATTAGGTAGGTCATGGTAAATATCACTAATGAAAAGTAATGAATCTGTGTGTAAGAATAGTGGCTTGGGGATGCAGTAAGGCTCAATAAAAAAAATAGATGTAGACCCAAATGTTAAGCATAGTTAATTAAGCAATTCAAAACAAAAATCAATACCTTAAGGAATACAAAAGGTTTTTTCTAAAGTTCTAAGACAAAAATAAGAATTTGGGGGAGTGGATTCTAACTCAACATCACCTCGACGAGTAGTCTTTGTGATACTCCATTTTTTTAATAGCAAGTATTTTTGACATCATTAGAGGTTGTAAAGCATAATTGTTTTTATTTTTTTGGACACGATAAAGTGGTTTTTATATATACATGATGGTTCACCGTATAATTGGATTTTAAGGCCCATCTTAGAGTTGATATGACCTATTTTGTACTTAAAAGACTAAAATCTTGCATTTACTTATAAAAGAATATCCTGAATATGAAACATTTTGGGTTATGCATATTGATTTTTATGAATTCTTAAGTTTTTTAGTTTATGTGATATTATCTATCTTAATTGTGGTTTTTAATGTATTTATTCATTCTCCATCAACAAATAGGTAAATCCACATGAGAAAAAAGGGGGATTGTGTCCCCTCTCTAATATCCAAGGGATCCAAGCATTAAAAGAATTCAAACTACTCAATCATCTAAGTCCTCATTTGATCTACTGAATTGAGGAGGGGAAATTATGCCCTTGAAACAAGGATCCCTAATTCTAGGGATTAAGAAGATAATCACCCTTCAATCAAATATTAATTCAAGGGACAATTGTGACATTTAATAGAAGTGAAGATAGTATAAAAGTATGAACAAACTTAGTTTTGGCATAATACTTTCATAGTGTGTCGATAGTGCATTCAAATTGTAGAAGACACTCTATTGTTCTGGTTTTGAATTCATAAATAAAGAAGATTTTAATTCCAGATTTGATCACTTGGTAGTTTCACTAAGGGTTCCTGTTGAGACCTTGAGTAGGTGTTATGGAGAAACCTCTCTTGCAGATAGGTGAGCACTCCCTCAGATCTTCCCATGATTTGAGACAGACTACAAGATATATAACAACAAGATATTCCCTAGATTTATTAGATTTATTCCTATTTATGATATGTGATAGAATGGAATACTTGATTACTAGGGGTTTTCCTCGTGTATTCTTGGTTGATGTAACTCCATAGATCCAACTCCATATCCTGAAACCTACTTCTTGCACATAAGGAGACAAAAAATACCAAACTCAAACCTCTTCAATCATTAGGAATTACAATTATGATCTATATCTAATATGATCCACTCAAGGAAAGAACATATCTACCATTTACAACTGAATACACCATCATTGGAAGGGGAGAACCATGCAGATATATATAAATAAGTGCAGAAAAATTAAATAATCAATGGTTTACCTTGAGTCTTGATTGAGATTCTCCTTGGCCCTTGCTCTAGTTCCTCCTTACATCTCCCACAAAAAGGATGGCCTGATATGAAGACCAAATTTGTGGATGAGCTCCTCTAAAAACCTACAACATTTTTGCAACCTAACCTGATGGGGACATGAAGTGACGCCCAATAATATCTATAGAGATAGCCAAATTCGAGACTTGACCCTATGACCTCCTGCTTGTAATTCATAGCACTCAAAAACTCAAGCTAATCCACCAGGATTCTTTCATGAGTGAACTTATTTATAATATCATTATAAATGCTATTCACATAAAGGGTACTTTATCTTAGAATAGTGAATCTCAATTAATATAACCAATTCCAAGAGTGAGGTCGCGATCACTCCAACCCTTATAGATACACACATTTTCATTGTAGAGGAAAAACCAATGTAACATGAGCAATACCTTGTTAACTCCACCCCATTTACTCATGGTCACTAAGGAATGAGGAGTATTTGTCATTATTGTGCACCCCTCAGTTATACCTAGTGAGTGACTTCTTGCAACTTTCCCTCACAACATGTAACTTCCTAGGTTAGCACAATTTTTATCCTATTACTCAAAGGGAGTTTCATGTAGGTAGGAATAGGGATGTTGTTCCTCCTCTCCCAATCATACACATGTAACACCCTATCAATACTACCCTTACCCATGTGGAAGATTAATTGGCAATATTTGTACCTATCTTTTCACACATCTAGAGACATACATAAAACAACTCTATCCAAAACAAATGTAAATCATAATCACATGTTTGCAACATAATATTCAAATTCAAACATCACTCTCTTAACCCCACTTGGGTCCATATAACTTAACTCACTTCGGATACCACACACATATGGTTCTTTCCTATCACACTTGAAAATATCTATAATTTTGCAAAAATAGATCAATTCAACAATACAAATCATAGATATATCCATTAATTCATCAGCAAGGTAGGAAAACAACAAAGAAGGAAGAAACATCAACGGCAATGCTTATGGTCGAAGAAAGACCTACCTTTCAGATGCCAAGTAACTTTTCTTTAGCTTGTCCTTCCTAAGTCAATAATGTCCTAAGCCAATGTTTAGTCAAACATAACCCCTAGAACGAAATGATTTAAATTTATATTAAACTTTATGGCACAAGAATTAGAGAAAAAATAAATAATAATATCAAGTACCAAGAAGTCGAATTCTGGTAAAAAGAAAAACATCACAAAGTGTGGTCATTTATGTTGATGGTGATGACTAGTTAATGCCAACAAATCTAAATCAAATATAAAAAAATCAAAATTAAATATAAAATGAAGGATGAAATATTCATACCATCACCCAAACCTTAATCATCTACTCTTAAAAAAAGGGGTCTAAGTAAAATCACATTCTTTATTAAAATAAAAATTACAAACCTCACACTCCACCTATATATTGCAATATAATTATGAGAGCTTATAGAAAAGAGATGAAATACTATTTCCATAACATACAAACATACACAATATGTTGGTATTAGTTTGGCAAAAAGTAATATTCCTCCTCTATTTTCCTTTTAGGGTGAGTAATATTAATTATTCTTAAGATTTTCATGATTACATGTCATTATGCATTATACAAGAAATTGTTACACTCTACTATAACCTTGACTAGGAAAACGTTTACCAACATATTCACTACGTTTACATACATATTATACAAGAAATTGTTACACTCTACTATAACCTTGATCAAGAAAACGTTTACCAACATATTCAGTACGTTTACCTACATATTCACTATGAAAGACAAAATATATATAACGATATTCTTTGAACTTTATTTGATGTAAAATTGTAACAACATATGTTAAATTCCTCATTTGGTTGTTAGATTAGATCGAACTCCAAAGGGTAGTTATGTTCTTCAGAATATCTTCTTTGGGAATTGGGATCTTTTGTCATTACCAATTGACTTGTATAATTTCATTTATTTTATAGATAATTTATAAAAAGTGCATATTAGAATTATAACTACTTATTTGCAAATCGTTAATCTTTTTCTTGAGTGCTGAATATTCTTAGAGTAAGTGAACTTTGGAGAACTCATTTTTTTAAATTAGTTTTTCTTTTGTCTGGAAAGGATTGTCAAATCTCATTTTTAAGGGCAGTGACACTCTTGATTCATAAGAGATATTTATATGTGTCAATATGTATGGTTAATAATTTTGAAATATTTTTTTAATCATGAACACTTAATTCTTCTATATGAGAAGGATTTATTGAAAATAGTGAAAGGTTTGTAAAATCTTATTTTTAAAGCATGTGAACTTTGGAAAACTTAATTTTTAAAATTAGTTTTTTTTTCTTTCTTGTACTAGAAAAGATTGTTAAATCTCATTTTTAAGGGTTGTAACATTTTTGATTCAGAAGAAATCCTCATAAGTGTCAATATGTATGGTTAATATCACCTTGTCTAGTCATAAACACTTAATTCTCCTATATGAGAAGGATTTATTGCCATTAGTGCTTTGATGTTTGGTTCTAAAAATCTCATTATCATAATTTTTCACTAACATTATTTCATGAAGACATTTTTTTTCAAAAATTCTTTGTAAAACATACAACAACTAAGTTTGGATAACTAATGATACCCAATCAAACATACTCATCATTCAACCAAAGTTTGGATAACTTATGATACCCAATCAAACATGCTCATCATTCAACGAAAGTTTGGATAACTTATGATACCCAATCAAACATGCTCATCATTCACCATCCCAGACTAACATCTTGTGAGTTTGGTATATAATCCTCTAACTAATGATATACACTGGACATCATCTTTAAGGGAGAAATATTATCCATAGAGAGGAGTCACATTGAAAAGAGAGCTAAACTTTATGTCACACAGACTCAACTTTATGTCACAATGGAAAAGAGAGCTCAACTTTATGTGACAATGGAAATGATACCAACATATGAGAGGAGTCACATTGGAAAAGAGAGCTATGATAGCTCAAATTTATCCACAAAGAGGAGTCACACTGCAAATGTGAGGTGACACTTATTCAAGGAAGAAAAAGAAAATAATGATACTGGACACCAATCGAGATAACAATGGTCTCTTTGTAGATTTATAAGGGATTTAATTAAATATTATTATTGTTTTTAAATCTCTAAATCTAATTCAAGTTATTTTATTTTTTATATAAAATAAAATAAATATTAAAATGTTCACTTAATTTAATCACCATGTAATAATAATCATGATATTCATGAGTACGATACTTTTAGTAATCATCCTTTTGGTGGGGGTGTTGATGTGTGAGGAGATCTCTCCATGCTGGATCAATTGAATGATGCATTGTTTAAGGACAACTTATGAATAATTAATAATAAATCAACATTAAAATATTTACGACCATGTAATGATCATAATCATGGGTATGCTAACTTATCCTTTGGTGGTGGTGTCGATGTGTGAGTATATCTTTCTCACGCTTGATATGATTGAGTGACGAGGAACACTTAAGGAGTAAATAATAGGAACTTCTATCCCATACTCGACATAATCACCACATATTTTACACTTTGTAATGCAATATTATATGTGAATGTCTTAAGGAGATGAATTTTATATTTCATAGATTTTCTTAGTGGAATATGTCTAAGAATACAACGATCGATATACTTCCTATGATAAGGATATTTAACTCCATATTGATTTAATGATCTTGGCAAGAACATGCTCCATATTGATTTAATGATCTTGGCAAGAACATGCACTTTCTCCATATTGATTTAATGATCTTGGCAAGAACATGCACTTTGATTTTCAAATGGTTAAATTATAATTATATTTAGAAATCTAAAAATTATTATTAGGAATAGAGATTAAAAAGATAATAATAAAGATGAATTTGGAACACTCTGAATCTTTTTTTGAAATTGTTGCGGATTTTCATGGAGTAAAGGATTTATATTGAATTGGATTCTAAGTGAAATTGATATTATATTTTTGGTTGAAATTTGGGAGCATGAAAAATATAGGGTCCCTAACATAGAAGGATTTGTATTGTGGTCATCATGGAACACGAAATCCTCCCACAAAGAGATACAGGCGTAGATTGTTACATAAAAATGAACATTTATCCTTACATTCATCTTCGTAAGAAATACCCACTCAGTCATCACATATGAATATAGATTTCATATATTAATGCTAAGAAGATTTATATAACAAATTTTTTTTCCTACTAATTCCACCTTTTATAAGAAGAACAATCTAGATAAAAATTGTCCCTACAAAAGCTTAGAACAAGATATTTACAATATGAGAAATGGAGGTAGTATCCTCTTGCTAGGAGACTTTAATTCTAGAACTGCAACTAATCAAGATATTCTTTTAAGCAATGATTCCAACCTTAGGGCCTAATCCTCTATTGAGCACACACTTATATTGAGAAGGGGGGGGTGAATCAATATAAGATGGTTTTTTCTTATTAAAGCATTCATCAACCATAATAAAACAATCACATATGAGATCTATTAACTGCAGAACATGGAACAAAATATTTATGTGAAACACTTTTGGGAGAAAACTGCAAAATTTATCTTTATAATTCTTTATAGGCACTAACCTACTATTACAAATATTTGTAGGCACCAACCTACTAGAGACACCAATCCCCACAATTAGAAACCCTAGTAGGAACCAACCTACGCTTACAAATATTCATAGAAACCAATCTACCAGAGACAACAATCCCCACTACTAAGCACCAACTTAGCAAGAGACATCAATCTCTTTGTTTGAGCGACACCAACCTACTCTTATAGATCTTCATAAACACCAATCTACTGGAGACACCAATCCCCACCGCTAAGCGTGAAGTTAGAAAAAGACACCAATCTCTTTGTGTGAGCTGCACCAACCTTCACCAAGTCTACTTGCTACTTCTACCTTCACCAATTCTACTCGTTGCTTCTACCTTCACTAGATCTAGTCATTGTTTATGCCTTTGCTAGGTCTGTGCACTAGTTATGCCTTTACCAAGTTTGACAAAAAATGAATTTCCAAATGGTAACTTTCCCAAAGCTTGTTGTTTTAGGTCTCTTCGCAAGAACAAACTTGTACAACATGCCACATATCCAATTTTATAAATATGATTATGAAATGTTTACATGAGGTACTTCTATATGTCACCTCAAATCCTTGAAAATTTCATAGTCTGAAAAGTCCCATAAAAGAAGTTATAGTGAAAATTCAAAACTAACATGTTTGAAATTGATCTTAGGACCATTAATAATCCCTAACTTCCATAGAGAATATATCAGAAAGTATAGAAAACTAACATTGGAAATTGTTATCCAAGTTACTTCTATATCTATCATCAATTCTCTAAAAATTGCATGGTCCAAAAAGTCCCAAAAAAAAGAAGTTATAGTGAAAATTCCAAACTGATCAGTTTGAAATGGATCTCAGGACCATTCAGAAACCCTAACTTCCAAAGAGTGTGTCTCAAAAAGTAAAACAAACTAGCACATGAAATTTTTACATAAGGTACTTTTATATGTCTCCTCATCTCTCTAAAAATTTCAAAATCTGAAAATTCCCATAGACGAAGTTATAGCAAAAGTGTCAAGATGACCTATTTGAAACTAATTTCACAATAATTTAGGAACCCTAACTTCCATAGAGCATATCTCTGAAAGTATCATGAACCAACATCTAAAATTTTGACCACTTGTACCTAAAGATCTATCCTTCATCTCCTAAAAATTTCATGGTATGAAACGTCCTAGAAAATATGTAATGGAAGTGCTAAGATGATTTGTTTGAAACCGATTTCAGGAGCATTAAGGAACCCTATCTTCCACATGGAATATCACCGAAAGTATATCAAAACAAAATATAAAACTCTTACCACATATACCCAAATATCTCTCCTCTGTGTCCTCTAAATTTTAAGGTTTGAAATTTCCCATAAAATAAGTTACCGTGAAAATGTCAAGCTAACTTGAAATTGATTTCACAACTCTTCCCTTTTGGAATTATATTCAATCTTTGTTCATCCATTTTTCACGCACACTTTCTCTGAATAATTTCTCTTTCTATACTTTTTCATAACCCTTTGTAAATGGATATGTCCATTAATTAAATAATTAATTCTCCTTTTTTATTTTACTTTTCCGAATACCACGGGAAAATATCCAAATCCATGGGTTTCAAACCACCATTTCACTTTTAATTTTTCACATGCACCCCTTTTTTAATATACTTGTAAACCTATATATATAAATCAATATTGGAAATATTGTGTGTATTGCAATGTCGTAATATGAAATTAATGATGACATTAATCCTTTGACATCAATGACATTAATTTCAACAATCCCCCCATTTGTCATTGATGGTGATCCTACAACAATTCACATAGTCCACTAGGCATATAAATAATTTACCCTCCAGTGTTTGTAACTCTCCCCCTTTGTGCATATCTCCTAGCAATATAAATAATTATCGCCTTGTCTGTAACTCTCCCCCTTATCTTTGTTCATCCATTTTCACACACACCTTCTCTCAATAATTTCTCTTTCTATGGCTTTTCATAACCCTTTGTAAATGGATATGTCCATTAATTAAATAATTAATTCTCCTTTTTTATTTTACTTTTCCTAATACCAAATGAAAATATCCAACCACAGCTTCAAACCACCATTTCACTTTTAATTTTTCACATGCACCCCTTTTTAATATACTTTAAACCTATATATAAATCAATATTGAACATTGTGTGTATTGCAATGTCGTAATATGAAATTAATGATGACATTAACTCGACATCAATGACATTAATTTCAAATAACTTCCCCATTTGTCATTGATGGTGATCCTACAACAATTCACATAGTCCACTAGGCATATAAATACTACTCCTCCCAAGAGCTTGTAATTCCTCCCTTTGTGCATACATCTCCTAGTATTATAAATAATCATTCAGCCTTGTCTCAGAATCTCCCTTCTCATATCAACAATGGAAAATGGATTGTCCACCTTAACTTGTGCGTCTTCTTAAGCACTTAGGGTCTAGATGAGATGGATATTATTACTCCCACTGTATTGCCCATTAATCTTGTTTTGATCTAAAATGATCAAACATAGTAAACAAAAACTTTGAATAAGTCTACACAATGTCACATTCAATGCAAATAATTAGTCTCTGTCAATCCAGATAGTCTTTGTATCCAAAATAAGTAGTAGTACATCTCCAACAATAGTTTAACATGGTTCAATTGGTCTCAAAAAATCCAAGTTGATTTAACAAGAAACAATCAAGTGAACAAGAATATGCCAGTTGGGTTCATATATCAACAACTTCAAGTATTCCCCCTTAGGATCAATAAGTGTATAATATTTCTCAACAAATATTTTAGTCAATGGAAAACCCAGTCGAAACTCTCACTGATTAACACAGTTAAAACTCCAGTTGACTGTCATGTCGGGTTGATCCTTGATTGATCACTTCCAAGGAAATCATCAATAAGTAAGAAGAACATTGAACAACTATGCAATTGATTATACACAATGATATAAAGTCCTCAAACATCTGGTCAAATGATTCCACAACCATCCATCAATCCAACCATAATCTAACTTGGTAGTCGACACTAGTTTGTGATTCTATCTTTCACATCTCTTCTGCAAATATCTGAAAGCATGATTGACATTCCTTTGATTTTTATGGTGAGGATGATGATAGGGAACATATTTTTTATGTTGGCTAATAAGAGGAAGTAGGCTCAAGGTCAAGTTCACTTACAGGAGTATAATAACCCAACATATTAGAAACAATTTCATATCTAACAATATGCTCAAATTATGACATGCGAGGAACATGCAACTCATTAATATGTTCAGCACAATCAACAATAGGTTTCTCTTTTGACAGACTAGTATGAACTCCACCTGCAACAAATAAAAATTATTGGTTGTAGCAAGGTTAGGTGTAGGTAGAGAGGAAACAATAACATTGTATCCAAAACTAGTTATTGGTGACTTCATATTAGCGGTAATAGGAGCAACAATACCCTATTGATTATTTCCAAGTCCTCGTCTTGTATATCCCATATTGCTCAGTAGTCGAGACCCTAAACCTGTAGTTTTTTTTTTTTTGAATCAAGTTGTGCGAGACCACCTTGGTGGAAAATATCTTTTGAATATGTCTTTGTTGTCTTTAGAAGGAATGCCAATTTTCTATGGAACATGATTTTCTTTCTTTCTGTTTTCTTCATCATTGATGGAGCTTTTGAGTACATCAACATAGCTTTTATATTTTCCTTCATTTGCTTTATTCAACGGCTCTGTAGCTTTTGAATATTCTTTGGTGCTCATTTGACTCTTATCATAGCCAAGACCAATATTAATGAATGGATACCTTTCAAAATTGATGATATCATCTAATATTTCAGCACTCTTTTCAAACTTCAAGCATTTATTCAACTTAATGGTTGTTTTCTCTAGTACTTTTCTTAAGGAAACAATTTCATATTCTAGTTTTTAACAGTTTTATTCCTTTTCCTTTAGTTGGATTCTCACCACTTCTTCTATCCTTATTGCCTATTCTAATTGAACCTTTAGGTTCATGATATTATTTTTTGTTTCTTCAAGGCTTTATCGCATTTTGGTTTTTGAATCACGATCCTCTTCTTAATATTTTTGCAACTATTCCTTTTGTTTCAAATTTTTTTTTCTATGATTATTTATTTCACTTAAGGCACATATGAGTTATTTTTCAGGATCCACTTCCCCATTTGTTTCAACATATTCTTTTATTCTAAGTCCATCGTTCCTGTCCCTTTGTATTCATCAATATTTGTTTATATTTACGTAAAGATATTTTCTTCTCTATCACTATCGAAACTACTTTCACTACTTTCTCCATATGAGTCACTAACCCCTTTTGAGTAGAGACTCTTCTTATGCTTACAAGAGTTCTTATTATTTTCATGCTTGTTGTGTTTGTGGTTAATGTTTGGTTGACAATTTTTCCCACTTTCTTTACATGATGGTCTTCTTCTTGATCACTACTATCATCCTTTGCATATGGACACTTAGCAACAAAATGTACTACTTTTTCACTATTAAATCATTTGAAGGGCATCTTACCTTTGTATTTTCTAGATCTCTTTTTGAGTTTTCTCACAAAATGTGCTTCCTCTGCATCTAACTCACAACTAGAACAATCACTTGACTTGTGTTCTTAATTATTTTTCTTGTTTGAGGCTTTGAATATTGCTTCTATTTTTAATGGATTTTCTTTCTCTATCCTCATTTCATACACCGCGAGGATCCCATGAAATTCATCCATTGTCAATGAATCAAGATATTTCATTTCTTCAATGATGGAAAATTTGGCATCAAATCTTAAGGGGAGTGACCTTAATACCTTTTGTACAATCATCGGTTCGTCACCCTTTTCAACAAGTCCTCTAACAATGTTGACAATTTCATCCACCCGAAGGAGATAGGTTGCAACATTTTATTCGTCTTTCATTTTTATACTCTCGAAATGTCTTCTATGATTTTGTAGATTTTATTTCTTAACCTTTTTTATCCTTCATAGATGTTTTGAAGTTTTTCCTTGATCTAGGGGATCAAAAAATGCTCAAAAATCAAAGTGTTTGAAATTGCTTGAAAATGGTTTCATTGTGTAGATCTCATCCTCACGATCCCAATGCAACTTGAACG
>SNQJ01S0003720.1:25542-57930 GCA_010110895.2 Picea sitchensis | reverse complement strand
CGCATTTCTTCACCTTCATCAAGAGTCCAAGTAGGATTTTCTAGAGGCTTATTTGGTGTAGAAGTTCCCTTTTTGGGTGGCATGTTGGCCAAGTATCACTTTTGAACCTTGATTTTGAGGTGGTTCTACTAGAAAATATTTATTCTGTTGTATCTCCCAAGTTTCAGCCCTTCTGGGTATGGAACTTTATTTTATGTTTTTTTCTGATATTTCTTCTCTGCAATGCCACAGATCTGATCAAAATTGGATGTGACAAGTGGAATTTATGGTAACTTCCCCACAACTTGTCTATTTTTGGCCTTTCCAGGAGATATCACTTGTATAGCGTGCCCCGCACAAAATAATTGATATCAAATTATGAAAATCACACCCAAAATACTAAAACATTTCCACGATCCAATGAAACCATTCCCACTCAATTTGTATACTCTAGGAAGAATTTATGATTGTGTTACCTAGAACACCTTCTTGAGACTAGTCAATAGGACTAGTCAGATACCCTATCTTACACAAGGTGTATCTACAAATTTAAGATGACCCAGAAGCTGAACCTTTTACCACAGATACCTTACTAATTTCTATAAATAGCCTCCAGAGTTCAGGGTATGAAACATTACATAAAAGTGTTTATAGATAAAATTCCGCAATGACTCATTTTAGGATGATTCCAGTACCCTATATTGTACAGGATGTATCTCTGAAAGTATAAGGCCCCAGGAGCTGAATTTTGAACCCAACGTACCTTGCTCCATCTGTTAAATATCCTCCAATCAATTATTTCTGAAACATTGTATAAAACAATTTATAGCGAAAATGCCAAGGTGTCTCAGATGTAGCAGCGAAACCCCAAGACCTTGAGCTCTGATACCATATGTTAAGAACCAAATATCAATATAGCATAGAAAAAACTCAGAAAAAGTACTCAACGGCTTGAAAAAGAGAAAATTTTAGATAATAAGCCTCTTTGAGAGGGCAACCTCCTTTTACCCCACTTAAATGTTCAAGTACAATATGATTCAAAATGAAAATGTCTCCTTGGTATATATAGGAGACTAGGAGGTATAATTACAACTAATGGCCTAAAGCCGACATAAATAAAATAAAATTACTAATTTAATATGCCCCAATTAAGGGGTAATGAGCCAATATTAGGGCTTAACAAAGTATGTTGTAAATATCCTTCAAAATTTTGGGATGATGGATTGCAAATCCATGGAAAATCCCATGGTGACATATCTAAGGAAGCTGAGAGACTTTGATTCTGATCTATTTTATGCATCCCTATACCAGAATTTGATTGGCTTATTGATGTATTTGGGTAATACCTGACCGAACATTTTCTTTGTTATGAACACATTGAGCGAGTTCCATGTGTAACTTAGGCATGAGCATTGTATAGTTGAAAATCATATTTTGAGATATCTTCATGGGACGCTAAACTATGGTTTGAGATATGTCTCAAACAATGATGTATAGTTGCATGGATTTATTGATTCAGATTGGGTAGGGAGTGCAGATGACATAAAGAGTACTTCTGGTATATGTTTCAGTTTAGGATCTGCTATGATATCATGGGCTATTAGGAAAAAGAACTATGTTTCACTCAACACTGCAGAAGCAGAGTATATTACATCTTGTGATGCTTATGTGGAAGAAATATAGCTCTATAATCTAGTTTATGGACTATTCGATCAGGTGTTGGATTCGACTATGATACATTGTGATAATCAGAGTTGTGTGAAGCTTTCAGAGAACCCCATGTTCCATGAGAGGTCTAAGCACATTGAGATCAAGTACTACTTTCTCCATGATAAATTTCAGAATGGAGAAGTGATTCTATGTTACATCTCCAGCGATGAGCAGACAACCGATATTTTGACGAAGCCTCTATCCAAGATAAAGTTTTCATACTTGAGGGACAAGATGGGACTCTTGGCAATTGCTCCCTTGGTTGAGAGGGAGGATATGACTTCTTCGGTTGGGAGGGAGTATTGATATATAACATCATGGATAGTCAGTGTGTTGGTGGACAAACATTCTACAGGAAAAGAATGGTCCAGGAAGAACATATTGTTGATGGACAAACATTCTCCATGTGGAGAATAGTCTAGGTTGACAAGTGTTGGAGGTCATTTCCAGTTAGATGGATATTGATGATGATGCTCGTGACTTGATCTACATGATCATGAGATAGCCTATGTGGCTATGATGATGCTACCTGTAGAATGGTCCGCAAGAATATGTGAGCCTTGTACATACTATGTGAAATGGATGGATGTGTTTTATACCATTATAGTTAATACCTCCCTAGATAGGAGGGAGTGTTGGTATTATGGTAGTTGCGGGAGGTATTAACCTCCATGTGTAAAATTTGGCTAGAATAAAATATTCTGGAAGCAATAAAAACCCTAAAAAGTTGTGTAGAAACCCTAGAAGACTAGTTGGCTCAGTAAAATAATTAATAATAAAGTATTATCTTCTATAAGGACAAGTCGTCCCATACAAGTGATAAGAACCACTATAAATAGAGGGCACTTGAGCTCATTTTTTCTCACTCACTTCATTCTCTCTCTCAAGGATAGCGCAAGTTTGGAGCTACAACTACAAGAATGGAAGGTGGATATTTTGGGGTGATTCTTGGTCTCTCTCTCTAGAGCTATCGATCCTAAGATATGCACCCTATCTTCTAGTATCTCTTGATGATATTCTTGGTGACGTCTTGGAGTATATTGGTGGTATTCTTGGTGACGTCTTGGAAGAAGTGCAACTGCAACTGTTGCATTTGAGTAGTGTTCTTTTTCTATGGATTTGGGACTTTTAGTCTGGTCCATTATCTTTGGAGAAAGATGTGTTGTCTTGGTTATCTGTTGGTTCTAGTGTTGCTTCCGGAATCATTCTATCTAGAAAAGGTTATGGTGCTTAGGGGTGGTTGTGTGCCTATGGTTGGGTGACAATATTATGATATTTTATATGGTTAAAAGAGAACATCGAATATTTTAACACACCCCACCTTCCCCACCTCCCCCTACTTTAATTAGTTCTCCTTCACTAGACCCTTTGGAAGTAACCCATTTATCACCTAGCCATTGTTGCTTCCCTATAAGTGATCCTAATGTAGACCTAGAAACATTGGAATGCCCATAAAAAAATCACCCTTCTCTGAGTGTATTACTCACAACGAAAAAAAAAATAGTAGCATCATGATGAAGAATAGGATGAGGAAGGTAACTTTCAAAAGAATCTTGGGATAAAAAAGAAAAAAAGGAAGAGGTAGAAATAAGAGATAAAAATATAGGATATCATCCCACATTAGAATCTTTTTGTAGTGGGTTGAAAACTCCATCGATTAATAAATTAAGGTAGTCTCTTGGTGTCGGTAGTCTCTTCGAGTCATAGAGGAATATGCAGTGATGTTAAAATTATAATAATGATGGATCTTCTCAAATTAGAAATACCTACCATATCCCTTATCTAGGAAACCGAACTAGAATACAATGTTATAATAGATACCATTAGAAAAATATGGGAACATAGCAGTAGCATAGCGATGATTTCATAGGAATGTCAATAGGTTTATGTACACTATGGGATGATTATTTCATTGACATTCTTTAGGCCAAGACCCCACATCATTGGATCTACAATAATCTCTTTCGGAAGAAAACTGACAATGCATTTTGACTCTTTAATATTACACCTTGGCCCATTATAGAGAGGAATGAGATTGTTGGTCCTTATTAAGTGTTCCTAGGGATTATTTCCCAACATCTAATAAAGTGTTGGCTACAGATGTGAATATGGCATTCTTCCCAGTGAAAAATATGTGTGACATTTTTAGTATATATCTCATCATAAAAATGGTTTATGAAATAATATCTAATTGGGATTTGTTTGATCCTAAGCCTTCTAGAGGAAAGTTTACTTAGTAAAATAGGCTACTTGGTCTTGGTCATATTCTCAAGCATGTATACCTATGTTTATTCCAAATATCCTTCCTCCTATATAACTTACATCTGTTATCCTCTATTCTTAAATCCACTATCTTGGATCATAAGTTAACAATGTTAGTTATTCAGAAGTCTTAGAATATTCCCCCATCCCCTTTCAGTTCAACCCCTTGTGGCTCCAAGACTTATAATATTTGGGGGTAATTGCATAATCATGGCGCCTTCCTATCTCTTAATATCTCTCTTTTGCGTGGGAAATGAAAATCAAAAGCAGTAATTATAAATTGAAGAAGTGATCGAAAGACAGTTTTACCCCTCCATCAAAGGAAAGAGAGTTGCTACAATCTCAAATTTTCTCCCTTCAAACTAAAATGGAACCAAAAGAGGTATATCATGGTTTTAAACTAGAGGAAAAATAGGTAATTGATCAGCTATATCAATCATTTGTAAATGAAGAGAGGCAATAGAGGTTGAAAACAATAAGCCTTTGGTTAAAGGCAAGTGACAAAAGCATGGATTTATTTCACAAGCAAGCCTAAGAAAGGTTTTTAAAAATTCATAAGAAAGGTATTTAAAAATTCATAATTAGGAAATCAAACTAGAAGATGGCACAAGAATGACCACTTTTTAGGATATTAGAGTAGTGACCCATGAGTACTCTAAAAAATTGTATTCAAAAGGTACTTCACCAAATCAAATGAATTTCCAACAAATGTTGCAATGTGTCCCTACTCTGGTCATAAATTAATACAAAATACTTCCAATGAAAATAATAGAATAGGAAAAATTATCAAAGAAATATGGAACTTAGAACCAGACAAATCCCTAGCCCCATATGGTTTTTCAATCGATTTTAATTCGGCCTACTAGAAAATTATTAAATATTGCTTCTAGTGCATGTAAAATAGATTACATATCAATGCTTAACTTAGTGGTGGAATGAACTCATTTTTATTATCCTTAATATCCAAAGAAAGTAACCCATATACATTTGACAAGCACTGCTTGATATCCTTATGAAATGCATCTTACAAAATCTTGACAAAAATTCTTGAAAATTAACTCTTTTATGCTTCCTTTCCTCATATTAGAAAATAAAGTAACTTGTGTGAAATAATGTTAGATCATTGTAAATATCCTATTAGTCCAAGAAGAAATTCATTCAAGGTAAATCAAGAAAGGGTATTCGTAATTAAAATTTATATGTACAATGCTTTTGACCAAGTAAGGAATTCCTTTATTTTTATGTTCTAAGAATATTTGGTTGCAACCCTCTTTACGAAGTGGATAAAGGAACAAATAGGGTGTATATATATTTCTCCCCTTGTAATGGGAGGTTGGCCCCATTTTTTCAAATTTTGTGTGGACTCTAGAAAGACTTCCAATTGTTTCCTATTCTATACATTAGAATACATTTTTATGGTAGAAACTCTAGGGAGGAAACTAGAGAAAAAAAGAGTGGTTAGAAATATCAGAAGCATTCACATCATAAGAGTGGTGAAGGTGATAAATCAATCACAATTTGTGTATGATACTATCATTATTAGGGGATCTTCTGGTACTATTGCTAGTATATTTAAATGATATTGTTAGTATATTTAAATATATCTTAGACAACTATATGAATGCTTCTAGATTTATAATAAAGAAATTAAAGAGTCATGTTTATGGATGGAATATGCCCTTTCTCATCATGTAAAGAATAGATAGAGTCCTAGAATTTGTGTTGGTTAGACATTGTTATAGCACCCTTTTCCACCCCATATGCTTAAGGTGAACTCATTGACCTTGATCCCAAATACACTTGCAGTTGCAAATAAAAATTCCTCTTGAAACTCTTTTAAAAAATCACATTTTCACAGTCCATATGCTACTCTTGATCTCAATACATGTCTATGAAAATTTATATATGCTAGTTTCCCTTCAAAAACTCAAGTATGCATCCAAAATGCACATTTTTTTGTAGGATTTTAGGGATTTTCACGGTTTTTAGCCTTCTATTCCACATGCATAACTACTCTGACCAACTATTCATGGTACAAATAGAGCCATAAGGTGGAGGAGATGGAAAGAACCCATATGTCAACGAATTTATGTTTGAGTCTACAAGAAGTCATTTCTCGTGCTTTTAAGGCCATTCCATTTTTTTGGAAAACCTTTCTTCCAACACCCCTTTCTCATACTCTCATGTTGGAGGAAAGAGACTCCTTCTCTTCCCCTCACTTTATTTTAGTTAGGATTGCAGAGGTTAAGCAACATTGAATGGCCTAGGAGGAGGAATCTAGACAACGGTTCAAGGTAGTGCCACAATAAATATTAGATGACTTCATTATTTGTTATCTGTTGTTCATTCTAATAATAAGAGAACTATCTTATTCATTTCCCAATCATGTGTAATTAATATAAATTTCATTATGGTTATATGCATATGTTGGATATGAAACTATCTTATTGATGCATGTTAGTTTGGGTAGTTAGATTTTAATTATTTTAACTACTTTATTTACAAGTTTTCTCTTCTTTATGTGCATGTCAGCAAAGGATATATCGAAATGAGATACTAGAGCGAGGACCTTTCAACGATATCTACTATGAAATTTATTTTTTTGGTTAAGTGATTTATAACTTCTTAGTGGTTACTAGATTGTGTGTCATAACTACTTTTGGTTTGAATTAATTATCTTTGGTTTCCCATTCTATTGTGACCTTAACCCTAGTCATAGGGGTGAAAATCCTATAATATAATTAGTGACTCTACTATGGAAACTACTTAGTCAATGACCATTGATGAAATGTCATCTGTTGAGTGCAAGGTAACATATCAATGTATCAATGATGAAAATAGTCCCATGGTTCTCCTTTAGATCAAAATCTTAGAGAAACGTGTTGCAGCTGATAAGAATTGACCCACTAGAAAGAAGTCAATAAGGAACTTCCACACTGGAATGAGTATAGGACAAAAATACTTTCCATAGTCATGAATAGATGTTGGTCACTATAATTGCTTAATTAATTTCAAACAACCAAGTGAAACATAAATTATCAACCCAGGGAAGTCTTTTGTTTCAAAGATAGCTGTGCACTATATATGCTCACACTATTCTTTTCATTTCTTCATATGTCTAGGTGAAAACATCATGAATTATTTAAAATATTATTTATATAAGTGTGAACTTCATCAAGAGAAACAAATCCACTCCAACAAATACATTTTCTATGACTCCAAGGTTTCTAGATATGTTAATAGGTATAGTATAAAAAATAGTTACCCTAAATATACATGACATGCATTTTTAAGGGATTGACAAAGAGATTATCATATCCACTCATGGTCAATTTAAATTATCCATTCTCAACCCTACTAATTTCAGAGAGGAAGTAATACATATGGTGCATATCCTCCTAAGTCCTTTTAGGCCACACATCATTAACAGAAAATTCAATACAAATTAAGTATTTTCATAGAATTCTCCTGATCTAGCAATTATATGCTGTTGTTAGAGTCACTTCTACTAGTATTCTTCTGAGGAAAATTAAAGCAGGATCACAACCACAATCACAGAGTGAAAATATCAAGAACACAACAGGAAGTTTCTTAGGGGGAAAGTGTAATGAAATATCAAGAACACATAACACAGAAGTTTTACCGGGAAAGCGTAAAGATAAAAACCCCACTATCATATATTATGTATATCATGAATCATGAAACAATCTCATACAAAACTCTAATCCAAGAGCTCTCAGTACAATACAATCATACCACACTGTCATACACAAATCAGCAAGTACATGTGCCAATTCCTATGTCTAGACAACTTGCCTCCTCTGCACAAATCCTTGCAATTAGAATTATCACTACACAAATTGCCTAGTTTTGCACATGATCATAAGCATATCCATTGCATGTGTGATCAAATCAAAACTAATAGACAAACTGTCCCTTTCACCTGTTATCTCAACTGGGTCTCCAATGGATCTGACATGCATGTAGTTAACCGTGGTGAATCTTCAGTTGCATTTGAGTTCACTGATTGTGAATTAATGAATAATTAATTCAATGAACTCTCACTAGTGCAAGTTTAGTTACAACTAGTACAACTGAGCTTAACTCACTTAAATACACTTATAGTTCTGTTACAAATCCAACTCACTCAGTTATGAATGAAATAATAGATTAATATTTATTGTCCAATTTATTTAAGGGAAAAGTAAATTAGACACATGTTTCTTGTTGACTTTTCAATAGTCATTACTTATAGGATAGCTTCATCATATGGAAAAAACATAGCTAGGAATTCCGTAGAGAGGGAAGTGTTGGAGGCTCATATGGGAATAGTAAGATGATATAATTCCTTTGACCAAGGAGGAAATAAATCAATGTCTGAAGAGGCACTTTGAATAGCTTGATAAGAAATTTTTACCACAGACAAAGGCATGGCCATACCTTCATGCTCAATCTTTTCTATTGTTGTATAAGCAGAGGTTAAAATCCACAGATCCTCAAAATACATTGTTCTAAAATGACAAACTTGGCATGCAGGGGTCGAAGAAAATGATACAATAGAACTAGCAAGAGTGGAATTGATGTAAGAAAAAGGTGTTGTGAAATAGAAAGTTCCCATGAGGGAAATATACATTCCAGCACCCATATTCTTGGTGTCCTTATAGTAGTTATTGATTAATAGGAAAATAGAACCTGCCAATGTAGATAGATTAGTGTAAGATTATGAAAATTGATCAATAGTTATAATTTTCCCTTCATGGGGAAAACAAAGGAATTTGAAGACCGAGGAAACTACATTTGTCATAGAAAAAGTCCATATACATCCCAACAAAATGTTGTAATCGATCGAAGCAAATCCAACTTCAATGGAAATGGTTTTTCCCCCTAATTGGATAGGAAAATAGTGCAGGATCTCATGGGGCCTAAATGAATGTCTATTGAATTTCATTTATAGAGTGGGAGATGGGATAATCTCATGGGATCCAATGGATTTCCAACATGACAATAACATGACACATGTTGAATAACCCTCATCCATGACTATTCTAAATAAAAAAATTATGGTATACACAACTTGAATATTGTAACACACCCAACCCCCTAAGTACTGTTTTAAGGGATGGGGTATCAAAATTTTATTTTCCTCAGTCATATTGAAAATGTTTCCTGAAGGTACCATCATATTCTTCTCATCACTATATTTACAACAACTATCATCATGCTCAAAACTGAGCTCTAGATCAAAATTTACAGCCTTCCAAATTTCTCGGGCCTCATTGGCCAGGTTCCACCTCCTTGCCACTTGGCATCCATGTGGTTTCATGTCCCAAGTGTCAATCGATTTGGCATAGTCATGGTTCTATGGTGGCACTGCCCACATGGTTCACCGAACCATAGTTATAATCCCATGGAACCTCTAGTCATTGTCGTTAGGATTTTATTTCCATGGGTCACAAAGACCCAACCAAAAGTTCCATCGATGATATTTTAGTCTTGATTGTTCTAGATCCAACATTCCTCACGCCGCTCATCCAATGACTCTAATTGAGTTAGAAATTTTAAAGGACACAAAGCTTAATGCCCACTCTTCCATTCTTCTATGGTCCTACGACATTACGCCTGGATCAACGAACCAGGTTCATTGGCCCGCAAATCCAACAATCCTCATCACATCATTGATTTATCCATCATCGTCGACATTCTTAGCTAACACACAACCTTTCCGACCCTTCAATACATGACGAATGGTCCAGATCTCTTTATCCATATATATGATGGTTGGCAATTGCAAATGACCATCCAATGGTTTGGACCCACCAGGTCCCACCCTTGACCTTACAATGAACTAGGTGTCGACACCTATCATCCTCCAGATGTGTTGGCATGCCACATCACTTGTGACATCGGTGTCCATTCTATAACCTATAAACGGTTCTTCAAAAATCTATGGTGGAGATTAACTCTAACCCACCACTAATCATTGAATCTCATTACATCGTCGATGCCTTCGTCATTGTCGAGGTTCTTGACCACCACATAGGCTTGTCAACCTTTCAAAATTTGATGAAGGAGACCCATATTTTCTTGGATTTTCACCTACATGTTCCAAATCTTCTTGACACATGGTGTCATCTCTACATGAAACGTGGAACCATCGTCACATGACACTTGGAATGCATATTTACCATAGAATCTCACTTGCATGTGCCAAATCACTATGACACATGGAACCTTCTATGATTGACACATGGAACTATCCACATCATCCTCTTAAGCCCTTAATTAAATCAATGTTTTAAGGCCATTCTTTCCCAATGGTGTTCATGCTTGTCCCATCGACCAATCAAATATTGCCATGCTTCATCTTAAGGGACATGTAAGCCACCAAATTGGTATTAGCCATCATCATGATGCCATCATACTCCTTTATCTCCCTTTGGGAAGGATCATAGATCCAATGGCTAAGTTATATTCTCGTAATATACCTAATCTACGGTCAGATTTCACCTTGGAGCCTTAGCATCGGAGTTCCTACACCTCGACGTCCTAGGTTACTTTGAGTACCAAACTATGATGAAAATAACTACTCTAGATCCAATGGTTTAGATCCTTTCCTCTAGACACTTCGATAGATCTATTGACTTGTGTTCATTCTCAGAGATATTCCATCAAAGTCCCTCATCAATTCAATGAACAAGAATTTTGACATCCTAGTCTCTGATTAACAGTGGATATCTCTCCACCCACAGATCCTACACTCGATAATTAAATCTCCCATTCAAAGGTCTGAGCTCGATAGGGATCCAATCCAAATTCCTTTAACCAAATACATGTTGCCACATATTTCCCTCGAGTATGTAGAAATTCCACATAAGCATGACATCAACGAGACGTCACCTTCCCTCTTAACCTCACTTAGATGAGACCCTATGGAGATGTTTGGCTGAGAATTGATCTCACCTTATTCTGATTAACGATTTAGATTGTCCCTCAGGCCTTTGTCATATATGGTCCAAGATTTTCCTATACACCTGGTTGGAGGATCTAACAGATCCTATTGACTCGGGGTACATCCTCTCCAAGAATCATATCCTTTTCTGATGAAGGGTCGTGATCCATCCGCTAATCCAAATCAACGGTTGCGTTGTATCCTGAATCACACACAACATTTCTTAATGTTTACAACCCAAAATTTGGACTTAGCCAATCAAGGAAAACTTATAAATATTTTCCAAGGCATTTATAGGGCCTTCTTGACCTTCACCTTACTCAGGAAACTGCTATCATTTTTTTATCCTTCCTCGGATGATAATTTACATCCCACAGCCTTTCAGAATCCACACAAGAGGATTATATAGGGCTTAAGGTTCCTATTCCATTTACAACAAGCATGAAGCCTATTACTTGGCACTCATACAGATATTTTATTCCCCATAATCATTTTTGTTAAGGAGAGGTGAATCAATACAAGGTTTATAGACCTTCATTGGCCTTCACCATGTCATTATTGTAGTATTCCATTTATCTCAAATATTATTATCCATATATTAATTTATGTACTTGTATTCTTTTCAAAGACATCATGCTACTGCAGAGACTCCACTGCACACAGAGGACGTTCAAATATACAGTTCCAAAATTGTTCAAATATGAGGAATCACATTAAACACAATCATTCAGATGAAATAAATTACCAAGGAACCAACATTAATTTAATCGATTTCAACCATGCAAAAATATAACACATTCACTGACATCCATCTAATTTCCCTACTCAATACACGGGGTGTAAGGAATACTTATCTATTACAAGATGTAGTCATCCAACTGACTATGGGGGATCACCTTTCCACCCAACCATAGGCTCTGCAACCTCAGTCACTTTGGTATTAGGCCACCCTCTTGGCAAGCCATGATACCACTAAGGAAATCTTTATTCTCACCTCTCCTATCTTCAGCCTCTTTGAGGTTTATCAAATTCTTCTCCAACATCAAGCTCACGACCCCTCATCTCAGGGTGGTTTCTTAGTTTTTTTACAGAACAGTCTTGTGATCAGTTTTCTCCTTTCCTCTCCCACTCTTTTCTCCCCCTTTTCCTCCCTTTTCCTGTGCATATTTTCTCCCCCAAATTTTCTCGACCTGTCCCCCTTCCTTCTATTATAAGGAACATGTGAGGTATTTTCCTGATGTCCTCTAGATGATAGCTTATGTCACCTCAAGAAATCCCCCCCATAATTCCATTCATTGAGGGTGGTTGGTTGTTCACCCACCAGTCCTCCCTTATTAACCGAATTTACCTTAAAATCAAAGTGAAGGGAAGTGATAAAATATTTCCAAATTAATTATTCAGCCAAGAGGCTTGGGTTGTTTTAGTCTAATAGAATATCCTCATATTTATCTAGTGGTATCATGGATCGTACTCAAGGCTTCACCCCATACTCATTTTTTTTCATTCCTAATCAAACAAAATGTATTTACAATCTTTATATGGCACTACATGGCAATCATCAATTATTATTAATTACAAGTTGGGGGAAATAGGGGGTGTTACAATCCCCTCCCCCTTCAAGGAGCACCGTCCTTAGCGTTCTTACTAGCAACACTTTCCATGCTTTGTCTTTCAATTTCTTCAAAAAATTAGTTACTCTTCTTTATCTTTTCCTTTCTAGACTCTTGGCATTTAGCACTTACCTACAACCATCTCAAACAACAAGCATATTAATTTCACAATTTCATGCATAAATGTTTTATTGTTGTTCATAATTCAAGAGGAACAATTTACATATCAACACAATACTTATCTATGCAATTTCCTAGATCCACATCTGGTTGGTTGTCTTACTAACTTGGCTCATTTCCTTCCTTGACATACCCATTGTGTGCATCACCACAATAAAAAAATAACAAAGTTGTAAAGACTCCATCATTTTCTTTCACATGAGCTATCAAAGTCTCCCCTTACTTTTGGTCACTCACCCTACAGGCTTAGTATCAAGCATCCCCTTCTTAGTTATATAGTTCCTCAGGTGATCCATATTTCTTGCCAAGAATTTCTCACACAAGAAGAGTTTTTTAGAGACTTTGTTGAGTCTTACAACTGAGGATTCCCTCACACTTTCTTTGTTGAGGTGTCCCTTCATCCTCTTTTACCACAACACAACATGTTTATGGATATCATGACCTATCACAAAGTTATCTTGTTACAAAAATGCCCTTCTTCCATGCTTTCTTATTTGAAGGCCACCATATGTCCTCATTGGATAGATATTTTCATCTCACTTGTATTACATGCATACAGTAACCATGAGGTACCATTGTCAATTTCAATCAAATTTCAAATCTGTTACCTACATATTTTTTTAACTCCACATTTTTATTTTCAAATTTGTTCCACATAGAACCAGATTCACAAGTATGAGATCTTCCTTCCCATAACAATTTGGATCAGCAAGTATTGGTATTCCACATTGACTTATAACACTTCCATATCCAAGACCATTCTCCCTTCAATTCCATCTTCAAACAACCAAACAAGTTGTTAGTGTCTCATGCACATACACTTTCATTGCACACTTGAAATGGTTTTCAAACAATTTCAAAATTGTGCACACTAGCAATTATATCATTTTTATCCTATTTGATAACATAAAGAAAAAAAGAAATCATCATTCCTTATACATGCACCATTTCAGCATGCCAAGCCTTGTCAAATTGAAATCAATTCATCATATGAATTTAACTGATGTGTCAATGTCCATGGCCACATTCATACACAATACACCCTTGAATTAATTTTAAATTATCACATTTCATGTCTAGGAACCTCGCCCTAGTATGTTGGGTCTCAACCAAATTCTCACCACAGGATTTCTTTGTTAACATTCATTATTACAACAGGACTATGCTTCCTACTTTGAGTTGATCATGACCTCAAATCAACATACATTTTATGGAATTAAAATTTCTATAAATGAATTTAAGCATTCCTTCTTTATTTGTAACTTGGGTGTCAATCCTCATGACCACCTAATTCTATATTTATTATTCTACAACTATGGTAGAATAATGGAAGATCCTCCTTCCATGATGTGTAGTCCTATATATTCCCACTCTCTTACATGTATCTTTTGGATGTAATCAATCAATGTGATTCTCATGATCACTTTCAATCCTTCTTAATTGTCATATGCATTCATTATACATATGTTCATGAATTTATTGCAAGGATCATAACAAAAACTACTCAAGATAATATGTATATTATTAAAATTAGTAAAATGT
The DNA here is from genome assembly GCA_010110895.2 of Picea sitchensis. NCBI lineage: Eukaryota > Viridiplantae > Streptophyta > Pinopsida > Pinales > Pinaceae > Picea > Picea sitchensis. The sequence goes on along the minus strand of SNQJ01S0003720.1, from coordinate 43,698 downwards.
TTTAGAATGGATTCTTACCCAACCCCTTCATACATTATGCCACATGGGCATGAAATATTTATATATGTTTTGGCTTCCAATACCCTCTTGATATTACCTCATCGATGCTGCTTCATGGGAACTCCTAAGTCCCTTCAACATTATTTAAACATCAACCTTCTTGCAATTGTCCTCTACCTGAGGTTTCCCACCATTGGCAATTTTCTTCCCCACAACCACCAATCTTTCCTACACATGAAGTACATTATCACATTCACAAGTATATTAGTTGTCATGTTAAATAATAATACATCTACCATATAATTTAAATTAGAAAACATTCTCATATATGTCTTAGCATATCTGTATGCACTTTCCACAATATCCTTAATTCCTTTTTGGGTGTAATCACAATCAAACTTTCAAATATTTCAGTATCCTACATCCAACAAAATTATCATGTCTTAAACATTTTCACATATCGGCCTTTCAATTTTCTCTTATCCTAGAGAAACACACTAGACAACAAGAAATAAATTAAAGGACTCTTCCATTTTCCCAACTCATTCTATATAGTTTGGATTTTTTTATCTTAACTGAACTATTCCCAAGGCCTCACTACCTTTGCATAATCATGGCTTAACCGAACTCATTCATTTAAACATATTTATTAATTTATTTTCAATAGTTGTACGTTAAAGTATACCACTTTTCTAAACAAATTAGAGTGCTAAGGGAGAAAGGTATCCCTCCTTTTCTCCTCTTTGTTTATGCAATCTATACCTCTTGGGATTTTCCTGCTCTATTGTTTCATAAGTCTCAGTCAAGTTCACCTTGAACTTTTTTGGACATATCAACATGCTACAACATCAATATTGTATCTCTGACTTCACTTATGAGTCATTTCATTCTACACATTCATCGAATAGAATTAAATTGGCTATCAATCCATTGCATATCTTTCATTCATGTATCATATTTTAAAATGTGATCCAATACTATTATACTAATAATTTGTTATCCCATTGCCTAATTTTCAATAGTCATTAAGGTTATGACTTTGTTCTCTTGGTGGATTTCTCACACAGTTCCTTCACCTAGAACTGGATCAAATGAAACTCCCTTGTTGCATATCTATCATTTCTTGAAATGGTCTTAATCCTGAGTCAGCCTCAACTTTACCATATCCATTGTTTACCCAATATTCCATAAGGAACATAAACATGCATTCTAATTTACATATGCACATTATCCCCTTGTTCTTTCATGCACAATGCAGTTAATTATATGCTTAATCATACTCTGTGTATACTATGGGCACACCTTCTAGTTTCATAAGTATATTTTCCTTAAGATCATTTCACTCATGATTTTCCACAATCATTTATATACAACTGTCAAAGGAAAAATCATATTTCCTTCTACTCATAATAACATAGAACCCTTTCTCATTACTCCTTCAATATTTCATATTACCTTTCTCTAAGTATATGGAATACATCCCCCTCAATATATTATTCATAAAAAAACAATGTTGACTCTTTATAATAGATTCAACCATGCATCAATGGAATTTCCAACCTAGGAAAGTACAAATTGTGCCTCACACCTCACTTACTTAGGAAGTCATACCATTCCCTTAGCCTATGTATATGTGTGTGCGTGTGTGTGTGTGTGTGTGTGTGTGTGTGTGTGTGTATCATGTATGTGCATCACTTGCATATTTTGTATCATTTAAAATTCATCTATTATATCTTTAATTCGTATCAACCCTTAGTGAATATTCATACATGGATATTCAACATGAAAGTTCACTACTTGCATATTTTCCATATCAATCCTACACGCTGGTACTTTGAACTTTAATATCAGTTTCCTTGAGATATTACATCCATTCACATGGAAAGTATCACAGGAATAATCATAATTATGTTTCATTTTCTCATGGAAATAGCCAGCAAGAATCCAATCTCTCCCAAATAATAGAAAATCATTTATAGTTCAAAATACAACTAGGTATTTACAACATTACCCAGGGAAGTAAGATTCTCGAATCCAACTTTCTTTGATGCTCCAAATGATTCTTTAACTCATGATTGGTCATAATCATTCACACAAGCATTTAAAGGCATTATCGCAATCCTATTTCTTTATTTCACAATGAAAAGGAAATACAAACAAGTAATTATTCTATTTCCAAGGTGTCCAATTAATAATGTCGCCTCTCTTCATGCCTAAAATCTATCTTGGTTAGCAATTTTTTACAAAGGAAGTTATTTATTCATAATTTCTCTCACTACCACTGGAGCCTACCAAGCCATATTTATGTGGCTTCTATCCACCCCTGGATGTCAACCCAACCCATTGATCATCTTGAAATGCCCCAACATTTCCTTATCAAAATTTACGTCAGCCTTTCATCAGTCACTAGAAAAGTATCTTCATAAGGAAATAAGAGGTATCCTTATCAACATTCTATTCATTCTCTTATCAATTTATCTTAAAATTATCATGATCGGTACTATCTTATGTTGGTTTTCCAACCTCAACTGAACGAGCGACTAAATTTACTTCATTTTCCCCATCATTTCCCATGTCAATATTGGAAGAAAATTTCCATCTGAAACTAAGTCTAAGATGACTTTATCCATGTTATACTCTCATATATGTGCACTCAATCTAAATTCTTTGTTTGTACTCTTCTTGTGAAATACTTGGTTCACTGTTGTCTTTGTCATAAGTACTTCTTTGTCTTGGGTGCACTAATCGATCATCCCATGTAGTGTGTTCAAGGTTGTTTCATCCTTCATCAATTCTAAACAACACTTTAGAAAATATTTCAAAGTGTTTACCTTCTCAATTGACCTTTATGGAATGGTGTGATCATAGACTAATTACATATCATATACCGGTGGTGCATTTGACATTGATGCTATCTAGTCCAGTCCTAGTATTTCCTTCCTAGATTGATGATGTATGGGTTCAGTTTCTTTCCTTATCCATTGCTCAATCCCCTTTACCTTTTCCATACATCCTCTCATGTTCTAGTTCCTTTGTGTAACAATTGTTATTCTAGGATAATCGACATGCTCCTTGGCTGATATCATATATATCTTCTAGTTCTGGTTCTGGTTCTGGTTTTGATTCTGATGTTGGTTCTGGTTCTCTCTCGCCTTCTACTTTGCTATCATTTGAGGATAGTCTTATGTCCCATAATCAAAGGCTCTGGAATACATGGACATCATGTATTGATTTGGACAATATCTTTCTAAATGTACCGATTGATTGAAATTATAACAAATGATTGGTCCTCTTCCTCTGAGGCAGTCTCTCACTAAATGTCCCAGTTGATTGAAATTATAACAAATGATTGGTCCTCTTCCTCCTATACCAAATCCTCCTCGACCCCAGCCTCTTCTAAATCCTCCTCGTCCACCCTGGTTAAAGCCTCTCAGAGTATTATGATGTAGAACTCCTTCTATTGTGGAATTTTCTTCTTGGATTCTGTAAGAATCTACAATGTACTCTCTCATTAAGTCAAATGTGTGACAATCCTTCTTACCATGTCCTAAAGATTTGCAAAAACTATAGAACAAATCCTTTGGAGTACTCTAGTACTTCTACAATAATGGAAAAGCATTCAGATGGTGTCCCCCTATCTTACATATTTCATAATACCCTATTCCTCCTGCCAAAGGGTTCGGTGCTCCTTTAGCCATATATTTCACAAATGTTGGGCATTCATATTTCTGACGACCTTCTGACTTACATGTAATACACCAAACTTGTACACACTTTTCATTTCTTTTGTTATTTTTGACAACTGAATCCTTAGTGCAGCCAACTGTGACTGAACCTATTCCATTCTTGCACCATCTCCTATAGTATATTATTCTAAGTTCATCACAATTTCTAATTCTTATGTATGCGACATGACCTTTTGATGTGTCATAGGACAACGAATGTGCATAAAACAACCTACAATAAACCATTCTCGATGTTGTTAATAAGGAATCTAGAATGTTAATCTACCCATCAAATACTTAAATCTCTTATCATAATCCCAAACTGTCTCATTCTATATTTGCTTAATTTCCTTAAGCTTTGTGATATACTGTGACTCGAATTTCAACTTTTGAAATTCCTTTAATAGAGCTTGTCCAATTTCTGGCAATGTATTTGATTGTCTTGCTCATGTAGTAGTATGATACTTCATGTACCATAATAATGCATGACCTATGAACATCGTTGTTAATTTTGTAATATTTTTTGCCTCATCCTGGACATTCTTCACAGTCCATATTGTTTCACATACAAACAGATGTTGCTCTGGGTCTTCTAACCCTGCTCCTTGGAATTCTAAAATTCTTTGTGTATTGTCTATTCTAGCTGCCATTATATTTTGTGTAGTACTTAGCTTCGGTAATGTTGACTGACTCTGTTTTGTTGTGCTACTTCCACTATTCTGACTATTGTTCTGACTTCCTCCACTAACTACAATTTCTCTCGACAAAGTTCTAGTTTCTAATTCAGATTTTTGTGATGCACATGGGGTCATGGGTTCAACACAATTTTTTATCCAAGATGGACTTCCTTCTTTTATTGGATTGCACTGGGGATCCTTTTATTTCTCTTTCCTTTCTCTGTGCAGTGTGATATGAAGTACTACACAAGGGTATATTTTCTCAAATACTATTTTCTTCTCTTCTCTCTTAGCCACAATTTCCTTCTTACTATACCTAAACATTTTCCCACTATGAAATACTCCAATCTCTCCATTTAATTCACTGTCTTCCTCTCATGGCAGCCTTAGTCCATATGTTCCTTATTCATCCTTTTCATCTCATTTCACTCTCAGACCATCCTCTGGTCATCCCCCAGTCCCCCTATGTGCGTGAAGGAACCTAGTAGTCGGATTCCATCTTCATAACATTATTGTCACACAAAAACATGTTTATACAGGTAGATAGTGCATTCATAAATATTTCGCATGAACCCTTGAAAAATTCCTTCTCTGCGACACTATAAGGTTGGGTACAATCTATTGAAAACTCTGTAATGAAGACTCGTAGTATGTTATTCAACCAAAAATAAACTGTGTAAGAAACCTTATTACTTATCTTATTCAACTATCTGATAAATTCAAGAGTCCGGTTTCTCAAAGCCTTAGATCGATATCTTCCAACATTCTCCACTAACCTTTCTAACAATTTAGTCAAAATTATCAGAAACTCACCAAAGAAGATTTCGTACAAATATGTGAATACATACCTTTGCAACCATGTTTCATCACTGATTCATGGGTCCCTATTTTGTTCTCTGGAAAATTCACAATCCTTCCTCTCTAGCCATTCTATGATCTCTTCCTTATTTGGCCTCCAAAACATTTCCCTTGATTACAGATCTTGGTCCTACAAACATAACCATTTGTTGGTGCGTAGTGGGTAGACCCTAGGTTCAAAGATAACATACTAACAAAACCATTAGACATTGCCCCTTTAGACATCACTTGCAAGCAAGTGAAGTCTCACCCAAGGCATATAGAGGGGCTGCAGGAACTAAGTTCCTACAGTGATGAGGGGAAGTGAGGCATTCAACATGTTCTTATAGTGTGCATAGTTTTCATCACTTAACAGTTACTTATCATGCAACATACCCTATGTGCGACATCACTCCACTTAACATTCATTCATTCATTATTAACTTAAGAGTGAAACAGTATATAACAGTGACATATTCAAAATAATTAAGAACTTATCATCATTGCACAATACCAATAAACATCAGGAACATAACATGAAAAAAAAACACATCACGACACAAGGTTTTAACATGATTCATCCCAATCTAGGCTACGTCCACAACGACCAGATTCTTATATTAGTAATTTATAATCTCCTTACATATGCACAATGTTGTTATGGACCTAACCTTCCTAACCCCTCACGTAGTAGAATAATATAATTTCCATGTAATAAAGGCCAATATTAATAAGGCCTAGTAATAAGGAAAAATAAGTCAAATGTAAGAATACCTAATAGAATCTTTCGCTTCTAGAAGATATTCCTCTAGATTTTTCTTTTGATAGATAGATTTAGTATAAATAGGAGTCGAGGGAATGAGAAGTTTTGTGTTGAGAATTATTTTAATAGAGCATTGTGTTGTTGGAGGTTTCCCCCTCGAAGAGGCATGTGAACATTATTTCCTATAAATAAATGTATTATTTTGGTGTTTTGGTTTCATGTATTGTGTTTTTCCACTGTTATTCTATGAAATATTTATGTTTTCATCTATTATAATAGAACTTGGCAGAAATTCGTGGGTTATTTTGTTTTCAAGGTAGAGATGTATTCTGACATATTAAAGCTACAAAGATATATCATTCAATGCATAAATCCATGGTTGAAGAAGCATACATGTAGGAACTACAAGTGGCATTTAAGCACACATTTTTGGCCACCCTTGTAACCCTTTTTGGTACCCCTTCGAGTGGTAGTGCATTAGACAACACATATATATAGATTGGCCTAGATATATTGAGTCCCTTCATATATAAATTGATCGACTGTCTGATTGCTATATTTCCACCGAGAATACCACTCGGGAAGATACGCTCTAGTACCTAGGTAGTTGGGTAGTATGGCTAAGGGCATGGTCTAGACTCCTTAGTTGGTGCCCTAAGATATTGGATCGATTACTACTATTGGACCCCACATGTATCTTAGAGAGATATAGCACATGGAAAACCATTATCTGTAGAAACCCTAAATTCCTTAACCCTTGGGAAAAAAACATAAATAGAACAAACAAGATCTATTGTCGTGAAACCTTACCTCCTGCATTCTCGTTGTGAAATTACTACACATTTCTTCTTGTTAAGAATTTGTGAATTTCAACAGTGCAGTATTCTTCAAATCAGAGTATAACTCCACAAGATCCTATTGGCACCATTATTTGAGCCCTATCCCATTGGATTCGTCTCTTCTCTCTGATCACATTCATACCTATCATTTTTCAGCGATTGTTTTTTCCGGTGGACCCAACGACCTTCCAACCCCCTTATTTGGGTCTTACCCCATTGGATTCCCCTCATCACCTTGATATTCATGATACCCTTCACCCATAACCCATTTTTTGTTGGTCCCACCCGTCCCTTTCCATTTCCCCTCTTCATCATGGCCCACACCCGTAGCCAAGACCTCGAAGCCTACTTCAATTCCTTGTCCTCTTATTTCATAGAGACCTATTAGGAAGTGCGACAATTGAGTTCCAATATTACCACCATCAATAAAAACATGAATTCCACCATAGATGAAAAAATGGAAACCTTGAAACATCACCTCTCTACCCAACTTTCATCCTTCACTGGCATGATCTGTGCCAAGATGAATATCCCTAGAGACCTTACCTCCTCTGACCCACCTTTTCACCTCGAAGGTAAAACTTCTTTTAATTCCCACACTCTTCATCCCCATCACTTTCATCATGATCTACACCTTCCACACATGGATGTGAACACATTTGATGGCTCAGATCCCACCATCTGAGTAACTCAAATGGAACAATATTTTTCTTTCTACAAAATTATGGATGAGTTGGCCAAACTCCGGTATGGTGTTCTCCATTAAGATCAAGAACATTAGAAATGGTGGAAATGGAGAAAACATCCCACCAAGGGTACGTGGCTTTGACACAATTTGTTGCAGATATTTATGAGCACTTTAACACTGACACCAACCATTTAGGTCATTTGACAAAGTTGAAACAAACTGGCATAGTGGAAGACTTTATTACTACTTTTGAGTGATTGGATTTCCGCACGAAAAGTATATCTGATTCTTTTTCTGAGAATGATTTATCAGTGTCCTCAAGGATGAGATCTGTTCCCACATCCTCATGTCTCACCCCCAGAGTTCGGTGGAAGCTACTAAAATATCTAAGGAAGCACAACAAGTTGTCTCTTCTCAAACTAGAAAACCCTCCTTTATTCCTCACCCTAAACCAGTCACTCCCACTCCTCCTTCCACTCCACTAAATATCCAAAAATTGGCTCGGGCAGATATGTTCTAACACCAACTCAAGGGCCTTCATTATAATTGTGATGACAGATATTTTCCTGGGAACAAGTGTAAGGAAAAAAATATTTTTATGCCCATCTATGAGTATTTTTCTAAAGAAGAGTTCCAGGCTCCCCCTATGGTTGATTCACCTGAACACACTGACCTGACTCCAAGATCAGACCCCCTAGAAGTTGAATCGATCATTTCCCTGAATGGTCTCACTAGCTTCTCTTCTCCCCAAACCCTTAATATCGTCAATTGCATTAAACATCGAAAGGTCATCATCCTCGTTGACAGTGGAAACAACCATAATATTATTCATCATTGCATTTCCCAAAAAACTAATTGCTATATCCGAGCAATAAAAACTTTCAAAACATAATTTCCAATGGTGGGTCCATGAAATATGGGGGGAATTGTAAAAATGTGCATCTCCAAATTGATCAGTACCACATGAAATCTCATATATTTTCTATCGACATGGGTGGTTGGGTCATTGTGATGGGTGTCGAATGGTTAAGGACTATGAGCCCCATTCTCATGCATTTTAAGGAATTAACCATGCAAATCAAATAGGAGGGCCAATAGTATCAATTCCAAGGAATCAAAGAAGGTTCCCCTGAGATCATCAGTTCCCATCACATGGAAAACCTACTCAAAAAATTTCATTCCATCATTATTGCACAAATCCATTCCATTCAAGCCACTGATACACCCTCTGTGCCTCCTGACCTCCAATCCATCATCTCCAAAAATCATTTTTTTTTCCCACTGCCCAGGGACTTCCTCCTTCCCGTGGCGTTCATGATCATTCCATTCCATTTTTACCCGGTACCCTTCCTCCCAATGTGCATCCCTATTGTCATCCCTTTTCCCAGAAAAATGAAGTTGAGAAAATTATTCAAGAATTGTGTGTTGCATGCATTATTCATCCTAGTATTAGCCCCTATTCTTCTCCTATGGTCATGGTAATTAAGAAAGAAGGATCTTGGTGCATGTTTCCTGACTTTCACGCCCTCAAAAAAATCACCATCAAAGACAAATTTCTCATTCTTGTCATTGATTATCACTTGGATGAATTAAGTGGTGCCCATTTCTTTACTAGAATTGATCTTCATTATGGCTACCACCAAATATGTATGAAAGAGGAAGACATTCCTAAAACCACATTTCTAACTCATGAGGGCCACTATGAGTTCTTGGTCATTCCCTTTGGATTTTCTAATGCTCCCTTCACTTTATAAAGACTCATGAATCATGTCTTCCATCCTTTTCTCCATCATTTTGTCTTAGTTTTCTTTGATGATATTCTCATTTATAGTAAAACATGGACAACCGATCTTTCTCATGTGGATCGATTTCTTCATCTGCTCTCTCAGCACCAACTTTTCCTCAAAAAATCTAAATGTTCTTTTGGAGCCTCAAAAGTAGAGTACTTGGGTCATATTGTTGGCAAGGCGGGTGTCAGGGTGGATCCTAAGAAGATTGAAGCTATGCAATATTAGACTCTCCCTAAGACTCTCAAAATCTTGTGTGGTTTTCTGGGTTTAACAGGGATTTATCGCAAGTTTGTTAAAAATTATGGAAATATTGTGGTGCCTCTCACTACTCTCCTTATAAATATTTCTTTCACTTGGACTCCAACAATTGATCATTCCTTTCAAGATTTGAAGGTGGCTATGTGCACCACTCTTGTCTTGGCCCTTCCTAACTTCACAAAGAATTGTTTCCTAGAATGTGATGCTTCTGGGAGAGGAATTGGAGCAGTCCTTATGCAACATGGCCGACCTTTGACCTTTACCAGCAAAAAAATGTCAGAGTGACATTTAGGAAAATCAATCTATGAAAAGGAAATTATGGCTATTCTACATGCAGTGTATCTCTCGCACCATTATCTATTCGGGCAATGCTTCCAAAGTAAGACAGATCATCAAAGCCTAAAGTATTTTCTAGAGCAACTTCTTTCATCCTTATAGCAACAAAAATGGGTGACTAATCTCTTTGGATATTATTATGAGATCATTTACAAGAAGGAAAAGACAATGTAGTTGCTGACGCTCTTTCAAGAAAATATGAAGATGAAGGGTCCCTTTGTTCCCTCTTATTCATTGTACCATATTGGCTCCAAGTTGTTTGCCAGGAATGGCTACAAGATCCAAAAATTTCGAGTCTGATACAACAATTGCAAGACAGTTATTCTGTTTCCCCAGGGTACTCGTAGAACAATGATGAGATTTACTACAAAGGCCTTCTTTATTTAAGTAAAAAGTCACAACTTAAATCCATGGTATTTTTTGAGATTCATGCTACACCCACAGTTGGGCACTCAGGGTTTACCAAAACCTATGATAAGGTCAAACATTATTTTTTCTAGGAGGGTATGAAATAGGATGTCTGCACTTTTTTGGTGGAATTTGATGTCTATCAACACAACAAGGGAGAAACAGTCAAAGCCCCATTCACACTACAACCGATTTCGATCCCACCCACTATTTTAATGGATATATCTATGGATTTCATTATTGGCTTACATAAATAGTGCAGTAAGTCAGTCATCATGGTGGTAGTTTATCGTCTTTCCAAGTATGCTCATTTCTACTCTCTTCAACACCCTTTCATCACCTCCATTGTGGCTCAAATTTTCATGGATAATATCTTCATGTTTCATAGAATACCTCATTCTATTGTTTCTGACAGACATCTCACTTTCACCAACAATTTTTAGCCAGAAATTTTCAGGCTACATGGAACACAATTGCATCTCAGCACCGCCTATCATCCCCATACTGATGGTCAAACTGAAGCTGTCAACAAGTATTTGGAAACATATTTGAGGTGTTTTTCATATGAATGAAAAAATCAGTTGGCTCAATGGTTACCCATATCGGAATGGTGGTAGAACAAATATTACCATACAACTACTCGCATGACTCCTTTAGAAGCAGTATATGGATAAAATCCACCTTCAGTTCTATCATACATAACCAAAGTCTCAAAGGTCTAGGAGGTTGACTAAACTCTTACAGTTAGAGAGGCTATTCTCTGTACCCTCAAATAGAATTTATTCATGGCTCATAATCACATGAATAAACAAGAAGATCAAGGTTGCTCAGAACGCCAATTTTCTTAATGAGAACATGTGTTTCTTTTACTGCGGCCTTATAAGAAAAAATCACTCAAGGATGACCATTGTCAGAAACTAGTGCCCAAATTTTATGGTCCTTATATAGATATCAAGCGCATGGGACAGGTGTCCTATTAGTTAGATTTTCCCATCCATTCTAAGCTCCATATTATGTTTCATGTCTCCTTATTTAAGAAGGTAATTGGAACTAAGTGTGAAACTCAAACTAGTCTTCCTAAGTTGGATGAAGAAGGCTCCATCTGGTTGCAGCCACAAGCATTCTTGGATGAGCATGAGAATTTTCTCCATCATTGCACCATCATGGAAGTGTTAGTCCAATGGAAATATACAACTCCAACCGATGCCACCTGGGATCCCTCTACCATTTTGCAACAATTTCCTCATCTCAAGCCTCGAGGACAAGGATATTTTTTAAGGGGGAGGGAATCTTAGGGACCTAACCTCCCTGACCCCTCACGTATGTATAATAATATATTTTCCATGTAATATATGCCAATATTAATAAGTCTTAGTAATAAGGAAGAATAAGTCAAATGTAAGAAGACCTAATAGAAGCTTTTGCTTCTAGAAGATCTTCCTCTAGATTGTTATTTTGATAGATATATTTAGTATAAATAGGAGTCAAGGGCATGAGAAGTTTTGTCTTGAGAATTATTTTAATAGAGCGCTACTTTGTTGGAGGTTTCCCTCTCAAAGAGGAAAGTGAACGTTGTTTCCTATCAATAAAGTTATTATTTTTGTGTTGTGGTTTCATCTATTATGTTGTTCTGATGTTATTCTCTGCAATACTTTTGTTTTCATCTATTGTAATATATTTGGTACCTTACAAATTTTCTTACAAAAAGAAACAACAATAACCATTACTCAAACCTATCTAGTCATTCTACTGGAATGTGAGTCTACCTCCTGAAAACCTCGGCCATAACCTTTGAAAACTTAGCCAAAAACTCAACCTCATCCACTATGAACTCATAAACCACTCACTTCTACCCAAAAACCCATTACAATTTATATCTTTACAATAGGGTTAATCCCATTACAATGTGGAAAAAATGTCCCAAAATCCTAACTACTTTCTTCCTTTTGCATGTTGAATCTCGAACATGCTTCAACTGCTTTGTGCACACACTGCTCCTTAGCCAAAATTTCATGCAATCTATTCCTGCGCAATTCAAAAGACTTATCCAAAACGTTTGTCCAACACTCATTCTTAGGGTCAACACTTTGGAGAATTTAAGAGTTTCTTACAACAAAAGTTGTTAAATACAATCCTCAGGCACAAACAGATAGTAAAGACAGTGGGATTCATGAGATTCATCCCTTGTGTCATGTTTCAGTCTGTAATTTCTCTTTTTGTGTATGTGTTCTTGTAAAATCCACCTCTCATTTTGCTTCTTGTATCATATCCCCAATAATAAAATCTCAAGAAACAAGTTATGCAACATATTCAGTGTTAATGTATGGTGTATATCTATGACATAGAAGTGATTTCCTCTTAATAAATAACCATTTCTTATCATTTATTTATATGTTTAAATGATATGCAGAGGGTTCCTCTATGTAATTGAATATCCAAAGATGTTTAATTGTTTGAAGCATGTTTTAATGAACTGTTATATGTGTTGGAGATGTTGAATTCTTAATTTCTCAACACGTTGTTCTTTTCCATAAGCTATAAGATTCATTCTCTGCAGTGCCTTAAATGCGTATCTTGTTTTTCTTCTAATTCACCACTTCACTCAGCTTTAAATCTAAATTTTCTAAAACACTCGTGGACATATGCCTATTGGAGTTGACATTTTTCATTATTTGAGTTGAGAATGATTGAGGGTCAATAGTTTTGAAAGAGAGAGAAAAACTTACCCAATTTTTCATAATTTTCGTTAATGCAAGCATGACTTTAAGATTCACGTTGAGTCTTATCCCTTGGTGTACCTTGTCATCATTCCATCTGTTATCACACAAAATTGTCAAAGTCTTGTGGGTTTATGGTTTCTACTTAAGTAGTTTTACCTTTTCTTTCTCCTTTTCACTGACCAAATCGTAAGTTTTTCCCTTTTCGGCTGGTAGTTTTCTCTGTGTTTTCCCTTGGTCACAGGAATGGTGACCTTTTGTTCTGTGTAGTCCTACCTAAGAGGTATCGGCCCCAACATTTTTGTGTTCTCTGAGATTATTCACTCCCATTTCTACATATGTCATTGATCCTTTTGATTTCCCGAGCCCTTAGCCAGACACCCGAGTTTTGCTCACACAAGATGAAACCATAAGCGCAAAGTGTGTCACCTAGAGCGGTCTGATATGGACGTGAATCAAGTGAGTGAGAAATATCATTTTTCAGCAGCTGGGATCCAATATGGAGTTCAGACCGATAGTTCACGGGTATTTGGAATCTCAAAATTGCCCGAAGTTTCATGTCGAGGCAAAGGCCTGAGATCTAAGGTCGGGAAAAGATTTAATCTGTGCCATAGATATCATTATGAGAAATCAACAGTGAATAATAATCATGGGAATCGAGAGTTCAAAACATTGTTAAAGTTGTTTGTCAAGGATCCAAACTCTCGAAACCCGAAATCAGCAGGATTCGTTCGATCCAGCAGGATGCATGGCATCAGATCCGAGCTACGGAGAAAGTCCTTTCAGGAAAACTCAATTAAGGGATGCAAAAATTTCCCAAGCCCCAAAATTTTGAAATGCCAAAGTGTCGATATTTATCTGGGCCATACGATTCAAAGCGGCACGTGGCACCTGATCCGAGAATTCACAATTTTGTGACTCAAGGGTTTTTGCATAGAGCGCGATGCAGGTTTGTGAAACGTGAAATCGTGAAGCACCTAAGAGTTAGGCTGATGGTAACAGCCTGAGGTTGCATGGAGAAATGGAAAGGAGCTATTTCAAAGGTTGAAAGTGCCCGCGTTGGTCACAAAAAAGGATCTGTGTGGCTTCGAGACGCCAGGATTGACTCGAAGAAATCATGAGGTTCACCTGGAACATTTAGGGGTGTCAGGCCTCATCCTAATCCCCATGAAAGTAGTTAATGAAAGTGGGGGAGGTTGTTGAAACCTTGTTTCATGCCATAAATGGAAGGTCTGGCCGAGGGGACTAAGCTGTCAGCTCGTGGTACTCCTGTGGGAAAATTTTCCTGCAAAACCCATACTGATATGAGTTCGCGTCTGACAGAAGGATACATGAGTAGACTGACAGAAGAAGATGCAGATGCAAATATTTGAGTGTAATGCCCAGGTCACACTCCTCATGGTGGCGAGTTGTTTGAGTATAAATAGTTAGTTTTTATATTTTGTTATGGTCGATGGTTGAGCCATGCTCCCGCATTGTAAAGTTTTAATGAAGCTCTAGTTCTTCTGGTTATGTATCTGTATTTGAGAACTATTGTTTAATGTAAGTCAGTTTCCTTTCGTCTCTCTACAAAAGTTGGGTTAGAACACTCAGGCATGGATGATCCAATCGAGGGTAGTTATGTTTTTGTGATGTAGGTTTGATCACATGGACATCGTGACCAGTTTTAATCAGTCTCTTATGTTGTCTTCTCCCTCCAACATTGAATGACTCAGGCATGGATGATCCAGTTGAGTTGTTTCTATTGAATTGTGATGTATGTTTGATTTTAGTTGAGTTATAATTTCATTTAGTTCCCTAAGACTCTGAACCAAAAGGATCTTGTCTTCTAAGTTTTTCCTCCTTAGGCTGGTGGAAGAGTGGATTTCCATAGCAGACCTCTTCATTCTCCTCAATTTCTCCCCCCTACTCACCCTTACTACAAATTACTGACCGAAGTTAGATCAAGACCTCATCTTATTATGCATACCAGCCCAACTTTTTGAGTTAAAGCGATATAATCCTGAGCCTTCATCCATTAGACCCCCTTTAAACTTATTCATTGTGACATACAAATTGATGGGTATTGGGCTTACCTCTGCTGCAATCAAGAGGTGACTTATAGTGCTAACATTTATGGTACTGTTTCCAGGGATGAACTGAATATTTTCCCTCAGATAGAATGACAACGAGATTCTAATTCTGAAGGTGCATCAAATATTAGAACCATTGAATATTTCATTTTTTCACCTAGCGAATCCATTGAGGCGACTCCACTATTTCAGTTGTGGCTTCCAGAGGAAGACATATGAGGTATACTCCACAACTACCTTTAGCGACACCTAAAGTTGATCCAGAGAAAGTTATTAGAAGACAAAAGACCCTTCAGGAAGGTACTTCTACTGTTGAACCAGGTGATTCTGGTCATTTTCATTATTCGCCTATAGCAACTCCAATAGTTGTTTCTCATTTTCCTATTACACCATCTGTTGGAGCTTCTAGAAGTTTAAATTTTGGGAGTTTTCCCGCTAATTTCCCCTCTCATAGTTTTACTACTCCTCCTCCTGTTAAAGTTGTTTCTTTTACAGAGAAGGAAATCTTTGTTCCCTCAATCCCTGTATCTTTTTCCTCAAATCCTTTGTTGCTTCCTTTTCATCTTGGAGGCTCAGTTCCAGCCTTCCCTTTTCATGCTACATCTCCTCCTATTTATCCTCCATCTATCATCCCTATGGAAGGTGATAATCCCCCTAGGAACATAATGGATGCCATAGTGGCTGCGAGATATTCCCCTCCGGTCTTACCCTAGACAAAGAATGCTCTCCCTATTGGAGACTATCTAAAATACATGCCCAAATTCAAAGGAGAAGAAGACATAACTGTTGAAGAACACCTCACTTCCTTATATAGTTATGCAGAAAATCTAAATATTGGAAATGAGGATGTGTGGATGAGAGACTTTTTCCAGAGTCTTGATGGTGAGGCTAGAAAATGGTTTAGGGGTTGACCCCTGGATTCATTGCTGGGATTGAGGCTTTAGATGATGTTTTATTGAGACAATGGGGGGATAAAAATGACTTTGTGTATTATATCACAGAGTTTGGGTCCCTAAAAAAAGAGAGGGAGAATCTGTCTCTGATTTCTCCAAAAGATTCAACAAAATGTACAATAAGATCCCTGCTGAGATAAAGCCTACAAAAGCCTCTGCTAGAATTACTTATGCTAGCGCTTTCAACCTTGATTTCTGCCTCCTGTTAAGAGAGAGAAGAGATACCTCTTTGGCTCATATGCAAGATGAAGCCCTGGAAGTAGAGTCCAGTGTGTTGGAAGTCGACAGACTCAGGAATAAGGTTGATAGAGATAGAGGGAGGGGGATATCTGAAGCTTCAATCTCTGGTTCCCATGCATCCCATCCTCAAGTAGATGAATTAACCAAGTTGGTAAAACATCTTTCTGCAGAGATGGAGAAGATGAAATTAGAAGGGAAACAAGGTTATAAGAGTGCCCTAAATGATGATAACAAAGGCAATTTCAGAAGAACTAATATTTCCCCTCAAATACTTCCAAGAGAGCCTCGCAGTAGAGAGAGGGATGATCAGAACATCCAGACCCCTCTCCAAAATAACCTTGTTGTTGATGAAGAAGGAGAGGAAGAAGAGCTTGATCCTGAAATCCATTGTCTTGGAAACACCTCCCCATTTCCCCATTTGACCCAATCCACATATGAGGACTCCCTCATGGATGACCAAATAAATGAGCTGAGTAAAGGGGAGAAGACAAATAATAGTCCCAATAAATATAAGCTTAGGTATAAGAAAAAAGAAGGGAAGTATGACATCCCTAATTAGCCTTCCAAAACATATAAGCCTACTAAAGACACAGTGAGCTGCAGAAAGGAAAAGAAAACATATAACCCCTCACCAATAGCAAAGGTCTTGTCCCAGAAGTGAGGGAAATTATAAAAAAACCCTCCTATTTTAACTTTGAGAAAGAAATTCAAAATATTAGGATCCTTGTACCCCTTTTAGATTTGGTCAAGCACAAAGATTTCAAAAAATCCCTCTCTAAACTATTGCAGTCCATGCCTGCATCTCACTCCTCAGATGCAGTAAATATTTAGGATGAAAATCCAACAGTCATTTTAGGTCCCATGATAGAAGATAGAAATGATTTGTCCCCTCCCTTATATACATCTCTAAACATACATGACAAGGTGATGCATAATTGTTTGATGGACTCAGGAGCTTCTCACACTCTCATGCCAAAATCTGTCATGGATGAGCTTGGATTAGAAATCACAAATACTTACCATGACCTGTATTCTTTTGACTCTAGGAAAGTGCAGTGTATTGGGGTCATCAAATATCTGGTTGTAACCTTGTTTTAGTTGCCCATGAAAAGCGTGATCATAGATATCATGGTGGTTGATGTTCCCCCCAAGTTTGGCATGATGTTGTCAAGATCTTGGATAAGGAGACTTGGAGGAACATTACATATGGACCTCACATATGCTACCATTCCTATGCTCGGGGGAGCATAGAAGATTGTATAGGGAAGATCAGTTGGCCTACATTATCAGTGATGAATCTGACCCCAAAAACCTATTGATGGGTCCTAAATCCCTTGATTCAACAGAAGGAACTAAACCCTCCATTGAGGCCCAATTAGACTCTGCAGCGTTTGATAGTGGAATGGTTCTCCAGATCTTGTGATCTGACCAATTTATCGATGGGATTTATGTTTTTTTGTGAAGGCTCTTCCTTCAGTTCGGACTATCTCTTGTTGTTTTCTCTTGGGTGGGACTAATATGATATGTAAGCCAGTATAAACCAACTTGGAAACAAACAAGATTAAGTTCTAACTACTGGGGAAGAGGCTGAACTTGGGATAACCCGCTACTCAAGCATGAAGACGACAAATTTATACCACAAGCCTAGTACTAATGCATTTACTATGTGAGCATCCAATTACTGTCTGAGAAACTAATTACCAGAAAGAAAACACATATGCGATAAGACAGTGGCAAGACAAATAATTCACCTACTTAATCATCCATCACATAATAACACCATGATTCATCTTCATCATTAAAGTAAAGAACAACAAAATATTGCACCAGATAACTTGACAATAGATTAAATA
>SNQJ01S0003720.1:14803-25532 GCA_010110895.2 Picea sitchensis | reverse complement strand
GCGCAAATGTTCTAGTTCCTTTAGGGAAGTGACCAAATCCTTTTAATCTCATTTGGCTCTGTCTAGGGTGGCATTCAAGAATGCCATCCCCACATCAAGGAGCTCGGATTTTCTATAATTTTCTGTGTTTATCAAGTTTTCCTCTGTAGTGATGAGGATGGAGAAATCCAATGTGATCCTCCTTTTATTTGCAGTTCTCTAGACAATGGCCTTCCTCTTTCAATTGTAGGAGATTGCATAAATATTGGCTACCTCATCCAAGGGTTCGAGAATCCATTGATCACCCCATGTGAGTGTGTTTCCCAAATTTCTGGTGGTGTATACCTGTTCAAGAGCAGGTTCTTGAACTTTCTCGTTGTGCTCCGAAGGCCCGAACTCCACCTATCACTTTTCGGGGATCCGAGTATCGAGTGGAATAGAGGCGTCAGGAAAAGACTCGATACTTACTTGTTCATCGATTATTGAAGCATCGATTTCCTTTTGTGGGGATCCTTCCTTTGGCTCATATGGTTCTAACTTGTCCTTCAGATTGTCTTCTCGAGTTTCCAGTGCATCGAGCCTCTTTGTGTTGGGAACATTTTTGGTTTCTATTTCCTTTCATGGGATCTCCTAGGTTTGGACCTTGGGAGCAGGAGAAGAAGTCTTCTCATGTACATTTTCTTCTTGGACATGCATATGGGTCCCACGAGATGCCTCTGATCTTTCATAATTACTATATATATTTATAAACTCTCTCAAAGGATTAGGCATGCTTGTTTCTACTGATACCTAGCCTGTCTCTGGTTGATTCATCACACCTACTGGAGATCCAGCCAGTGGCATTGTATATTGAGGGTCATCTGACCCATTGATGTTATCAAGGTTTATAAAATCAGGGTTGCTTGGCCCTACTGGGATTTCTTCTAGTCTATTGGTCGAAAGCCTTGGCAATCTAATGAGGTCCGGGTTATCCCACATCCACTTCATTATATATTGGGCCTGTTGATACATGAGTCCCCCCATCCCCTACACAACTTGAACCTCAGAGAAATTCCTATTTTGTACCGTGGTTACCTGGGGAATCTCTGTTGTTTCGGTGGCTTCTTGAGGAGCTTCCATCACTTCGACTGATTCAGGTGCTATCCTTTCTTCACTGGCCCTGAGAATTTCTTGAACCGATTGTTCCAAGACTGTTGCTTGTTGATCCCAAATCATGGACTTAAACCTGGTTTCTTTAGGGTCAACCATCGTTGCCACAACCTCATCCCATCTTTGAGAATTTTCGGTGAAGATCTCATCCTCAAACCTGTCATCGGCATATGGCCAAAAAGATGATACCGATGACACATTCTTCAAGACCAGACCCTTGGGGTTGTTCTTGTGAAAAAAACCAGTATGGAATTGGAACTCCAATTGGCTTAAACCTTCTTTCTTATCCTGTGCGGTGTCATTTACCATGTAGAAACCAATATGAAACCCATAGGGTATGAAGGCCCACTTCTTATCCTTTACCAAAGTAGCATTATAACCTTACAGGATGGTCTGATAATAGATTTCCCCCACTACTAGTCGATCGGGGACAAATACAGGTAACAGGTGGGGTGCTCCAGTGGTGCCAAAAACCATGATATAAGTATCATTCTCATCCAGATACCAATGGCCAAATTTCAATACAAACTTTTTGGCTGCATCCGATAGCCTTGGGAACTCTTACTTGAACAACAAGAAATAAATACATGCAATAAATGGATCACAGATGAGAGAGTAGGATTTCTTATACTTGTTCTCCCAAAAGATATTGAAATACACATGGACCGGGAGCTCTGATGTGTGCCAACTCAAGTTCATTCTGGCAAAGACATTTCTAGCACAAATGATGTCTAATATATAGGAATCCATATAGAAGGATGTGTTTTCTCCCTCTTTTGGCTTTTGATCCTGTCGTATGCAAGTGCTCAGCTGTCTAGAGATGATGGCACCTAAGTTAAAACCTATTTCATAAATGGATACCGTATAAGCAAAAGCATCCAAGACTCCTAAAACCTGGAGTAGTCTTTCTCCCCATGCAATCGACAGAGGAGGGCCATTAGATAGATGTACAACTCCCTCAAATTAGCAATCGAGTACCAGCTAGAGGTCTGATTGGTGAAATTTTTATCCTCTCTCCACTACGATGCCATCACCTTGCTGGTATCATTTTTCTCATAGATGCTTTCAACAAAATCGATGTTTATCTGTTCTTCCGGCTCTTTGAGATTATAGTAATTATTCACTTCCACTGGGAGGAAAACCCTAACACACTCATCGTTGTTTTCATGAATAAAACATATTTTCATGTCAGTTTGATTGATAATCCATTTAAGGAGTTCAATGCAGGGGAATACTAGAGTCCTGCTCTCTACCATGTGCAGATACTCCTTTCGGACATTCAAGAGGAATTCATCGTCGAGTCTTCTCGTATCAGGATCACTGTGGGGGGTATATTCGGGGAATTCCTCCCACTTGATTTTCTTGAAAATTTCTTCCTAGCGCGGGAATACTATCTTAGTCCCAATGTTTGCCTCTATGTCACCAAAGGTCGTGGGTTGAATGAAATCTTTCTTGGTGGTTGTTTTGATGATGTGCACCAACTTTGGAGAAAATTCCAATTGTCTTGCAACTGTTGGGGAGGAACCTTCTCCCACCTTTGTTTCTTGTAGCTTTGGTGCTCTTGTATATTTCTTGGTGGTGGGTTTCTTCAAAGGCATCATTCCTGCAATCGAAAACGATCCTTTAGGGAAGTGTACATAGTAACATTGGATAAAAATGTATGAAATTAGGCATAAAACATCCATAGACTGGTACATACCTGTAACGCTTGCTAAACTATTGTTTAATACTCACTGGACCTTGGAATCTATCCCCGAAATTCTCTTCTCACTCCTCTGGGTGTTCCAAACTCCTTCACACACAGAATAACCTTGTTTACAATGACTCAAAAGAATACACGGAGAGAGATCCTACCAGTCATATCAACCAATTAATACAAGTAATGGGTGAAATTCAAAACAATCTACCATTGAATCTCTACAAATAAATACTACATGGGTTGATGGCGAAGGCACGGAGGGAGATGCACTATATCAACATGTTCAAATGGTCCTTTTGATTTGTGCATGAATTAGAAAATAATGTGCAATTATGGAATTAATTAACCCTTTAAATGCATCATATCTATCATATCTCAGAGCTAAAATGTTCCATCGCATCGTTTTCTAAGTGGGAAGATCGGGAATCGACGATATTCTTATGCATGTTTTTGTCGGTGTCTTCCTATGAAAACTTATGATGCTGATGAATTTCGTCGTATGGTGCCGACGTGGTAAAAATGGTTCGGGGTGCGACATGGGTTTCAGGAGCTAGTAATGACCCCAGTGAAAACTAGATCGTATGTTTGATCACTCAGGAAACAAAAGATTGCAACATAGGATAGGTGGTTTGACCGTATATCTCAGTCAGAGTTGTGTCTTTCATCATAATATGTGCATTAAAATAAACCTGGGATTGTCAAGGCCGAAAGGTATCGAAGTCGGTGATCGGGGGTTGACTTATCACATCCTCCATGGGCTATCCCTCTAAAAAATCATTGATGCTGGAAGTTATCGGGGATCGACTCTTAGAGATAGTTCCAATGTGTAGTTCCTTTGTGGGTTATCATACTCAAAAACCTCGATGTCGAAAACATTTCGGAAGTCAGTGATCAGTGATATCATTTCATTCTTCGTGAGCACTTACTCTTTTAGTCATTCGTCGATGCCGAAGGGATCAGTCATCGACGAGATTCTCGGTGATGCTTGTCGCGAAAGAAATCTTGCATCTGCCAACGCCAACGAATGTCGGGACTTCGCACTTTGGTTCTCTCTAGCATTTTCTTTCACGCTTAATCCTTCCCGATTCCTAATTCTTTAAGCACTTCAGGGAAAGTTTTGACTATCAACTCTCTAATTTAGATATTAGTCTTTTAAGTTAATGGTTTTTGCATTCTCGAGAAAACTTTGAAATACTTAAATGGAAAATAAAATAATAAGCAAAGGCAACATTCTTCATACTAAGGTTGAATTAGATAATGAAAAAGCAGGTGGTACCCAAAAAGTATAATTTGACATAAACTTTTTAGGGTGTGTTGAGTGCTCAACAAATGGTGATTCACTGGGCGAAAGAAGAATCTCCATTCTTCCTTCATGCTCGGATGATATGAAAGCTGGTGGAACCTTACTAGTTTTAAATCAGAGCCTCTTTTACCATTACATTTGAAATCCTTTGGTTGAACTTCTGGGCCTACCCATGGGGTTTTTAACCTTTATTTCTCCTTCATTTCCTGTAACCCTGACTCATGCCTTTTTTGACAAAATCTAGTAAAGTATTCACTGGCATGAATCCTTTAGTTACCTTTACTCAATTGCTACGGTGTTTCTCCACTTCTAGTGAGAATCCATAGCCCCGACAGAGATATCTACATACCCTCTCCTACTGTCCACTCTTTTGATAATGTCAAATTTATTCCAGCATGATGCCCTAAGCGAGTGGGAGAGGATTATGTTTGTTTATTTCAAAAAGAGAGATGGTTAAGGTGAATCATTTTCTAGCTTTGTGTTCGGGGTTCATGTAGTCCTTTCCATATTTCCTACTTTCCCTTAAGGTTTTATCAGGCCACTAAGAAAATATTTCTGACATTTCTCCAAAGTTGTTCATTTTCATAGATTAGATAGAGGACCCCTCAAAGCAACCACACGTTCCTTGGTGCTTCTTGTGTTGTATTTGAGCAATGAGTTCGAAAAAGAGTTCGCTATGTCGCATGATTTGAGTTCAACCATTGTCTTGCTAAACACAACTTTCAAAATCACATAAATCCATAAAGAAAAAGAAAATAACAAAAAATGCATTTCCAAATCATGAAAACACTCATACAAAAAAAAAACAAATTTTTATTTATTTATTTATTATTGGAAATATTGTTTGAGGGCTTGGCCATTTACTAGGAGAGTGTCAGGTTCCCTCCTCAGACTTTGTAACCGATAAGTGCCTACCCCAATATTCTTAGCCACCTAGAAATGTCCAAGCCATAGATTTTGAAACTTTGAATGCTTCCCTTTTGGATCATTTTCTCTGTCCCATTTTAGGACTAGGTCTCCTACTTCAAAAAATTTCTCTTTAGCCTTATGCTTATCAAAACATCTTTTCACTATCTGTTGATGGGCTATAAATTTTGACTTATCCTTTTCTCTCTCTTCTTCTAGCATGATAAGAGTATCAATTCTTTGTTGTATGATGAGGGTTCCCCACTGGAATCTTGGGCTAGTTGAAGAGATGGAAGATAAAGCCCATTCGGGAGAATGGATTCCTACCTGTAAACCAAAAAGTATGTGGAGTTTCCTATAACTTCCTTGGGTGTGACCCTATCGGCCCATAGAGCATTATGTATTATATTATGCCAATTCCTTTGGTTGTCTGCAACCTTCTTCTTTAATATTCTCACTAGGTTCTTATTAGTTGATTCTGTCACCATGTTTCCCCATGGATAATAATTTGCAGAGTACCTAATTATGATTCCTTTGTCCAGAGAAAACTATGTCAATAGAGTGGAAGAAAAATAAGCCACATTATCAAAAAATAGAACAGAAGGGACACCAAACCTTGTGATCAATTGTTGTTCTATGAATTGTATCACCACCTTATCGTTTACATGATTCAAAGGGATGGCCTCTACCCACTTCATGAAATAATCGGTGGCAGTAAGTATATACTTTTGTTGTTTCAAAGAAGTGGGTGTAATTTCTCCTATGATATCCAACCCCCATTACTCGAAAGGCCTAGAGATAGTCATTGGTTGGAGTGGGACTGCTTCTCTCTTCTCCCTCCCAACTCTTATTTGACAAGTTTTACAGTTTCTAGCATAGGCGTGAACGTCTTTGAACATGGTGGGCCAATAATAGCCAGCTCTCAGTATCTTATGAGAGGTGGTGTTTCTTGTGAAATGTCCACTAGCACGACCATCATGGAGCTCATTCATAACTTTGTCTGCATCTTCACGTTCAAGACATCTTAAGAGTACCCCATCATAATTAATCCGAAAGAGTACCGAATTTATGAGGCGATATTGTGCACACTTTAACCTGAGAACTCTCCTTTCCCTAGGGTTGAGATTTTATGGACAAGTCCCATGGTGTA
Source organism: Picea sitchensis (assembly GCA_010110895.2). Taxonomy (NCBI): domain Eukaryota; kingdom Viridiplantae; phylum Streptophyta; class Pinopsida; order Pinales; family Pinaceae; genus Picea; species Picea sitchensis. The sequence continues at coordinate 19,346 of SNQJ01S0003720.1, read as the reverse complement.
GGAGATAATTTAAATTATCATACCAAGACTCTGGCCCTAGGGAAATGTATGAAGCTTCACCACACCATAATTCCATTTCATTCTCCCATTTGAAATCTTCATTTACTTGGTCCTAGGCTTTAGATGCAATTTTGCACAACCCTTTCCCTTTAACTAGTTTGGAAGGTTTTATATCTATATCAAATTCTTGGACCACTGCCATCCAATTCCCTCTTCTTTGTCCCATCTCTTGCTAAGTAAACAAGGATCAGAATGTAGGGTGAGGCACAATCACTTTGGTGTGGTTCTTGAGGATGTAAGACCTGAAGTGATTTACTACCTTATATACCGCATAGGCCTGTTTATCAATAGAAAAATAATTAAGTTTGGATATTTGGAGATTATTGCTCATGAACGACACTGGAGCCTCGTTGTTGTCATCATCCTTCTGAGTCAATACTAAAACTAACGACTGGTCGGAGACGAAAGTATAAAGGAAGAAATCCCTATTGAAATCGGGACTTCGTAACACGAGGGCCTGAGATATAGAAATTTTAATATTGTTAAAAGAATCCTTTCATTCATCATACCACTTAAATTCGACATCTTTGCGAATCATATTTTGTAAGGGTTTGATAATTTCCATGAAATCGGGAGTGAATTTCCTCACGAAATTGATTTGCCCAAAAAAAGACTGCATAAATTTCTTGTTGTGAGGCAACGGGAGTTGAGATATGGCCTTAATCCTTTTTGGGTCTATGCAAATTCCTGCTTGAGATATAATTTGGCCTAGAAGCTTACCTTCCTCGATGACAAAAATAGTTTTCTTGGGATTTAAGGATATACCATATTTCCTACACCTTTCGAAAATTGAAGTGTTGGATGTGCAATTCTCTGTTCTTTGAATACAAAGTTACGTCGTCGGGATACAATACCACACACTTATTGATTAGTCCCTAAAACGATACATCCATTTCCCTTTGGAAGGTCACTCGTTCATTGATTAACCCAAAGGCCATGCTTTTATAAGCGAAGGTTCCCCACTTGGTTTGGAAGGTAGTTTTAAAACGATCTTCCTCAGAAACCAGGACTTGGTTGTAACCTGAGAAACCATCCAGTAGAGAGAATATATTCGAACCAGACACGGTCTGTAGGAGTTGCTCCATTAGAGGGACTAGGTAATTGTCCTTTTCTAAATCTCTATTGAGGTTCCTAAAATCGATGCATAAGCGGATTTCTCTAGAATGTTTCCTCATAGGAACCAGATTTTCTACCCGCGTGGAATGCCTAACCTGGAAGATGATTTTGGAATCTAAGAGTTTCTTTAAATCCTGATACATGAGAGGTTTGAGGGATGGGTGATACTTTCAGAGTTTCTGTTGGAAGGGTTTCACCTCAAGTTTTAACGGTATAGTGTATTGAATGATACAGGTGTCATAAGTTTTCAGATCTCGGTAGGACCATGCGAATACATCTTGATATTCTATGAAAATTTTGAGATAAGACTTTATTTCCTCTTTAGATATAGCCTTGTTGAGATTCAAATTCTTTGGGTTTTCTGAGGTTCCAAGAGTTATAGTTTCATGAAAGGGACAGAAGCTATTGGTCTTTGCATTTTTTGGCCCCTTAAATCGTTCTTTTAGGTCAAACAGATTTTTCAAATTAACTATCCCTTTCGGGATTGTGTGAGACTTCAATCTGTCAATAGGTTGACCCATCCGAGGATTGGTTTCTGTCGATTTCTCCTAGAATACTTCATCTTCGATGGCCAAATATTTTAAATTGTCTTGGTTATTCAGGAAGTTTATGATCTTTTCATCTCCTTCAAAGAATTTCCAATTAGAAATGTTGTTAGGCATCGATGGTTTGTAGAGTAGTTCCACAGTGAATCCAAAGGCTTCATAATCTTATAGAGGTGACAACCTTGAAGCAGCTGTGGCCAGGGAATCAACAAGGATATTTTTTTCTCTGGGGATCGCGGTGATATTGAAAGCTTCCAAATTCTCTATTAACCTATGTACTTCCTGCTGATAATTCTTTAGGTGTGGGGAATTGCAATGTATAGTATTCCTTACTTGTCTAACGATAATCTCAGAGCCTCTGAAAAACTTCAATTCTTTGATGTTTAATTCTATGGATTTATTTAACCCTTGTACCATAGCTTGATACTCAGCGGTATTAATGGTGCATTTGAATTCTAGTCTATAGGACAAGAAATGATGTTTCCCTTTTGGAACAATGAGGATGCACCCTGCCCCTGACCCTTCCTGTGATTTAGATCCATAAAAGTATATGGTCCAAATTTGTGAACGGCAATCACCCTTTTTCTCTTTCTTATTACTTTCTTTCTCCCCTATCTTTTGTTCCATAATCTCTAGCACAAGGTATTGACAGAAGAGGGTGTCTTCTGTCGATATCAATGACTTCTCTTGAAAAACCATTTCAGAGTTTTGAGTGAGAGGGACATCGGATAAGAGAGGAGAAAAGTTCCTGAAGTGGGAATCGTAGGAATAATTTCCCAACACGGGGAAATCTGTGGATGAGGTTTCATTCAGGGTTTCTATATTAGTGACTGTATGTTTCAAATATCACTCCCTATCGATTCTGATCATATTCTTGTTTCCCTTTAGTGGTAGCCAAAGGTGTGCCCAGTCTATACTAAAGTACCCGTTTAACTTCTCATACCAATATCGACTCAGTAATAACCCATAAGCCTCTAGGATGTCTACTACAATGATGTCAATCACTTGCACAAACTTAGGATGTGTCGCTATCTTGATCATTACATCTTTGAGTTCCCCATGACTTTGACCTGGGTTCTGTCTAGTTGTATCACATGTTTATCTCTCTTTAGAGGAACGACATTTATTTTTTTGAAAATAGACAAGGGCATAACATTGGAACATGCTCTCGAATCTACCAGACAATTGTGGAGGTTCTGGTTGAAGACTTCAAACATTCATAGAAATAGTGAGACAAAAGGTTTTCCCTTCTTATCTTCTGAGTAGGTATTCATAATTGGTTTATTTACTAGATCTATGGAAGTTAGATTTATTTTCTGCTCATTTCTTGTCGTAGGGTTTTCTACTGATTTCAACGCTTATAGTAGGAAATCGTTTTGTTGAGGGATTATGCATATGGCCATAATCGATATATTAGCCTTCAACTTCTTCAGATCGTCAACTACGTTGTACTCCAATTTGGGCGATTCTTGGGTATGGATGCTAATAGGGTTATTACGAGGAGAAAACTGTGTTTTCGGGTCATTGGGATTTGACCTTTCCCCTAACATTTGAGTGGTAGTAGGATCCTTTGAGACAGGAGGAACTTTACTTCTAGTTTTCACAACCGAGATCTTTGCAAGTGGTTCTTGAACCTGAAATAGGTCATGGGAAGGAATAATTAGGTTAGGATCCCATATCATGATGGTTGTATCTTTTGGTGGGTCAATCTCTTCTTGGTTAGCAACATTCATAACCAAACTTCTTGGTTTCGGTTAGGGAAACCTCGTCTAAAAACCAGTTGTCCATCAAATTCATGGCATGCACCCATTGAGGGAAGTCTCTTTCAGAATGGTTTTCTTAGTGATAAGTACAGAAAGAATCAGATGTGACATTCCCCATATCGATATTCAAGTTAGTTGGGGGAGGTTCAATGGCTTTGAACGATGGATTACTTTTAAAGAAAGGCTTATAGGGTCTTTGGCCTTAGTTTCCTTCCTCTACATTTCTCTTCATGTCTTTGATCTCGTTCAATAATTTCTTAACCATGCATTGTAGATCTTATATGTCTCCATTACCCTTGTCGGGATTTTGTTCTTCTTGTTTCCCTGGTGGTCTAGTCAAAAGGAGTCCTCTCCTGGGAGGAGGTTGAACTTCTTTCTTAACTAAAGAGACCTGGCCTTCTTTACACCCTTTCATCTGGAATTCTATCATTTTATATTCTTCAAAATTCTTAGCTAAGGTTCGTTTGGAAGCCCTCTTCACAAACATGGAAATAGAAGCTGGGAGCGCATTAGCGTATACTTTGATTTGAAACTCTTGAGTTGGTTTGGCTTTGGGCTGGAATTTTTTTAAGATGGTCGTGAATCTTTGATTGAAATATTTAACCTTCTCTTTCAAACTCATGGTGGTGGCGAACAACTCATCCATCAGAGCTCCCGTAGTAGTCTCTTCTGCAAATTTATCTAGAAAATATTTTTGAAACTTTCTCCAGCTAGTTATGGATCCTACAGGTAAGTTAAAATACCATGTGGAGGCTGAGTTCTCAAAAGTGTAGGGGAACAACTTTCAAACTATGTCTTCATGTTGGACGTTCATAAGCCTAATCACTAGTATAAATTTCTTGATATGATCTTCAGTAAATCCTGAGGTTTCAGGATCAAACTTAGGAAGTAACTTCTTTGGATGTTGGGGAAGGTTATGGAATGGTCTTGGGAGGGCCAAAGAATCTTTGGCCAACCAGTGTTGATTTTTCATAGGTGAGTTCCCCCTTTCTTCATTATGGTCATTGTTGCCTTCCATATCTTCAGACTCTAATTTAAGCTCCTCCTCTTCCGAAAAAT
>SNQJ01S0003719.1:177162-188890 GCA_010110895.2 Picea sitchensis | reverse complement strand
ATCTCAAAAAACCTTCATTTAGGCCCTCAAAATGGCCCCGGAAGTTAAAACCTGCTAAAAATAGTAAATTGCCAAAATTGCCAGAAAACTGTTTTGAGCCAGTCGGAAAAGGTGGGTGGCCACCAATATCCACCTGGATCACTAATGGAACATAAGGTCTTCGAACAACAAGCCCATCTTTCCTACTAATCTTTTGCATCATCACTTTTATAGTATTTGCCAAGAAATCTAGTTTCATTTATGAAGATGTCATCCATTCATTTTATGTTCTATCTTTCTCTTCTGTCCTTAGCTTTTCCTTTATGTTCAACAAGTTATCTTCCACATCAACTGCAATCTTTTGCATTTCTTCAACTATTTCAGTGTTCCTTTATCTTAATTGGAATGTCATCTCTGGATCGAAAGCATCAGGGTAATGCAAGTGAGCTAATCCTGAGGGTGGCCTTATTTCAACAGGAATTGCACGATATACCTTATTGAACCTTGCTTAAAATCGTTGTACTGCCTCCCCTCAATGTCTTTTCAAATGGTCATATTCTTCTAGAATGAGAAAGACATTTCTCATGATCACCCATTGATCTAAGAAAAGTTTTACAAAATGATGGAAATTGCTAATGCTAGCAGCTGGAAGAATTTTAAGCCAATATTTAACTTCACCTTGCAAAGATAGGGAAAACATATTGATATAGACATCATCATCTTCAACCTCATAAAGGTCAAGGAAATCTTTGAACCTCTGAATGTGTTTTTCAACAGTGATATTGGCATTCTCTCCATCAAACCTAGGCAGATTATTGTTATAATTGGTGGGGAAGTCATGGAGAATAGAAGGAAAAACCATAGGTTTGTATCTGTCTGGGACTTTCATAGGTACAGGAGGTAAAGCAAGGGGCTTAGAACAAGCTGGAATTTTAACCTGTGAATCTGGAATTTTTACATATGTATCAGATATTTTTACATCTGTAGGAAATAAAGAAGGAGGCTTATCTCTATCAAGGCTTCCTATAGGTATTTGAGTGTGTACCAGAGCTATGGGACTGGGCTCAATCCTTTAAGGCTCTTCAGGTTGAAAATGATCATCCTGAATTTCAACAATATACTCTGGACCAGGATCATGATAAGAGAGAAAGTAATTGTAGATGAAACCAATAATATCATGAATACAATTTGAGCTTGAGTACCTAGTCTTTCTAGGTTGCTTGGTCATGCATCAGGTTCTTCCTCCAACAGATTCTTTGAGTTGGCATTGTCTGGAGTTGATTGGAGTCGCCAGGTGAATGATCTCAGCCTTCTTTTGTCTGGTCACTGTCCACCACCAGCAATCAGATCTGGAACTTGAAGTGCACTACTGGAGAAAGTCCCCAGTATGGTCACCATTCTGTTATCACTCTGTAATTTTCCCAAGGCTATGGAGGCAGTCACAGAGGTAACATCAAAACCACTTTGAGTTAAGGATCTATCCCTCCAAGGCTTATAGAGGGATATCTCTATCTGATGTAGCTTTGTTTTAATAGATATTAGGCTAGCTAATGGGTTCAGAGTTTGGATTTTGAATTGGTTGGGTTGAAACAATAGATGAGGTTCATTGGGCAATGGAGTCACAGAGACATATTTAATAAAAACAGATCTCTACAGGGAAACTTACAGGGCAAGATAGGCACCCTAATTGGATTCTGGAGATTGTAGCATGGTGTTAAAGAAAAGGTGAGAAGAGGGGATGGTAGCAGAGAAATGAAGAATTATGGCTCTATCCTCTAGCAGAAAACATAAAAACTATCCAAAAGCCAGACACAAAGTGTACCTTTAAACAAATTATGCTCTTAATTTACCATTGAATAATCAGAATAAAAAAATATTTAATAGGGAAAAACATATAACATCAGGACACTTCACCAACAAATGTGCCACGAGAATCTTGTAAATGCATGTATATTATTCCTACCAAACAATCGTCCTGTACAACAGCTCCAAAGTTATGCAATGATACCTTTTCAACAGGGTCCAACCTTTTCTACTCTATTACAAACATAGATATAAATCACAAACAAAATCCTTAGGCTCATGAGATCGAATTCGATCCTCCTGGCCGAAAATAGCAAGTAAATCCCAAAAATATTTGAACTGAGAATTTGGCTTAATATGCTGAAAATAGGGGTACGCTCAGACATTTATTTCTCCTCAGTAGTGACACATGTGCATAATCTGGAGGAGGTTATTTTATATGCACATATTCTGGACAAAAACCTCCTTTTTTTCACCAAATTCACCTCCATCTCGCCAAAACAACTCTCGCAAAATCAGGACTAAAACAGGAAAATCTGAAAACCTGAAAAAAGGGGCAGAAAGATGGCTTTGAATCTCCCAACTGGTGGCACATGTGAAAAAAATGACAGAGAATTTTTTTCTTCATCCCGTTATGGAGAAAAACCTCTCTCCATTTTTCAAAATTCATTTTTGTTTTCCGTAAATCCTTCCCAGAAAAAGACTGGTCGAAACTGGAAAAATGGTGGTTTTGAGTAATTGAGGGAGGGCGGTTTTGGAGATGGTAAGTGGTATGTCAGACCCCCCTGAAGTGGTAAGTGGTATTGGGAGGGGGGGGGGTCAAATTTCACCTGGAGGTGACAAGTGTCCCTCCCAATACCACTTATCGGACCCCCCTTGGTATTGATGGGACATGAGGGGGGGCTCCGATATGCATGCGGGAGTGGGTAGAAAACTTAGGACAATTTAGATTTTATTATATATTTTTAAAATTTTTATTTTTTTTATTTGTTTATTATATTTTTTATACGTTGTATTTTATTTTGTTTTTTTTTTAATTTGTTTTGTTTTATTATATTTTTTATTGTTGTTTTTATTATTTATTTATTAATGTTTTAATATATGTTTTATTTGTGTTTTTTAATTATTTGATATTTAATATTTTTTGTTGTATTAATATATGTTTTTTATTATATTTTTATATTTTTTATTTCTAATTGTTTTTAATGTATGATTAATAAAGCACTAACCTAAGTATTAACAACTAACTTAATTATTAATTAATTAATTTATTTAATAATTAATTTATTATGAACAAGTCTAATCTAACTACTAACCTAATGTTTTATCCTAAGGTGGTTTATTGAAAAGGTAGGGACAAAGATGGCGATGAGGAGAAGAAGTGAAGGATGAGGGAATGAAGGGAATAACAAGGTGAGAAAGGATCGGGTAGTGTTGAAACCATGTCTCTGATACCAATTTGTAATGTCCACGTCCACCAACAGGTCGAGCATCATCACTAAGTAAACATATTTTTTCTTTAATACCATTTTGTAACATCCCGGGCCACCAACAGGTCAGCCATGCTACCTCATATAAATAAAAATTATCATCTGCATATGTATATAAACATACAACATACAACATATTTTGTTAATACACAGACTAATGTGAATAACAGTAAGCCTATACATACAACATATACAGACAATACTCATCAATATAGTATGTACAAATACAGAGCATGTAAATGAACAGAGGATTGGTACTTATCTTTTAATTGAAGTACACCAACTACGTGAAGACATTCCATGAACCTCCCATCCTTAGACCACGTTGTTCATCACTCTCAATAGTGGGTCACCCCCGAGCTGGGACTAAACTCCAACGGGAAAGGGATTCCTAGGCTAGGCAGGGACAACAAGAAGTTCCACAATACAACAGGAAGTATTTACTCCAAGGATCCACTTACTCCCACAACTCACAGAATTGCATTCCCCACATGCCTCTCCAAGCCCAGGAGTATACACCTTCATTGTCCCATAGTCCATCGACTGCTTCAACTCCCTTTCTGGGGCTTCAACAATAGGCTGGATCAAGAATTCTTAGATCTTTGTAGCTGCTACTGGACTCCCTTTAGGAGAACTCACTTCCTTAGCACATTCTCTCACCTGGAGAGAGTTTCTCACAGGATTGACAACTTGCTTCTTCTATCCATGGGCCTAAAAAGCCACTTCTTCTGTCCACGGCCCTGACAACCCTCTTCTTCACTCTCACTCCTCAACACATGGGAATGGTTATGAAAACAAAAATAACTAGACATGGGGGACGTTAATGATGGAGCAATACACAGGCAACCTGGAGGGTACAAGTGTCACAAGGGTATCAATTCGGGCTTGTATCATAGGTTCAGGGTGGTTGAGAAATTCAACAATGGCGGAAATGACTGACTGTGTGCTTGCTCAGTGCATGAGTGAATGGGGAAACCCCTAGACAGAATCCTCTGAATGGCCAGAAGGGAGAGAATGGTGAGAATGGTAACACTTGTCTCTCCAGGAGCATGTTCCTCTCCACTTGGAACTTGTTCCTCTCCCGAAAGGAACTTAGGATAAATTAATATCCTCTTTACAGCCTTTAGAATAATAATTATATATTATTCTCTTGGGTTTAAGCTCTTAATATTATCCCTTTTTCCCCCAATCTCCTAGCATCCTCCCTTGCCCAACCTAGTGAAGCTTAGTCCCCCTTACTCTTTCTTCCTGGTCAGTCTACACACAGTGATGTTTTTTATATTAATAATATGAATATAATATGTACAAAATAGGCTCCTGGCCTTTAACATCTAGGCTCTCTGGCCTAATAAGAACATAAGCCTCCTAGTTTATAACACTTAGCTCACTAGACTACAAAACATATTACAATTTACGATTAAAACTGGGGCTCGGCCTTGGTATATTACAAGAGTTATTCCACTATTCAATTGTACACATACTATACACAATTTTTACATAAGGCCTCTCATATTTGATGTCCTTTCAAATATCACTCTCTAGCCTGATTTCTTCGTTGGATGGCCTCTCTTCATGCCCTTTAATCTCACAACATTTTTACAAAAATACTCTGAAACTAAAATTGGTTCAAACCCTAAAAATATTCCACTAAATCAATCCTTAGGATATTTTAGATCCACAAGATCCTCTAGAGATATCTAACTTACCCCAAGATCTCTCTAAATCACTCAATCTCTCAAAATCTTCTTGATGAAGACAAATCTTATTACAATGCCTTATAATCCAACAATCGAACAAATTAAATATTCTATAATTCCAATAGACATAGGAATTTATAATTAATTCAAGCATAGGGAACCCACTCCCATAGAAAATTAAAAGACCCCTAAGTCTAATCAATAAGGTTAGGTTAGGAGGAAAAATGATCCTACATCAGACTCCCAAGGTTAAAATGTATCATGATCTCCTAATCATGAGTCTTCAACTGTTGAAGTCCTCCTAAATCCCAAACCTTATGTTGTTGTCCACTCGTATTGCTACCTTTCACCTTGTTGGTATCATATTTCTCAACCAACTGCAATTTATGGTTGATTGTCTATCTCATCCCATGGTATCTCCATTTGGAATTATTCATCATCATTTTCCACATTTCATCTATATCAATGTCCAGCTTTGTCTTTTGTTGGATATATCCCTCATATATTCTAGTGGGAAAATACCCCTATAACTATACCAGGGTTTAGTATATAGACAAAGAAAATGACCTCTAAAATTCAATCTGGTTTCTACACTACCCCAAACATACAAAAATAGATTTATAGAAAGAAGTAGAAAAGAATATCGGCAACTGTACCTTTTATCCAACATCTGGTGATGATCTCCTCAAGCTTTGTAGCTCCAAAGGCTGCAAGTCTCCTCACAAAGATGACCTACATCAAGGACTAGGAAAACAGGGCTACAAGCATGCTAATTCTATTCATAGATTAGGGTTATATGTCAAATATCATATGTAAATCAGAGAGAAGAAATAAAACATCATGATTTGGGACAGGGAAAAAAGATTATTTTATTCATTAAAAAAAGACTAAAACTTACAATCCTTGTTGGCCACCATTCCGCGAACCTGGTCTAGGCTCCTCTTTAAAACGCTCCAAGTGCACCTTCAATAAGCCTCTTCTCACAATCTACTAATCACCTCAAGGAAAGGGAATGTATTGAATGAAAGAAAAAGGGTTGAAGACAGAATGTTGAGGTAGTAACTCACAAAAGCTTGAAAATGCTTGGGCAAGGAAGGGAGATGGAAAATGGGCAGAGTTTCACTGTTCTAGTGATTGGTTGTGAAATGATACCCCAACACCTCCTTTTATATGAAAAATGTATGGTTATTCGGTTGGGGGACGGGCTATAGCAGGTGAATTGGTTGGGAAACCTCCAATAGCCCATACATTCCACCGAATTCCTTAAAACTTTTTAATTTTTGCAACTTTTGGAGGTATAAGCAAGTTGTTTAGTGTACATCAAGCATATGTATGTGGGATTTATATCATGCAGCAAGAGTATGTATGCGGGAAGTAGTGGTGTGGGGCACGTACATGCTCTAAATTTTTATTTTTTTTAAGTAGAGCTCCTCAACAGTGATTTGGAAAATTATGCAAGTAAGAAAGCCAATTCCATGTATGCATGAGTAGCAAATTTTAGGACTATAATAGATGCCCCCTAATGTATGAGGCCAGAAGAAAAAATGATGGCCAAAATACATTACAATATCTTCACCAATGTACAAAATCGAGTGAGCCCAGGACTAGAGTTCAGGAGGTGCCATCTACAAAACAACAATTGTTTCTCTGAGGCGGACATACCCATGCTCGGAATGAACTAAATCATGGTTTCCAATCAAATACACTGCAGATCCATGTCATATAAATATATAAAGTGTAGCCATGAGAAATACACAACAGATCTACATCTCAAAATCATTCGAAGATATACAAGTATTGTATGCATCTTCAAGAATCTAGTGACACTTGTGGTTGAAGATGAAGTCCTAATAGATCGAGTAACAACTTCAAGATATTCAAAACTTAGGTAGGAGTAAAATGGGAGTGTAAGACTCACTACTCTGAGGTATTTAACAATCCGTCATGAAAATAATGGAGGATCTCGATGATCAGGCATAGAAATTTGTTGATTACGAATCTATACTTGACTAGACTCTCAGGATGGCCGACTCATGAAAGTCAAGAGACAAACTGTAGAAAGGCCGACTCAGGTTGGGTAAAACTTCCCTTGGACAAAAGAAATAAATATGATCAAACTCAGGCAGCATGACATTGACATAAGTTTGTGATACATGAGGCAATGCAAGCCTCCTCCCAAGACTAACCTGCATTCACAAACAGATAAATAGGAAACTACAAACATGCATCTCATATATAAATCATCGGTTAGATGTTAGAATAAAACATAAATCAAATACAAACATTTGACACATCATATTTCAGGATAGGAAAAGTATTTCTTTTATTGATATCACAATGTTCGCTTACAACAAGGTCGGTCACTGCTCCACGAACCTGGTCCAGGCTCCTCTTCACCAACATCCAAGTGCACATATGTGTATCTTTCTCCTCTCAACCTTTTTCTTGGAAATGGAATGGGATTATGATGGAGGAAAAAGGGCAAAATGGGGAATTCTGATGCAATTCTCACCACAAGGTTGCAAATGCTTGGGACAAGGAGGGGATGTGAAATGGGTAGAGTGTCACTGTTCTTATTCTTAGCTTAGGAATGAGACCCCAAAACCTCCTTTTATATGACAAAAGGATGGTTATTCGGTTGGGTGACAGGCTATAGGCGATGGATTAGTTAGGAAACTACCCAATAGCCCGTAATCTCAATGAATTCCTTGCAACTTTTTAATTTTTGCAACTTTTGCAAGTATACGCGGGTTGTAATGGTGAAGCTAGCATACATGTGTGGGATGTAGTCTTGCATCAAGCGTACATACATGGGAAGTAATGGTGCAGGTCGTGTACATCTTTACAAATAGTGTTTTTAAGAAGAGCACTCAGTGATGGCTTGGAAAAAATAGAAAGTAAGAGGGCCAAATGGTAGGTATGCATGTATGGAGCAATTTAGGGTTATAACAGATGCCCCCTAATGTGTGAGGTCAAAAGAGCATCTGATGGCTGAAATACATTACAAAATATTCACCAATGTACGAAGCAAGTGAGCCCGGGACCAGAGTTCGGGAGGTGCCATCTGCAAAAATAAAAATTGTCTCTCTGAGGTGGGCATGCCCATGCTCGAGATGAAATAAATCGTGGCTTCCAATCAAATAAATTGCAGATCCATGTCATATAACTATATAAATTGTATCCGCAAGTAATATACAATGGATATACATCTCAAAATCAAAGATATGCAAGTATAGTATCCATCTTCAAGAAGCCAATGATGCCCGATGGCTGGAGATGAGGCCTTCAAAGCTCGAGAAACAACTTCAAGATTTTCAAAACTTGGGTAGCAGTGTAATGTTAGTGTACGAATTCACTACCTAGAGGTCTTTGATGGCTCATCAGGAAAAGACAAGAGGATCTCGATGATTAGGTAGAGAACTTCATTGATTTCGAACAAGGACTTGATTGGACTTTTGGGATGGTCGAGCATGAGGTCAAGAGACAAATTGAAGAAAGTATGACTCAGGTTGGGTGAAACTTCCCTTGGACAATATCATGATAGATGATTAGACTCATGCAGAATGACATTGACATAAGTCTATGAGGCAGGAGGCAATGCAAACTCTCCATGTGTTTGGAAGAATAACCAAACGGAGGAGGACATAGCTCTATGTAGCTAGAAAACTTCCTAAGGTCATATTAGATCCCAAAGCTCGACAAACAAACATAAGGATGTTCTTTTTCCAAGGGAGAATCATTGTGCTACCAAAAAATAATATATATTTCCCGTCCTCTTTTTGGGGTTTTTTTTTATTTTTTTGTCTTTTTCAATATTTTTAAAGATCTTGAAAAATAATAAAAGAATGTTACCTTACAAAGGAGGAAGCATGGAGACATGAGCTGTAAAAGGACACTCAGGAAAATTCCTCCATGGGTCAAAGTGTCAAGACACAGAGGAAAAGTGCTACAAGGCTTGCGTATAAGGCATGCTTCAATGGTTCAGTTGAGAGCAACATGGAGTCGACATTAGGCCAAAGACGCAGAGATGAAAATGTGATTAATAAGACACAATGAAAACCCCCTTTAATGTAATTTTAACAAGCTCAGAGAAGGCAAGCTCGATAGTTTTTCATGTTATAGAGTCTGAAAAAGCATAAAAGAAGACTCCACTGGGGTACCTTTTTCGAAGGTAGTCTAGTCGGTTCGAAAAAGGGGTAAACTAGCACCAAAGAGACGTCTATTCAAAACCATTTTAATGAGTGTGAAAGAGACAATATCACTCAGAAATATTTTCAATTTTAAGGAGTCTGAAAAGATATTAACTATGGACTCACAACCTTTTTCTAGATTTAGCCTCCTTAGCCCGAAAAATTTACTGAGTAGAACTCTCCCAGCGAGACAAATCTCCCGAGGTGTACCCTTTTCTTCCTTAATCTAGAGGCCAGAAAAAGAGGTAAAATCATGCCAGTAGATGTTCTTTTGTACCAATTTAACGAGTGTGAAGGAACAATATCACTCGACGATCTTTTCAATTTTAAGGAGTCTGAAAAGAGCTTAACTATGGACTTTGTAAGGGATGTTCTTCTAGACCAATTTAATGAGGTTGAAAGAATAAGGTCACTCGGCGATCTTTTCAATTTTAGGGAGTCTGAAAAGAGATTAACTATGGACTTCATGGGGGTTCCTTTTTCATAAATTTAGTCCCTCAGACCCAAAAAAGTGTTAAAATTATACCTGAGAATACTCTTCTAGCAAACCAGAGTTCCTAGAGTATACCTTTGTTCGTAAAATTGACCATCCGAACCAAAAAAAGGGTAAACTACCGCTAGACAGAAGTGCCTTCAAATTTTAGTTTGGTGAGCATGAAGGACAAAAATATCGCTCGGTGATATTTTCATGTTTAGAGAGTTTGAAAAGGGCTTAAAGAAGACTCCAAGAGGTTACTTTTCTCAGTTAATCCAGACAATATTGAAAAGAATAAATGTAGTCTCGTCGGATGTTGCTTTTGGATTTCAAAGCGAGCTTGAAAGACAACAAAGTATGCTCATTTTTGGGAGTCTTGAGGGTGAGGCCAAGATTGATGACACATCATACGTATGAGGCTTAATCTTATAATCAAGATAGGGCTAACAAGGACTCTCGAGCCTAAATTCATTAACGACGCCATGGACACAAAAATGCAACAAGGATCTACCTAGGGAATCCATGTAAAGGTAGTCTCTACCACCTAATTACGACACTTATAAAGTAGAAATGATGGTTTTGTGTCGCAGTTTTGTGGGATCGATCCTATGGCAAAGAGGAAAAGACAATGAGATGCAGAAAGTGGAGGTGGAATCCTAACTTATATGCAAAAAGTTGGAAAAAATGAATTTTACCAAAGGACCTTTAAAAGCAACCCAACTCCCAAAAATTTACCAAAACTAAAATCAAAGTGCATTGTAACATCCAATAAGAAACTCAAGAACCACACTAAATGATTTTCAAGCCAGCAAAAACAACAAAAGGGTTCAAAAAAGTGGCAAAAAAGGCTAAAAAATTCTATAAATAGAAGCTAACAGCTCATTTTCACCATTGCAAATTGAGAATTAACCAAAAAGAGAAAAAGACCCCTTTGCTAAAAGAGTTGATTATGGGATCTTCAGAGGACAAAACGAACTTCCGCTCGAAC
Organism: Picea sitchensis; assembly: GCA_010110895.2. NCBI lineage: Eukaryota > Viridiplantae > Streptophyta > Pinopsida > Pinales > Pinaceae > Picea > Picea sitchensis. The sequence goes on along the minus strand of SNQJ01S0003719.1, from coordinate 178,268 downwards.
CAAGTAAGTACAAACTCATCCCGCTTTCATTTCCATTCATCATTTATGCATTTCTTTTAGTTTTTTGGGGGGGGCGCCCTCCTAAAAAAGGGCGGCCCTACGTGTAGGCGGGCTGTCTAAGGACAGCCCACGTATGCCCACGGGAAGAAAAGAATCTTCCCATGTGCATATGCGACTATGTCCAAGACAACCTGCGTACACCCTCAATAACATAGAAAAAATGAATATGCAAGAGATAACTCTCCCCTTGAACTTGTCATGTAGTGGGATGTATGTCCACTGGAGAGAGAGGTAGCATGAGGATATCGATATCTTGGTCGATGAGGACCCTGATGATATCGCCACATTGAAACAATGTGGGTTATGGAAGTTCTACTGGTGTCCAATCATGAGGGCACAACCCAGGCTGCTGAATGCCTTGGTGGATTATTGGCACCCTGACACAGAGGAATTTATGCTCGAGGGGCATTTGTTGACTCCAACAACTGAGGACATTTAATTCTTGTCTAGCCTCTCAAGGAGAGGGGAACCAGTAAATTGGTGTGCATTTCCCCCGAGGCCTTACAACATCGTCGAACTGATCAGAATGCATTGTGAGGTCGGCACTAAGAAAGTAGGGTCTCAGGTGTCGATTCACAAGATCACCAACCTATCACTAAAGGTGATAGTTTTTCTTATTGGGTGGATCACTATATCCATGGCCTTACATCAAGCCTCCTGGGTGCACATGTATTGTGCAATGCAGTGCCTAAATGCACGATTATTCGACTGGAGCATGACCATGCTTTACTACATGAAGAGACAACTCACAAAGTGTTGAGGGAGGAGTAACAAAAACTTTGGGTATGGTACCATTTTGTGCTTGTTCTTCTTTGAGAGGGTACCCAACATGAGTCCACGAGAGACAGTGCAGGGGCATGTGGCCTCCTTCCCAGTAGTGTGTAGGTGGGAAGCATTGTTTCCGCGACAAGGGGGAGGAAGGACCATAGAGGCCTTCAATGATAAATTTTTTGACTGGTGGGAACAACAGATTCTAGTGATAGAGGACTACCCCTACGCTGGAATTAATTTTTCCAGGGATCCAGACATGCCCGTACCTCCTGGAG
>SNQJ01S0003719.1:153760-177141 GCA_010110895.2 Picea sitchensis | reverse complement strand
AAGTTATTTAATTTTTAATTTCTTTTTTTATATATATCATTTTTTATGTGTACCAGAGTATCTGACAACTATTTATATTTTATGTACATATTTGGGATCAGTGCATTCGGAAGACTTCTCAAGGACCAGGCGACGTCCTCAACCAAAGTCAGTACCAGCCGCAGCCGCCGGAACAGCAGCAGCAGCAGGGGGACCTCCAACCAGAGAGGCTGAGAGAGTTTTGAGATGAGTGAAGCAGAACCTCACCGTGCTCACTCATGCGGTTCCCATGGCTGAGATCGAGGATATCCTACCATCGATGCAGCCTCATGTAGTAGGGGTGCCACAGACATGGGTCCAACTCTTTCAGCATTTGGAAAATGTCATTGTTCACTACGGCAAGGCCAATAGGGTCCGAGCTTAGATATGATGGACTATTTATGTGTCGAGGGAACTCTTTTGTATATTTTTGAGGGCATAAGCCCCGTTATGTATACTGGATATGTATATTTTAGGCATTCGTGCCCACCAATGTACTCTAACATTTTTTATATAAATATAAATAAATATATATATATGTATGTATGTATGTATTTACATATTTTATCTATTATGGATCACATTTTTACAAATGTATGTACATGTGTATGTGTGTGTTTCTTTTTATGTGTGTGAAATATGCCAATTTAATACTTGATTAGCTAGAGTTTCTATTATTTGATTTAATCTCCTAGGAACATGGATATACATAATGTAATCAAAGAAACTTTCTAAGAGACGTACCCTGAGGAATTGTCGATGTAAAGTAGGATCATAAACATGGTAAACCCCATTTAACTGGGACACAACCAGTTGTGCATCTAAGTAGACCCAAAGGTGAGAGATACCATCCAGAAAAGCGTCACGAAGAAACTCTATCACTGCGTTGTACTCAACGACATTGTTTGTGGAATCACCTAGACAGATACCTCCAGAAGATAGAAACTAGCCCTGAGGCGTGAAAATCACCCAAGATTCGGAAGCAAGCCTTTGAGTGTGTCGGCTAGCGCCATCTGCAAACCCAAAGAACACCTCTGATTCACTTGAAATCTACCATAGTGAAAAACATGACATAAATAATGACACATCCATAAAACAAAAAAGACAAAAATTTAACTGTATAAGAACTATACATATGTACAAGAAGTCACCTAGGCGACCAACCTATGAGTAATACTTCTTAAGGTAGAGCCCATTTATAGGCTCCGCCAAAGCATTTCCATCAAAGTCAACCAGATGATAAGCGGCCTTCTTTAAGACCTCCTTCACTATGAAAACTCCAAACCACATGGGTTTGAACTTGCCTACCCCCAGGGGATCCTTATCTTGGTCGTAGACCAGGCCAAGGTCTCCTTCGAAGAAAATCCAAGGATGAACAGACGGATCATATTGACACTTGACTTGTTTCTTGTGAGCCTCGTCAGCCAAGGCTAAATCATGACGTTGCACATCAAGTTGTTCGAGATATAATAAGAGTTCCTCAAGTGGTGAAGTGTCTAGCAATAACTCTACTGCCAACTTTAGATATGGGATCTGGCACTCTATTGGAAAGACTGCTTCCAACTCGTGAATGAGTTGAAAAGGTGAGAAACTAATAGCAGTCTTTACAGACATTCGGTATGCCCATAATGTTGAGTACAACATCAAATGTCAATTTGACTTGGAAGAATTGATCGTTCACTGCAGAATAGACTTGAGGGACTTATTCACAGCTTCCACCTAACCATTCTCTTGTGGGTATTAGTGTGATGAATTCTCTTGCCTCAACCAAATATTTGATGTTAACTCAGACATCATTTTGTTCTAAAAGTGACTGCAATGGTCAGTGACAATCTCCTTCAGGATGTCAAACCTTTCTACAATCTGGTTAAAAATAAAGAGAATTTTTTGTTCCCCATCACTATTAAATGTTTGCATAGCCTCGACCCACTTTGTGAAGTAGTCTACTGCTACGATGATATAACTATGCCCCCTGGCTAAAGCTGGGTGCCATGTAGTAAAATCAATCCCCCACTTGGTGAAGGGACAACCACTAATGATGGGAAACATGGGAGCGGGGTGTGCCCTCATCTTCCAAGAGAAGATATGACACAAGTGGCACTTCTTAACCGGTTCAACGTAATCCTTGACTTACATCAGAAAAAAGTAACTGGCTCATAGAATCTTTTGGATTGTTTCCAACCCATAAAAATGACCACCATATGCTCCAGTGTGGCAGTTGTTAAGAACAAGTTTCGCTTCTTCGTGAATGAGGCACTAGAGAAGAATGCAATCTACACCTCGACGATACAAAGTGTCATCGAGTATGAGATAGTTTTGTGCCTGATGGCATATACGTCAATGCTCATCGTGAGAAGCAGAGGAGGGCCACTTCAAATTCTGGAGATAGACTAGTATATCTCGATACCAGGGGTCTGAAGATGAAATCAGAAAAAGATCTCCTTTAATAGACGATTCTTCAGGTGTAACATCACCTTGTAACATCACCTGATTCAACCAAAATTTCCGAGATAAGTTCCACAAACACCAGTCACTTTTTGTATTTTGCAGAAACAAAATCCAAGTCAAATTCCTAGAGGATAACAATCCATCTACTGATTTTTCCGTCGATGACGCGTCGTGTCAACATGTATTGAAATGGATTCACAATGACAACGACAATGGTCTTACGAAGCAAAATATAATGACAGAACCACTAGATAGTATGCACTGCTACCAACGCAAGCTTCTCAACATGGGAGTAGTTGAGTTTAGGTCCAACGAGGCCTCAGCTTAGGTAATAAATCACATGCTCTTCGAGTAGATCATCCTCTTGAACCAATACCATACCGATGGTCGACTCTGGAGCGGCCAAGTATAATAATAAATATTTATTATAATTGGGAGGCCATAGCAGAGAGGAAGACGTGAGGGCATGTTTCAACGCTTAGAAAGATCATTGAGTGACTTCATCCCAATAAAAAGGGACCCCCTTTTTTAGTAAATGCATGAACCCTTTAGTGAACTTGGCATAGTTTACGATAAAACGTCGAAGAAAGTTTGATTTTCCCTGTAATATTTTAAGTTGAGGGACTTTGCATGGGGGAGGAAACTAAACTATTGCCTCAACCTTCATAGGATAGACCATGATCCCTATTGTCAAAACTATGAAACCTAGAAGACGACACGACGTCACGCATAAACTGCATTTGTTAGGATTCAAGTGAATCCGACAGTAGCGACATCGCTCAAAGATTAGTCGAAGGTGTGCGGGATGATCATCTCTCTTATGAGATCGTGATGCTAAATCATTGAGATAATCCTCGACTATATCTCTAAGGTCATGGAAATAAAAATGCATGGCTCGCTGAAAAATGGCTCCAACATTATTCAGGCCAAAAGGCATCTTACAATAAGCAAATGTGCCCCACGGACAAATAAAATTTGTTTTATGCTGGTCTTCGGGATTTATCTGAACCTAGTTATATCCTGAAAAACCATTCATGAAAGAAAATACCTCACGGCTTGCGTATTCATCGACAATCTAGTCAATGAATGGGGTGGGGAAATTGTCCTTTGGATAGGCCTTGCTCAAATCATGGAATTCCATACACACACAAATCGTACCTTGATTTTTGTTGACCGAAACGGGATTTGACACCCATTGAGTCAACATAATGGGATAGATGAAACCAGCTTTGAGTAGTTTCTCTACTTCATCCTTAATAGGTGTTGCTTTCTGAGGATTCATCGGATGAATCTTTTGTTGGACCAACTTGGCATTAGGATAAGTCAGTATCTCATGTTTGACGATTCTTGGATCAATGCCTAGAATTTCCTCATAAGACCAGGAAAACATGCCACGAAATTCCTTAAATAAATCTATATAGATCTGAATCTCCTCGGGGGAGCATTCTACTCCGACGAAGACATTCTCCACGAGACCAGGGGTTCTAGAGATGTCAATAGGTATCGTTTCAGTGATGGTTTCCATATTACCCTCAGCATAAACTATGTGCATAGCCAGAGGATTAATAAGACAAGACCTATCTCTAGTCATAGTCAACACGAATTCGCCTGCCTCTATTCTTCTTAACTCTGGGAGGAAATAATATCTATGATGGATATCATCCCAGGGTCTGTCTGGACCAGTCAATGCCTCTTTAATCACCTCATCAAAGGGTAAGACGAAGTCTGAAGAATCGGTAGTGGCGAGGGAACCTTGAGCCCAAATAGGCTCGAGAAATGGATCTAACTCCTGTGCAGGAGTCAAATCAGGGTCGAAAAAAGCTTGTTGGACAATACTATATGCAACTTCTGCCATGGACAAGGGCATGGCCATGCCATTATGCCTTATCCCTTCCATCGAAGCCGATGGGGTAGGAAGAGTCCATGGATCACTAAATTAAATCGTACAAAATGAGGACACTTGAAAGATTTCATCCCTAGGTTGGTCAGGGGCAATCGATATCATCTTGACATTGCCAGAGGGAGGCGGGTAATCGAAAGTACCCATCAACGATGGGCACAAACCAACCCCCACATTGATGACGCCTGGTTGAGGTTTATCAATCATCAGGACCATGGATTCCCCCGATGAAGGGTTGGGCCTAGAGAAGGACAACTAGTCAATGGTTACGATTTGTCCCTCATGTGGAAACAACAAGACCCAAAAAACTGTGGCAACCACTGCATGCATTGCATAGGTCCAACTCCTTCCCAATAGAAGGTTGTACTCGAGAGGCACATCGACCACTTCAACTTCTACGCACACAGTCTTCCCTCCTAACTGCACGGGGAAAGAAGGAATGATTCCATGTGGTCTGAAAGAATGACCGTCAAAAGCAGTAAGCAGAGTAGGTCACGGAGACAAAATGCATTGACCAATGGCCTTCCAACATGCCAATGAAATCACACAAGTTGAGGTGCCCTCATCAACCACCGTGCAGAAAATATTCTGAGTAAAATATTTTTTGGGGTGAGCCACTACTATATAAAATGCCACGTGGTAAGGGAGATGAGGTTTCAAGTTGGTTGTATCAAGCATGATCATTCTCGGATTACAAGTCTCAACAGATCCCAATGAGGACAATAGATCCTTTCTCTGTGAAGGGCAGCTTTGGAGGACCTCCAAAGCAGACATCATGCAAGGGGTTTGTGACAAATCCTCCAACACAGAGTAATTACAGGCGGTCCTCGCGTTTGGATTATGGGAAGCTATCTTGAACGCCCCTTTCGGGATGCGTGTCATTTTTTCTCCCATCGTCTTCTCAATCTGGAAAGGAACAAACGGGTTTATGGCTTCCTTACCCTTCTCAACAATTTTCAACATTCCATAATCGTGTGCCTTAGTTTCTATGTAAGCATCACCTTTCATCATATAAACATTCATGGCCGAGGGATTACTAGAATATAGAGGGGGTCCCTGACTGCCCCCATCCGTGCTCGAAGAGGCTTGAGTCATATTTTTCCCATGTGGAAATGGGTTCATTAACACATCAGGCTGTTGTTGCACCAATAACTTATGGTCCTCCGCAAGTCGAGGGCACAGTTGAGTCTGATGGTATTCGGTGCAATGGTTACATGAATAATTCGACTTTCTCTTCTATGTGTTTCCCCCGCCAGCATTATTGGTGGGTTTCTTATCCCCCTTACCCTTCTTGTTTTGTTGTTTTTCTTTACATCAGGCTACTATTTGGCCTTTGGGTTCATCAACTGCACACTATGTACGTCTGATGTTTGGGTAGGGGGAGCAGCCGAACCGGAAGTCTGGCTAGCCGCTGTCTGCTATATCGACAATTGTTGCAATTGATTTGACAACTGATCAGTGGGATTTTCTTGTGCTGAACCAACTATACCATTGGCACGTTGTCTAGACTTGTGTCTAGCCTTGCAAAGGATGGACCATGGCGCATCTGGAAAAATCTCATAGAGTAAACCAGACTGAGAGTATATCAGTCCAAGCTATTGTTCTCTCATTATCGCCTCCTCCTCTGAAAACACTCCCGACATTGCAACGTCCATGGATAACTGAGGTATCAAAGACTTAAGGAACCACTCTAGCAGTAAATCTGGTGGGACCTGTACTTTTATCAAACTCTTCTGGTGCCACCATTCTCGGATGTGATCTGAGATATGATTGGCATTCGCCTGCTCAAAGTTGGCCAGCAATTCAATTCCGACATCATATCTCAGAGGTAGTTCGAAATGGTTCAGAAAAACCATCGCCAAATCGCTAAAGTAAGACTATCTTGAGTGGTCGAGCTTGATGTACCATTTCGTGACACATCCAATGAGAGTGAGTTGAAAGAGGCGCAATTATACAGAGTCGTCTCGCAGTGATTTTGACGAGCACCATAGGTGGAAAGTGATCATGGGATCACCTGGATCTTCGCCAGGATTACCTTCGAACTTCAGAATGTTCGAGGAAAACTTAGTCATCATGGGAGGCCAACTCGGATCATGAAAAATTGGGTCGTTTAACAACCTTGACAAGTCTGGAAAATGTAATGTTGCAAGAAATGGTAGCCTAGGTTGTTGACTATGTACAGGAAGAAAGGAGCCTGGAGTTTGACTAGCACTAGGCTACCAGGAAAAGTTGGTCTACTGATCAGGGTTTTGGTAAATACCATTGCCTTGGCCAGTGTATGGATACTCCATTTGTTGGGACATCATCAGCTGATTCCCGTAATTGGACGTTGAGGGTTGGGTGGGGATTGCTCCCTGAATTGTGTTCCAAAGATTTTGGAAAGGGTTTCCCCCTGTCGATTCGACGGGCATAGGTATTAATCCTTTCCCAGGGTTACATTGACCATGGAAGGGGTTTCCCCTAGTCGATATCTCTAATGAGGGAACTACTCCCTACCACAGTTTCCAGTGTCCTTGTGAGGAGAAGACTCATGTTTTTTCCCCCTATGTAGGAATAGTACCCTGCACAGGATTCTTTTGTCCAAAACCAGGATTTCCCCTGGACGATATGGCAACTAACGAGAAAGTCTTATTACCAAATGAGTCAAACAAAGAGAAAGGCATTAAACCCATGGGCATGGTGTAGGAAGAAGTTCCTAGACTGCCTTCTCTGAACAAGTTGTAGTTCATGTTTGGCCCGACAGGTTACTGCGGAGCACCATCGAGCAAGGGGGATGAAGGAGGTATATGACCTCCTCCTTAAGGGATAGCATTATAGGGGGCTGAGGTGCCCCCCATGGACCCTTGAAAAGGAGTGTTTTAGCTCCCTACCCCCAGACCCATGGTCTGTAGGGCGGAGTAGGTGAGGATAGAGTTCGTATTAAAGACGAGCATATCGTATGAAAATGGAGGACCCGTTGTAGTCTGTGTGAATGGAGTAGTGATCACCGCCATAGACAGAATCAGACCACTTCCCGAAGTAGAGGTGATCAAGACCATGGTGGTCCGGACCAGTGAAGGTGGGTTAGGAGGCAGAATTCCCCCTGTGGTGGCAGTGTTCTCCTATCAGAGCTAGCTCGGGCACAGTTTCATGTGGCTGAGTCACTTCAAATGACCCTTACTGGTCAAGTCTTCATCGTAAAGGTGGTGGTAGTGGCTCCAAAGTAACCAGTGGCAGGCCCTGAAGCCTTCGCGATTGGAAGAGCTCTTGATATTCCACTTTGTAAGAAGATAAACGACACAGTAAGGATTTTAATAATGTTTGAAAACAAGAACACACTAGAAAATTTCCTATGAGATAAACCAAGCAAACCATTATCTAGTTGGAAGAACATTTACGCCAGCCAACACTAGAGAAACTTACCGGTGCAAGTGCAACTCGAACACAGAAGTACCCTCCAGGTATACTCTGCAAAGAGTGGCCTGATGTATGCCCTAGGTACCACAGTATACCCCTGCAGTCACATGTGTAAGTCTCTAGAATAAAGGAAACTAAGTTTCCAGCTCACGATCAGTCACCAGGAGGGTACAGTTGATAGTCGAGTGGACCGCAATGAGCAGGGTATCAAGCCCGAAACCTATTGAGGGTATCGAAAGAAAGTGGTCTGGAATACAAATGAGGACCTCGAACAGATTTGAGATCCATGAAGCTCCATAGGAAAATGCAACTCACAGTATCCCATGACAATTCCTCTATATATATGTGTTCCCCACTACGCTTGGTCTAGCTTTGGAGGGGTTATCTCCGCTACTTTTCTGCACACAACCTCATGCTTAGCCCCTTTGTTAGAGGGGGGTCCCGGATAACATTCATGTTTACTGGACTTTTTACACTCCCTCGCTTTGATTCAAATGTTTGTTTATAAGCCTTGAAGAGTTTCCTCTCCAACCTAATTCAAGGCTCTAGCATAAACTAGTTGATTGGCCCTACAAACATAAAGTCTAGTTGATTTTAATTAGAGTTTATTTTAAATGGCTTGTTTTAACTCAAGGAAATGACAGTCAAACTAGTGATGTGTATGGAAGATGAAGGAGGAGAAATAAATGAAACTGAAATCAAAATTACTTCTAGTTGACATTAAAGATTTGCAACTAACTCTTTAACCAAATTTTCATAACTAACGTTTTCTAAGATCTTTTAAAGAAAAACCTAAAATGAAATTTTGCTCGACTACGAGCTACTTAATGCTCTAAGCAGTCAGTAAAGAACTTAAGAAAACAACTATTTTTCCTAACAAATCAAAATAATCAACCCAACTACTTAAACAAACAAAGAAATGAAATATTTTTCTATATTTATTTTTTATGCTTCAAACAAGAAACTTGAAATAAATTATTTTATTTTTCTTTAAATTAAGCGAAAGGGGGAAAAGTGAAAAACAAGACAAGACTGAAAACTAACCTCTGGCATACTGCGGATTGCAAGGAGTCACTAAAGACTCCAAACAGGTTGATCAACAACTCAAAGACTCGCCTAAAACTCTTTCGAAATTAAACACAAGAAATCTTTAAAAAGATAAGCAAACTAACATCCAACCCAGGCTTCAACTGTAAAAACAGAGACACTGTACTTAATCAAGAAGCCCTGAGAAGTAAAACTTCAATCAGGGAAGAGGTGGACTACTTCTTCTTAAAGAAAATCTTCTTGACACAGGCATGTTAGTGATGCTTAAGAAGCCTGCGTATGTACGTGAGTTGTCTATAAAGCAGGGCACGTGTGTACGTGTGCTGACCCATAGCAGGCCGCGTACACCTCTATACTTATTGAAAAAAAAAAGTAAAATAGGGAGACTGATAAGGAAGGGAGAAACTGGTATAGCACCAATAGGTGACCAGAAACCCTTAAAGACTCAGCAGACTCAAAAATAAACTCAAAATCTATAAAACCAATTAAACACCCAAAAAATCCCCTAAAACCCTAGAGGCTTCCCCAGTATGGTCACAAGTTCTGCTAGTGGGGAAACCCCCCCTCTGGACTACACTAGGGTTCAAAATGTAGGCAGATCACAACCGTCTAAATGTCTCCTACTTTTTTAACTACCTCAAACATATCCTAGACTCATACATGAAAGAAAAAGTCAGAAGGATTAGGTAACTATACCTTTTACTTTTCGTCTGATGTCGATTCTCTCGCACTTGATAGCTCTGCTAACTGCAAGCCTCCTCCCAAGGCTGACCTGCATTCACAAATAGATAAACAAAGAAACTAAAAGCATGCATCTCATATATAAATCATGAGTTAGATTTTAGAATAAAACATAAATCAAATACAAACATTTGACACATCATATTTCGCGACAAGAAAAGTATTTCTTTTATTGATATCACAATGTTCAATTACAACAAGGTCGACGACTGCTCCACGAACCTAGTCCGGGATCCTCTTCACCAAGCTCCAAGTGCACCTTCGCGTATCTTTCTACTCTCAACCTTATTCTTGGAAATGGAATGGGCTTATGATGGAGGAAAAAGGACAAAATGGGGAATTATGATGCAATTCTCACAACAAGGTTGCAAATGCTCGGGGTAAGGAGGGGATGTGAAACGGGAAGAGTTTCACTGTTCTTATGCTTAGCTTAGGAATGATACCTCAACACATCCTTTCATATGAAAAAAATATAGTTATTCGGTTGGGTGAAGGGCTATAGGAAGTGGATTAGTTAGGAAACTACCCAATAGCCCGTAATCTCAACGAATTACTTGCAACTTTTTCAAGTATACGTGGGTTGTAATGGTGCAGAAAGTGTACGTACGTGGGTTGTAGTGGTGTACCAAGCGTACATACACGGGAATTAATGGTGCAGGGCACGTACATATTCAAAAATAGTGTTTTTAAGAAGAGCAAATCAATGATGGCTTGGCAAAAATAGCAAGTAAGAGGGCCAAATGCTAGGTATGCATGTATGGAGAAATTTAGGGTTATAAAATTATCCTGAAAAAGTATAAAAGAAACTGAGGAGAACTCTCCCGACGAGAAGAATATCCCAAGGCGTACCTTTTTCCGCTATAATCTACTGGATGAAAAAGGGTTAAACTCATGCAAATAGATGTTCTTTTGGACCAATTTAATGAGTGTGAAGGAACAAGGTCATTCGAAAATATTTTCAATTTTATGGAGTCTAAAAAGAGATTAACTATGGACTCCAGGGGGGTTCATTTTTTGTAAGTAATCTCCAAGGCCCGAAAAAGGTGATAAACCAAAACCAAGGAGAATGTTCATTTTTCGAAGATTTAGTCCCTCATGCCCAAAAAAGGGTTAAACTTACGCCTGAGAATACTCTTCTAGTGAACCGAAGTACCTAGATCTTACCTTTATTCATAAAATTAGCCATTCAAACCGAAAAAGGGGTAAACTACCACCAGATAGATGTGCCTTCAAATTTGAGTTTGGCGAGCATGAAGGAAAACAAGACCACTCGACAATCTTTTCCTTTTTAGATAGTCTAGAAAGGGATTAAAGAAGAGTCCATGGGGCTACTTTTCTCAAGTAATCCAGACAATATCAAAAATAATAAATGCAATCTCGTTGGATGTTGCTTTTGAATTTCAAAGCGAGCTTGAAAGACAACAAATCATGATCATTAGGGAGCCCCGAGGGTAAGGCCTGGGATGATGATGAACAAAATAATGAGTCTCCATTATGTAATCATGACAGGACTAACAAGGACTCCCAAGACTATAGTCATAAATGATAGCATGGACACAAAAAATGCAGTAAAGGATCTACCTAGGAAGTCCATGTAAAGGTAGGCTCTAACAGCTAATTATGACACTTCTAAAGAAGCAATGAAGGTTCTGTGTCTCACTTCGGTGGGTTCAATCCTATTGCAAAGAGGAAAATACAATGAGATGTAGAAAGTGGGAAGGAAATCCTAACTGACATGCAAAAGTTGGAAAAAAATACTCTTACCAAAGGATGTCAAAAAATGTAACCAATCCCAAAGAATTACCAAACCGAAAGGAGAAAAGTACTGGAACGACCAATAGAAAAATCAGAAGTGAATTCAAATAACCACCAAGCCAATAAAAAGACAAAAGGGACCAAAAAAGGGGAAAAGGGGCCAAAAAAGTCTAGAAATAGAGGTGAACAACTCATTTTTACCATTGCAAATTGAAAATCAACCAAAAGGTCAAAAAAACCCTTTGTTAAAAGAGTGGATTATGGGAGCTTTAGTGGATGAAATGACCTTCTGTTTGGAACAAGTAAATACAAAACACCCATACTTTTATTTTAATTCCTTCTGTATGGTTTTATTTTTAGCTTGTGTTAGTCCCTAAAGTTGCACTTGACTGTGAGAGGCAAGCTAGGACATCATTGAGTTATTGCAAAAGTGTTTTGAGGGTTTTTATGATTTGGTTTTTAATAGGGTGGTTGCAAATTGGCTCAAGGTTACAACATAACATGAAAATCAATATCAGAACATAGCATATCCCATTGGATGAATAATAGGTAGACACATAGATAGATTAAACCAATTAAGAAAAAGGAATATGAAGTCTTCAATTTTTCAACTTCACTTGAATTCTCATCTCAAAATGTCATAAAGAAACAAGACTATCAGCGTGATATCAAAACTTGAAAAATTATCTCTACAGTAAAATTTTCACTGTATAAATTAACAGTCAAGAATAAAAAAGCATTGCAATCTGAATAATGAATTCAAGCATGAAGAAAGAAATAACAGAGTAGAAAAAGAGGGTCTAACCATCCATATGCCTTTTCTATTAAGTGTCAAATTGAACATAAATTCCTTTTACAATGAGCTTCACCAAAAGGTCCCCTGGATCTCCAATTTTTCCACCTTTTCACTTCTCATTCTACAGAGTTTATATAGAAACAATACATAATTATAAAGATCCAAAAAAAATGGATCTGAAAACCTCCTCATCTATATTTAGTTTCTTGTTTCAAATAATCAAGGATAATATCCAATATGATCTCCAATTCGAATTGATGAGGTGGCTTGTCAACTGTTGTCCATGAGTTTTTTCAGGAAAAAAAATCTGGTAAATTCCTGAAAAATAGGGTCCAACAATCTCTTTGTATCTCTTAAATGGTGATAGTTCTGTAAACACTGAGAGAGGTTTTTGTGAAGGGGCATGTTCCCAAAAAAAACCTCTTTTGTTTTAGAAAATTCCTCTCCATCTGTTTTGTACCATCTTTTGAAGATAAAGACCATAACAGGTAAAAAACAGAGTATTTCTTGTAGCTTTATCATAATATTAGGCCTCAAAGATCAAATTGAATCTCTTAAAATGTGATTGTTGTGTAAAAACCAAGAGATGTTTTTGTGAAGAGGAATGTTCCCAACAAAAACCTCTTTTGGTTTCAATAAATTCATCTCCACCTATTCTTCAACCCCTCTTGAAGAAAAAGACTAAAACAGGTAAAAATAATAGAGTTTTTCCTGTAGCTTTATCAGAAAATTAGGCCTCAAAGATCAATTTGAATCTCTTAAAATGTGATTGATGTGTAAAAACCGAGGGAGGTTTTTGTGAAGGGGCATGTTCCCAACAAAAACCTCTTTTGGTTTCAACAACTTCCTCTCCATGACAAATAAAACAGGATCAATACCATGCCACCTTCCCTGCTGCTGAATTGGTATTTTTTCTCCTCCGCTTCCAATTCTGTTAGTTTTTCTATCCTCATTATCCAATTTAACTTTCTTCTGGCCATCATAAATTGTTTGGAAATCTTCTACCTCATGTTCACCATTTCCTCCTTCACTTGGGATTGACTTAATGGAATTGAGTGCACTTGAATGAAGATCACTACTCAATGCCTCTAGTTTTGTCTCTTCAATATCTTGTCGCGTGAGAAGGCCATCATTTACAGGAAGAGAATCAGGTGAAACACCAATTTCTGGTGTCTAGTCATGATTTTTATTTGTATTGATTTCAACTTTGCTCAGCATGGACTGTTTTGAATCTTGGGTACTAGTTAAATTTCTTCTTTTCGGTGGTTCCTTTGATTTAAGCTGCTCAACAGAGAAATGAGAGACCTTCTGAAAAACAACAATACAAAGGCTCATGTATCTTGATCATGCGGAATAATTCTCATACATCGCTCTAAAGGAAGACTGGATACTTCTGCCTCTTCTTCAACCTCCTCATCCTCTGCATCATTCACATCTAATGGTACTTCTTCCAATAACAACTTCATCTTCAACTTGATTCATTAAGCAAGTAGAGTAAACTAATTTCCCTTCAACTTTAAGCAATGCAACACCTCTCATGGCAATTTGAACTTAAAGGCGATGTACCCCATTGCCAAGTCCAACATTCCATTTTTTCCAGATATCAGGTGCCTTACGAATTGTTCCATTCCCACTGCAAGGTACATCACATAATATGCAATCAAAAAGCAACTCTATTATACTTTCTACATGGGTGACTTCATTCATCTCAAGTCTTCCACTACCTTTATCCTCTGTCTCATTTATTGCTTGTATCAACATGCCATTATTTTTTCAACGACAACTTGGAAAGTTTTGTGCTTCATGGTTGGTTACCAACAAGTTAGCATTGCACATCCTCTTCGTCTGATGAATGAGAAGATTGCACCGTTGAACATCAACATCATTTACTATGACCATTCCCTTGGGTAGAAACGCAAGCTTAGCTGATTTGTGAATCATCTCTAGAAGCTGAAATGTTTTTGACCCAGGTGTTGAAGACATGTCAAGAACATATTGGTGCGAATGTACATCCAAGAAAAGGGGTGGCACCATGCTCACAGCCTCCTATCAAGTTATGTTCCGAATCTCGTTTTCTTTCTTTAAGAATTCATGAATCCTTTCAAGCATTTGGTTTTTCCTTAGTTGCATGCGAGAGAAATTCAAGTGCCAAGAAAGCTTTGTTGGATACCAGGGTAAAGGCCTAATATTTTCAACCACATTTCCACCTACATCCTCAGCATTGAATTTAGAAAATTTCCCTAATATTTCCAAGTTGGGATAGAATGTTATCAGAAAATTGACCACTAGAATTTATTCGAAAGGCTGCGGGTAAAGGATTTTTAAGAATAGATATAAATTCATCCCATTCCTCATCAGGTATAATGCCTTGTTCTTGTGGATAATGATCAGAGCAGTGTACCTTTCAGGTCTAATCCAACTGCGAGGAACTCTCCTTCTCCAATTCGGATTTTGCTTATTTGGAAGCAGGAATTGATTGACAAACTCTGTAACCACATGCTCTTTCTTCCACCATATTTCTCCTCCAACCACAAATCTACAAGCTTTAGAAATTGTTTGTTCTATCACCAGCATCGGCATCTTCCCGATCTCCACCTTGTGACCATCAAAGTTCAGTGAAAACTCCATGGAGACCTGTTCGTCATGACCTTGGAAGGTAGTGAGGAATTCAAACCAACCAGCATCTCTAAATCTCTGTGCCATCTGCGGATATGCCTCAAGAAGCTCGACGCCCTCAGGTTCCAATCTGACCACTTACCCATTTCTCTTAAGCACCATGAAACACAATGCTACAACAGGAACTGATCGGATTCTGAATTTACAAACTTCAACTGTTAACATATAATAGTTCTTCTGAGAAAAATACCTGCGCTTATAATTCAACACAATCAGAATGACAAGTGGCGGGTTTAGATAATGATCTTTGGGAATTGAACGATTTGAAATGATTCCTTTGCAGGTACAGGGTGATCCGATCATGTAACGGTTTGAATCACAAAATGATTCCAAATCTATTGTGGGACACATGCGAACTCTGAAACCACGATCTGTGTCATCATAACGAAATCTGGGTAATGGGCGCATATCAAGGCATGATTATCTTTGCTCTACGGGAATAAGGCTATTCCCGTAACACTATTAATGACTTAGCATAATTTGAATTTGTAAAGTTCAAAAAGGCATATAAAGTGACACATCATTTAAAACCATGTCTTACAACTCCAAACTTAAATAAGTTATTCAAAAAAAACTGAAATGCAAACCATAAGACACTAAGAACAATGATTAAAATCAAATGAAAGCAGATAATAAAGTGCAGGTGGGAAGGGTTTAGGATTACGGTTTCTCACTAAACCATGACAAAATTAGAGACTAACAGTTTGGAGGGGGAACTCTCTTGTAAAAAGAGAGGCCCTACGTGTATGCGGGCTACCAACGCCAGCTCGTGTATATACTCGGGCAGAAAACCAACATCCCACATACATACATGACTGTGTAATAAGCAACCCACATACACCCTCTTCCAACTTGAAAAAATAAAACGCAAGAACTAATTCCTCTCTATTTTTGTCATGTAAAAGGATGTATGTTCATTGGAGAGAGAGAGAGAGAGAGAGCATGAGGAACTCGACATCTTGGTTGTGGAGGACCCCAAGGCCATCGTTGCACTAAAATAATGTGGATTGTGTAATTTCTTCCAGTGTCCATTTATGAGGGCAGAATCATTTCTCAATGCTCTTGTGGAGTATTGGCATCCTGATGTTGAGGCATTGATGTTGGAGGGTCAATCATTGACCCCAACCGTGGAGGATATCTATTTTCTGTCTAGCCTCTCAAGATGAGGGGAACCAATCAACTTGAGGACTATTCCTCCAGGGCCTTTCAACATCGAGAACTACATCAAGATGTATTGTGAGGTTGGCACTGGGAAAGTAGGTTCTCAAGTGCCAATCCACAATATCACTAGCCTCTCCTTACGCATGATATTACTATTGATCAGGTGGATTACTAGGTCTGCATCTCTTCATAAGGCCTCCTACACACATATGCATTTCCATTGAGTGCTTGGAGGCAACCATTTTTTACTGGAGTATGACCATGCTTGTTTGCATGAAGAGACATCTTACAGAGTGTCGGTGGCATACCCACAATAAATTTGAGTTTGTTACTATCTTATGCTCCTTCTTCTTTGAGAGGGTGTCTAGTCTTATTCCTAGTGAGACGATAAGGGGGAATGTAGCCTCCTTCCCAAGAGTGAGCATGTGGGTAGCTTTGCTTTCTAGACAGGGTGGAGGGAGGACTATGAGGGCCTTCGACAACAAATTTTTTGACCGGTGGGCACGTCAAATCCTAGTGATCGTGGATTACCCCTATGCAGGGATCAACTTCACCAAAGACCCAGACATTCATGTGCCTCTCGGCGAGGAGCGCAACGAGATAGGTAACATATATTTTAAAGTTTATTAAATTTTTAATTTTCATATATATCTTTTTTATGCTTGTATATAGTATTGACTTATGAATATGCTATGTACATATGTGGGGCATGTTTGACCGGTAGACTTTGCCAGGACTCAACATCATCCTCGACTTGAGGTAGGACCAGGAGCGGCAGGAGGACCAACATCTGTGGGAGCACTCCCAGCCAGAGAGGCTGACAGAGTTTTGCGACGAGTGGAGTGAAACCTAACTGTGCTCACTCTTGTCATTCCTATGGTCAAGATTGAGGATCTCCCCATGACTGTGCAGCCACATGTATTAGGGGTGCCTCGGACTTGGGTCCAGTTGTTCTAGCATCTTGTGAACATTGGTGTACATTATATCAGCACCAATAGGCCTCATCCTTATATAGTGTTGGACCATTGATGTGTCAAGGGCACTTTTGTACTACATGTATTTTTTGAGGGCGTAAGCCTAGCGATGTAGACGGATGAATTTGGAGGCTTTCATGCCCACCTATGTACTCATAACACTATTTTTTGGACATATATATCTATATATTTACATATTTCTTGTCTTATGGATGGCATTTTTACAAATGTATTTACTTATGTATGTGTGTGCTTTTCTTTGTATATGTGACCAACCTGCCAATCTAAAACTTGATTAGCTAGAGTAGTTATTAGATTATTAAATCTCCTAGGAACATGGATATACGTAATGTAATCAAAAGATCATTCTAAGATACGTACCCTGAGGAATCACCATTGTAGAGTGGGATCATAAACATGGTAAACCCAATTTAATTGGGACACAACCAGTTGAGCATCTAGTTATACCCGGAGGCGAGAAATTCCATGTGACAAAGTGTCACGAAGAAATTCTATCACTTGGCTATATTTGGAAACATTGTTTGTAGTGTCACCTATACAAATACCTTTGGAAGATAGCAACTAGCCTCTAGGTGAAAAACTCACCCAAGTTATGGAAGCAAGCCTCCGAGTGTGTTGGCTAGCGTCGTCTGTGAACCCAAAATAAACCTTTGATTCAGTTGACATATGCCACAGTGAAAAAGAAGACATAAATAACTATACATCGACAAAATGAAAAAGACAAAAATGTATAAGAGACTATACATATATACAAGAAGTCACCTAGGCGACGAACCTAAGAGTAGTAATTCTTAAGGTAGCTCCCATTTCTAGGCTCCGCCAAATAATTCCCCTCAAAATAAACAAGACGGTAAGTGCCCTTCTCTAAGACCTCTTTCACAATGAACGGTCTGAACCACATGGGTTTGAACTTGCCTGCCCCCAGGGGATATTTGTCTTGATCATAGACTAGGACAAGATTGCCTTTGGAGAAAATATGAGGATGAATGGACCGATCATGCTGACAATTCACTCATTTCTTATAAGCCTCATTGGCTAAGGCTGCATCAAGACGTTGTTCATCAAGCTGCTCGAGATATAGAAGATGTTCCTCAAGTGATGAAGTGTCTGACAGTAATTCCACTGCCAACTTTAGAGAATGAATCTGACATTCAATAGGTAATAATGCTTCTCGTCCATATACGAGTTGAAAAGGTGAAAAAACAGTGGCAGTCTTCACAGACGTTCGATATGCCCACAACGTTGAATACAACATCAAATGTCAATTTGACTTGGCAAAATTGATTGTCTGCTGAAGAATAGTCTTGAAAGACTTATTCATAGATTCAACCTGACCATTCTCTTGCAGGTAGTAGGTTCACAAATGTTCTTGTTTAAACCCAATATTCGACGTTAACTCAATCATCCTTTTTTTATGGAAGTGACTTCCATGGTCTGTGTTAATCTCCTTCGGGATACCGAACCTTTCTACTATATGTTTAAAGATGAAAGGAGTCATGGTTTCTCCATCATTGTTGAACATTGGCATAGCTTCGACCCACTTCGTGAAGTAGTCTACTACTACAATGATGTAATGATGCCCCCTGGTTGAAGCTGGGTGACATGTAGTAAAATAAATCCCCCACTTGGTGAAAGGACCAACATCAATGACTGGAAACATAGGAGCAGGATGTGCCCACATCTTCCGACAGAAGATCTGGCACAGGTGGCACTTCTTGACTGCCTCCATAAAATCCTTGATTAATGAGGGCCAGAAGTAACCTACACGTAGAATATTTTTGGTTGTTTCCAACCCAGAAAAATGACCGCCACATGCTTCAGTGTGAAAATCGTTCAAAACAATCTCTTCTTCTTCATGGGTAAGACATCGTTGAAGAATGAAATCTACGCCTGGACGATACAACGTGTCATCGAGAATAATATAGTTGTGTGCCTGATGCCGAATTCCTCAATGCTCATTGTGAGAGGCAGAAGTGAAGCACTTCAGAGTCTGGAGATACACAAGAATATCTCCATACCAGGGGTCCGAAGATGAAATTAGAAAAATATATCCATTAACAGGCGATTCTTCGGGCATGATATCACTAGACTTTATCAGAAGTTCTAAAATGAGTTCGGAAAAGACTAATGACTTTTTGGATTTCATAGAAACAAAATCCAATTCAAACTCCTATAGGATTACTATCCATCTACTGATATTTCCACCAATGACTCGTCATGTTAATACATATTGAAAAGGATTGATGGTGAGAATGAAAGTGGTCTTGTGAAGCAAAATGTAGTGACGTAACCGTTGGATAGAATGGACAATTTCCAAGGAAAGTTTGTCAACATGAGATTAGTTGAGTTCTGGTCCAACTAGGCCTCGGCTAAGATAATATACAATGTGCTCCTCAAGCATGTCATCTTCCTGAACCAAGACCATGCCGATGGTCGACTCCGCAGTAGCCAAATACAAAAATAATTATCTGTTATAATATGGAGGCCGAAGAAGAGGGTCAGATGTCAGGGCACATTTCAACGCTTCAAAGGAGCGTTGCGCAGCTTCATCCCAACATAATTGGACTCCTTTTTTCAAAAGACACATAAACCCTTAAGTGATCTCAGCGTAATTAGCGACAAAACGTCGAATAAAATTTGCTTTCCCCTATAATCTCTGAAGCTAGGGTATCATGCACGAGGGAGGCAATTGAAATATCACCTCGACCTTGAAAGGATCGAACATGATTCCTATTGTCGATACAATGAAACCTAAAAGACGACCTGGCATCACACAGAAACTGCACTTTTTAGGATTCAAGCGAATCTGATAGTAGCAATATCTCTCAAATATTATTCATAGATGGGTGGGATGATTCGATCTCTTGTGAGAACATGATGCTAGATCATTGAGGTACGCCTCGACTATGTGTTTTATTTCATGAAAAGAGAATGGCATGGCCCACTGAAAGGTGGCTACAACATTCTTCAGGCCAAAAGACATATTTCGATATGCGAAGGTACCCCAAGGACAAATAAAAGTCGTTTTATGCTGGTACTTGGGTTTGATCTAAATCTGATTGTATCCCGAAAAACCATTCATGAATGAAAATACTTTGCAGCCCACACATTCATCGACAATCTAATTGATAAACAAGGTTGGGAAATTGTCTTTCAGGAAGGCCTTATTCAAATCCCAGAAATCCATACAAACACAAATCGTGCCCTGTTTCTTGTTGATCGGAACTGGATTTGACACCCATTCCATCAATTGTATAGGTTAGATAAAACCGTCTTTGAGCATTTTTTCTACTTATGCCTTGATTGTTGGCGCTTTTTTAGGATTGATCGTATGAAGCTTCTATCGGTCTGGTTTTGCATCAGGGTAAGTCTTGATTTTGTGCTCGACAATTCATGGGTCGATGCCTAGAATTTCCTTGTAAGACTAGGAAAAAATGTTGCAGAACTATTTGAATAACTTGTTGTAAGTTCGAATCTCTTCAAGGGATAAATCTGCTTCGACAAAAACATTCTCCATGATGCCATGGGTTTTGGAGATGTTGATTGGAATCGTTGTAGTAACTATTGCCATGTTACCCTTGGCATAAAATCTGTGCATAGCCAGAGGATTGATAGGAAAAGGACTATCTCCATTCACAGTCAAAACAATCTCTATTGCCTCCACTGTCCTAAGCTTAGTAAGAAAATAATATCTATGATGTAAATAATCCCAAGGTCTATCAGGACCAGTCATTGCCTCAAGAATTGCCTCAACATAGGGCAATACCAAGTCTAAAGGATCTTGTGTGGTAAGAGAATCTTGAGCCAAGATAGGCTCAAGAACTGGATCTAACTCCTATGAGGGAGTCAGATCAGGGTTGGATGAGGCTTGCTAGACAATGTTGTATGCAACCTCGGTCATGGATAAGGGCATGGCCATGCTAGGATTCCCTATCCCTTCCATCGAATCCGATGGGGAAGGTAAATTCCATGGGTCATTAAAGTAGCTCATTCTAAAAAATGACACTTGCAGAATTGCATCCTTCGGATGGTGGGGAACAGTCGATATAATCTTGACATCATTGGAAGGTGGCGGGTAATCAAAATTTCCCATCAATGATGAAAACAAACATGCACCTAAGTTAACGGTGTCAGGCTGCAGGTTATAAATTATCAGGACCGTGGAAACCCTAATGAAGGGTTAGGATGAGAGAAGGACAACTAGTCGATGGTCACAATTTGTCCCTCATGTGGAAAGCACAAGACTCAAAAAACCGTAGCAACCACCATATGCATCACATAATTCCAACTTCTTCCTAACAAAAGATTGTAGTCGAGAGGTGCATCGACCACTTCAACTTTGACACACACTTTTACCCCCTAACTGCATGAGAAATGAAAGAATTATTCTATGTGGTCTAAAAGGACAACCGTCAAAATCCATAAGCAACATAGATGACAGAGACAACTCAAGTTGGTCAATGTCCTTACAACATACCAATGAACTCATGCAAGTCAAGGCACCCTCATCAACCACTGTATGGAAAATGTTCCACGTAAAATATTTCATGGTATAAGCCACTACTATCTTAAAGGCAATGTGGTGAGGAAGATGAATTTTTAAGTCGGTTGGATAAAAACAATCGCTCCTCGGTTAGTAGTCTCTATATCTCCCAAGGAAGAAAACAAATATTTTATCTGTAATGGTAAACTCTGGAGGACCTCCAGATCTGACATCGCACAAGGGGTATGTGTCAGATCCTCCACAACGGAGTAATTCTGAGAATCCATTGCGTTTGGATTATGGGAAGCATTCTTAAATGCACCTTTAGGGATGGGAGTCATTGTTTCTCCCACCGTCTTCTCAATTTGGATAGGAATCGATGGGTTATTGGCCTCCTTTCCCTTCTCGACAGACTCTATAATTTTGGAGTCACGAGTCCTGGTCGATAAATGAGCATCGAAATTCATCATGTAAATGTTCGCGGTTGGGTTATTATTGGTAGGCATGGGGTGTCCCTAACTTCCCCTGTTGCGCTTGTGGATTGTTTTCATAGGGGCATACCCAGGGTTCAACGCTTCAACAACACACCTACAAAACCCTAACTACCAACCCTTTTAGCAACACCTATGAGGCAAGTGAAGTCTCACTCGAGGTAGAATATGGGGTGGTTATAGGACTCAGGTGTCTGTAACCAAGCTGGGACATAGGTATGTGATAGAAACACTTCGTAGAGTATTCTATTAACACTACAAGATGATATTCATTAACTCATTATCTTCATTAACATCGCAGAACAAAACCCTAAGATAGATCGGCACAGTAATAGTAAAGATTAAGTACTTCAACCACTTAGCACATATCAATGATTTAGATCTATCATTTGTTCATAAATCACAAGTAAAGCACTAAGAAACATAACATCTATCCACATAATAACAAAAGAACTAAGCAGATAAATGGCAAACATAACATAGCACAAAGCACACCAAAGACACAAGATATATGTGGTTCACCCTAGTGTGGGGCTATGTCCACCAACTGCTTCATATTCTTTGATATTCTTATGAATCTTACATTCATCCACTCCTGTGCACTAAGACACAGAGCCAAGCTTCGCATAGGACAGGAGATCTGCGCACTGAGCACCAGATCCTCCTTCCAAAAATGGGTCTAGGCACAAAGCCAACTTCTCTATCAAGCACAGATCCTTACATACACATTATATTGCACAAAGCAACTCAAGCTACTTGCACTTAGCTACTTCTATTGACTCTTACATCCACTTCACTAATTCTACCATATATTCTTATCTATTTATACTTTTACAATTCCTTACAAAAAGGCCTAAACATGGGTAAAACCCATGAGCCGACATCCCATAACCTATTACAAAAACCCCTTACAAACCCCACAAAATGAGTGATATCCACAATCTATGCTCTGCTTGGGCGCTCCATCTTCAACCAACTTGTCGAATTCCAAAAGTGGTCCTAACCCGACCAAGGTTTCCTCAAAACTTGGTCGAGGGCCAAAAAGACCCCAATACTCACCTGTGACTCATCTCGGGTCATTCAGGTCTGGGAAACGTTGCTTCGAAGGCCTCAAGCTTCACTCGAGCTTCCTCGACTTGCTGCTTCACCTAAGCCTACTACTCAACGAGCTCCTGGATCATTTGTGTTGTAATAGGACCTTCCAGGCATTGTTTCACCATTGCAACCACTTGGTCCAGTTGCGATCCTTGTCCCCCAATTTCTTAGAATGCCTTGTAGGCTTCATCCTGCACAGGTTGAATCTTCTGTGTGACTTCCATTACTCTGCCCTGGATGGCAGTAATCTGTTGCTGGATTTTGCATTTTTATTGACATATCTTCATTCTTGTTAGGATATTTAGACACTTAGGAGTTAGTTAAGATCTACTTGGTCTAATATGTCGTTAGGTAAAAGTGTGTTTCTTTAGTATGCATT
>SNQJ01S0003719.1:123182-138210 GCA_010110895.2 Picea sitchensis | reverse complement strand
TTTATACATTTGTTATAACTTTTGAATTCTTGATTTCTCAACATGTTTTTCTTCCTTCAATAAACTACAAGATTCATTATTAGTAGTTCCTTGTATGTTTAATTATCATTCTTCAAATTCACCCACTCACTCCCCTGAAATTTTAAATGTTTGAAACACTCGTGGACACATGCCTCTTGAGGTTGAGATTTTAAATCATCTGAGTTAATATTGTTTGGGGGTTGAGAGATTCAGATAGAAAGATATTCAAGAAAATTTCCACATCAATTTTTACTACAAATATGGCTTTAAATCTCATTTTGAGTTTTAGCTCCTAGGGTGCCACGACATCGTTCCAATAACATCCTGGAACATATTGAGGAAAAACAAAATATTTAAAAATATATGGCTAGAATTATCATGTGTGTAATAATTTCTAAGTTATTTCCATCCTAGAAATATGAAAACCACATCCTCCAATGCGGAAATCATTCATCTTTGTCATGAACTAAACATTGTTTCAAAATCAAGTATACCCCATAATAAAAAAGAGTGACATCAATGAGAAGGTAATTTTTAACTTGATGGTGAAAATGTTGATGTTTATCATAAGACAAGTGAGAATAAAACAACTGAATTTGAAGATACATAAGTATATCTCCACACAAAGGATCAAAAGAGGTAATGAGGAACAAACATTTATCCAAAACAGATTCATTAACAATGGGATCCTCAATGTATCTGAGTATATCAGTTATTAATTTTCAAAGGACAAATACTTATTGGATTCGAAGGTTTCAAATTCCAAGTCAAACTCTTGCAGTATGGAAATCTATTTTGAATACTTACCCATGATAATCAATCAAGTAAATATATGTTGCATTGGTTTTGAATTTGTGATAATGTCTTTAGACAACATGTACTTCTACTAATACCAACTTCTCTACATGGGAATATCTCAACTCTAGTCCAATTATTTTTTCAAATAATGAATCAAATACTCCTATTGTGACTCATCTTCCTGAGCCAGAATCATACCAATGGTTTATTCAAATGAAACAATATACAATAAGAATTCCTTACTAAAGTCTAGGGGGCTCAATAATGGGGAAAACACGAAGGCTTTCTTTACAGCATTGAAATATTATTATGCTTGGTCATCCCATATAAATGGTACTTCTTTCTTCAAAAGGCACATGAACACTTTTAAATCTTAGTGTATTTCATAATAAACCATCATAAGGAATTAGCCTTCCCTTTCAAGTTTTGAAGCTAATGAATTATACGACGGGGATACAACTAAAGTATCACCTCAACCTTAAAATGATCCACCATAATCCCATACTTGGGCATAATGAAACCAAACAATCTCCTAGACATAATAGAAAATATGCATTTATGAGGATTTAACCTAATGTTATAATACCTAAATCTTATGAAAATTTCATGAAGGCCAATTGGATGCTCTTCCCATAATATATACCTAGTGTCTAAGTCATCCATATAGGCTTTGATAATGTTCTTAATATAATGGAAATCATAAGACATGGCCCACTGGAAATATGCTCTAACATTTTTAAGACCAAAAGGAATCTTTCGATAAGTAAACATACCCCAAGGGCTAATAAAAGAAGTTTTGTGTTGCTATTTTTTATGAATTTGAATTTGATTAGAAATAGAAAATATATCCATAAAGGAGAAAATATCATTGTTGGTGCATTCATCGATAATTTGGTCAATGAATGGCATAGGGTAATTATATTTGGGGTAAGATTTGTTTGAATCCTAAAATTCAGTACAAACTCTGATGGTTTCCTATTTTTTATCAACAAAAACTGGGTTGGACACCCATACAATCAAGGGAAATAGGTCTATAAAACAAACACGAAGTAGTTTCTCTACTTCAGCCTTGATAGAAAGTACATTTTTTGAATTAAATGATCATAGATTCTTTCAAACAAGCTTAGAATTTCCGCAAGTCCAAATCTCATATTCAACTATTTGAGGACCAATTCCACACATTTATTTGCATGACCAAGTGAACACATCATGAAATTCCTTGAATATAGCAGTGTAAATTTGAATTTCAACCATGGAACAATCTACTCCGATCAAGATGTTTTTAATAATGTTGAGCCTTTAAAAAATATCAATTGGCATAGTTTTTGAAATATTCACCATGTTTCCTTCATCATACACATCTTATGCAAGGATATGACTTTGACACCAATAAAAATATATAGTTTTGATAAAACCTTTAACTCTAACCTCCATTTTATTTAGATCGAAAAGAAAGTATGATTTATGATGCATGTCTTCCCATGGTCATTATAAATGAGTCGTCACTTCCAAGATATCCTTGTCTGAAGGCAATCCTATGTTTAAAAAATCATTGTAGTTGGTGTTATTGAAGGCCCAAATGGGTAATGAAAACTTATTGTATTCCTATTGGTATAGGAAAACTTGACCAAATTCTACAGAGGCCATCTAAATAGCTTGAAAAGTGATCTAAATTATATACAAAGGAATTACTAACCATATATTTCCAACAATTGACTCTAAATATGAAGTAAGGATGATTATGAGGACACATAGCCAATATAAGACAATTCATGAAGAGATGAATGTGAGGACACAATGTTCTCCCCTAAATATGGCATTTGTATAGGATCCAAAAAGTTGGTGGAAATATATGATATCACATTTACAAGTAAAGAGGTTGTGTAATAGGCTGGAAAGGAAAGGGAGAAACAAAAGAGGTGAATATCTAAACATTATTGCATTGATGTTTTCAAACATCACCTAGGAATCACCCAAAAATGGAGAATTCATCTT
This sequence comes from Picea sitchensis, assembly GCA_010110895.2. Taxonomy (NCBI): domain Eukaryota; kingdom Viridiplantae; phylum Streptophyta; class Pinopsida; order Pinales; family Pinaceae; genus Picea; species Picea sitchensis. Next base: position 135,396 of record SNQJ01S0003719.1, on the reverse strand, counting down.
AGAGTTGGTACTAAGATCAAGAATATAATAATCCAAATGGTCAATAGTAATTATTTTCCATTGGTGGGGGAATCAAATCACCTGAAACATAGAAGAAAATACTATCATCATTTCATATGTCCAACTCCATCCCAATAAAAAGTTATATATAAAAGGAGCATCCACAACTTATACTTCTATCAAGACAATTTTGGCCCCCAAATCAACTAGGAAAGTAAGGATAATTCCATTAGGTTTAAAAGAATAACCATCAAATTTGTTCAAAAATGTGGAAAAAGGAATGAGCTCAGGAAATCCCAAGGATTTTGAACATGAAAATGACATGACACAATTGGAATCCCCCTCATCCACAACAAATGTAAAAATATTTGTGTTGCATGAAGATACTTGAATATGAAATCCAACATGGCGAGGAAGTCTAGGCTTGGATTAGTCAAGGTCAAATGTTATCAAGAAATAATTGGAAGGATTTATCCTACCAATGTAATTCAATAATACATTTCACTATGGTGGGAATATTTAAAGGACTTCCAAGAAAGATAAGGCACGAGGTGCTTGAGATAGGTCTTCTATAATTCTATAATTTTGAGCAACTCGGGCATTAGGGTTAGGCACAAACCTTCATAAAATTCCTTTGGTGGGATCAAACATTATATCAATATATGGATTATGTATTTGAAGAGGGCCACAATGATATGATGTGAATGTTTCCTTATTAAAGGGTCCAAATTCAAGATCATTGTAACTACATATTCAATTTTAGATATGTATGTCCTGCTAACACATATAAATGTTGGCACTTGATGTGTTGCCATCTTGTGGAGGGGCTCCTTGATTTTCCCCTCATAGAGGTACATGTTTGGTAGAAACTATTTGTTTCTATTGTGAAGGGAAAGGATTTTTTAGAACCACAAGTTGTTATTGGGCTCCCCGTTGGGCCATGTATCATTAAATGTCCTACATCTGAGGGCATTGTTGAGTAAGATAGTCTCCTTGGAAAATCTTGCAAGGAAAATTTGTCCTCTTTTTCTCCTTAGTTCCCCATGAAAGATTTTCTTGGGTTGTTGCAATCCCACACCTAGTATAATAATTTTTATGTTTATTATTATTATTATTATTATTATTATTATTATTATTATTATTATTATTATTATTATTATTATTATTCTTTTTAAATCTTTGTTGTTGATTGTTCCTTGTATTTGTGGACTAAACCAAATGGATATTATAGGTGTTGGTAGGGGATGAGGAATTTTTGGAATAGTGCATGGTTGTAGGATACATGGAAATTTTTCCCAATTGTATCATCACATGTCTAACTATAGTATTTCAAACAAAACCTATCACACCATCAACATGACGTCCTGGCACAGGATTCGAAGGATTGGTATCTGACCTGGAGCATTGGGAATAATATCGTACAACATCCTAGACTAGAAATAAATCAAGTCTAGTTGTTGGGAATTTAGGATAACCTACTTATCAATGAAGGCCTTTGACAAGGAAACATCTTTAGCAATGCTTGAAAAGAGGGATTTCATAAACCATTCTAACAACAATTAATCTAGGTTTTTGGCTCGATCATTTGATGTCTCTTCCTCCATTCATGAATGTGATCTAAAATGTGAGTAAAGGACTTATATCATAGTGATGTAGGAGATCCATCATAGTCTCATAATGAATGGGAAATTTTGAATGCATGAGGAACTCGATGGTGAAAAATGATAAATTATCATGGGAAGTGAAAGGCAACTAAATGTACCACTTATTTGTAATCCTTGTCAAGTTACATTGGAAAAGACATGATTGTACACTATTATCCATCAATGAGTTCAAAGAACATCAAATATGGAAGGTAATTACATGGTTTGAGGGGTATTCTCATGACTTTCCCTCAAAATTAGGAATGTATAAAGGTAGCTTAGTTAGGATGATAGTCCATGTAGGATGATGGTTAATTAGGTCATTCATCAAATCAAATAATTCAAGAAAAATCAAAGTTCCCAAGAATGGGAACTGGGTAGACGCAATGGAATTAGGATTTCTAAATGAAAAGTATAGCATTCCACTGAATGAAATATTACCACTCATATGAATACCCCCCAATTCATTTCCACCACCAACAACATGGCTTGTAACTATTTGATGGCCAGAGTTCAAATGCAAATTCCCCTTGAAATGAAAACTTGTGTTAGGTATTGTAGTACTATCTATAGGGATACCAAAAAGGGTGTAGTCCCACTTCTGTTTGAAATACAACTCTATAAATGTTCCCACCTCCAAAGGAGAAGTTAGAACTGGGCACATGAGATCTCAATTTTAAAAGCAACGTTAGGAAAACCATAGGAAGGAATACTTGTGTTGATTGATGACATTCCAAAAAATGAAATGTCCCTACTTTGAGAACTATGAATAGAATAATTGGAATTTCTAGTTGATGTTATGATGGGGAAACTTATGACCTAACCAACACACTATATGTAGTGAGTTTATCTCCCCTTTAACCCAATGAATGGATAACACCTGACATGCCTCCTAGAACACTATGTAAAAAAGAAAAGGATTCTTGGAGTAAACATTTGTCAACCATAATCAACAAGGGATCATAGGGACCAATCAAGGGAGGAATGAAATTAGATTAAGGGGTGCTTCCTATGAATTCAATCTCTAGAGTATGAAATTATTCTTGAACATAAGGAGGGTAAACCTCTTCCATTGGAGGAATGTGTGTGTTAAGGTCTCGTAAAATATCTTCCTCTAACAAAATGTAGTTAAACCCTAACTATGTATATTTCTTCTCCAATGGGACTATTTAGAGAAGTGTGTGTCTCATCCTCTAACCCACTATGAGGATTGTTAGAAACATTTATCCTCTATCATAATAGAGGTAATTCTATGGTCTCGAGAGAATCACCCCTGATCCACCTGGATCGACGTGGTGTTGGGCAAGATAGTTTGAAATTTTAATATTAGATCAAAAAATTGTAATAAACCTAAAAACTAAACCCTAAATCCAACTAGACATGATCACTAAAGAGAAATATCCTAAAAAATATAAAGGAAATAAACAAAAAAAATTAGTCCCCAAAAAATTTGACCAGGGTGTTGTAGGTCCTACACTGAATTAGTGAAGAGTTAAAGAGAGGGCCTTCTAAGGATCATCCTAGGAAGATTAGGTTGTTGTGTATGTGTTATATTCTTTGTATGAATTTAGGTCCCCCTATTAGGGTTCTCAAGGGAAGAGCACTTGATAAAAACATTTGGGGGTTTATTCACTAATTGTTAGGGCAGTTTTTCAACTTTGGAGGTTTAGCAGTCCATGGTATTTCATCCCATGGTTTTCTAATTATGGTTACAAAATTAGGGTTGTAGTCTAATCCAGGTCAATGGATTAGGGATTTTGGATGCACCAATATTCTATATATATTGTATTGTAAACAATGAAGTTGGATGATGATGAATAATAATTAGAGGTGCAACTCTAAACAGGTTCTTGGTTTTCTCGGTTTAGGTTTATAGGGTAATTTTTTGTGTATATGTTTGATTGCAATTGTGATGTTTTCTTATTTTAAGAATATATGTGTGCATTGCATTATTGTGAAAGGTTTAAAACTTACATTTGGTATCAGAGCAATTTTATTGGCTTCAGGGGGATACCTTTGTGGATAAGGGTTTGGCTCGGGTCTATAATAAACCTTGTTATAATGGGAGCTATGTGGTATAAATTCTTGTGGCGTAAAGAAATGACAAGTGGTTCAGAAATAGAGATCAAAAAATTTAATGGGAAACATTTTGAGTTGTGGACTCTCAAGATGGAAGATCTTTCGGTAGATAAATATCAATAGTTCATTGTGGATATAGGCACTACACCTACATGGATGTCAACATAATACTAGAAAAAGTTGGATCGAAAGGCAAAGAGCACAATTTGGTTGTGTCTCTCGGATTCAATATTACTAAATGTATCAAGGGAAACTACAACCAAGACATTATGGGATAAGTTAGGGGCTTTATATCAGTCTAAGTCCCTAGTAAGCCAACTATTCCTACGGAAGAATATGTATATCCCGAGGATGAAATATGGAGACCCATTGATAGAGCATTTGAACACCTTCAATATTGTGGTAAGTTAGTTATTGTTTGTTGATATTAATATTTCTTATGAAGATAAATGAATTAATTTATTGTGCTCTTTACTAGACTCATGGGACATCCTAGTTGTAGCCATAAGTAGTAATGCAACTACTTTAATATTTTATGATTTGGTCTCATCCTTTTTTGGGGAGGAGATGAGAGGGGAAAAAATGGAAGGAAAAATCACAGATGCCTTATTTGTAAGAGGACGCTCTCAGGAAATAAATAAAAACAATTCCTCAAGTGGGAGATCTAAATCTATAGGAAGACATAAATATCCTGGAAAATTTGTAAAGGTATGTTGGAGATTTGGAAAATAAGGGAATTACAAGAAACATTGTATATCCAAAAAATTTGAGAGAGGGAAGGGATCTGACGATGCTCCTTCTACAAAAGAAAAAACCTCCACAAAAGAAGGAGGGGATATGTACTTGTATTCTTAAATCACACATGCATATCATGAGGCATGGATGGTCAAATCAGGTGCATCCTTTCATATGAATCTTCACAGGGAGTGGTTTTGTGAGTACGAAAGGTATGATGAGGTTGATGTTTTTCTTGGAGATGAATCTATAGCCAAAATCATATGACACGAAAAAATCACATTGAAACTTCTTACTTAACTGGACTTCTCTACCTTTGACTCGCTACCTCAAATCTCCAACCTATATTCTTAGAAGTGATACACAAAAGTGATTTTCCAACTGACTCCTCTATGTGTTTTAATGAGGATCTCATGATGACATGCAACTTCCATGCAACTCATGATAACATGCAACTCACATGCAACTTGTTAACTTATTTTTACAGTTACTTTGGCATGCAACTAACATGAAACTTGTTATCTTTTGTTTACAACTAATTTACTTCCTTTTCAAGGGTTGACATCAATGACAACCAATATTTCAACAATTCAATGACAATTAATCTTTCAACAAGTAAAATTTTGACAATTAATCTTTCAACAATTTTGATTGGAATTTTGTAGAAGCTATTGGGAGTCACTACTAGTGATGGGTGCAATAGTTCCATTTTTTCTTGATATTGCAACTGAAGAAGGAAAAACTCCTACAGACTCCGGATAAAATACTATGTTATGGTATCAAAGATCAGGACATATCAGAGAGAAGGTCCTTTGAGTAGTACATGGTAAGGGTATGGTTGAAGGTATGTTAAATTTTTATCTCGATTTTTATTTATGTGAACATTGTTTATATGGGAAGTAGAATCGAGTAATATTCCCCAATGGCAAGGGGAGTATTACAGTTGGTGCACAATGATGTGTTTGGACCTATGTCGGTTCCATCATTGGGTAAATTTTTGTACCACGTCTCATTCATAGATGAATTCTCGAGGAATACATGGATTTATTTCCTCATGAATAGTCTTTGACAAAATTAAATAGTTTAAGGCTATTGTGTGAAATTGGAAAGCGAAGAAAATTAAGGTGTTGAGGATAGATAATGGTGGAGAATTCTATAGGAATGAATTCAACAAAAATTTTAAAAAGTGCATTATATCAAGGAAGAAGACTACTCCATACACATCTCATCAAAATGGAGTTTCAGAAAGGATGAACATGACAGTGACAAAAAAGGCAATGAGCATGCTTAGTGGTGTCGAGTTAGGATAGGAATTTTGGGCAGAGGCAACAAATACTTCTTGTTACTTGGTAAATCGATCACCTTCATCAACGTTTGATGAAAAGACTCCACACGAGGTATGGGATCGAAATGGACCCTCTCNGAGCATGCTTAGTGGTGTCGAGTTAGGATAGGAATTTTGGGCAGAGGCAACAAATACTTCTTGTTACTTGGTAAATCGATCACCTTCATCAACGTTTGATGAAAAGACTCCACACGAGGTATGGGATCGAAATGGACCCTCTCTTACACATCTCATGTTTGGTTATGATGCTTATGTACACATTCCAAATAAAAACAAGATTAAGTTGGATAAAAATGCTAAAACGTGTATCTTTATTGTCTATAAATATGTTATAAAATGTTATAATCTTTTTAACCATAAACTAAAAAGGTAGTGTATAGATTAGATGTGATATTTATAGAAATAAAATATGTTTTCAAATAGAAAGTCCTACCAAGGGAGGAAGAACTAGAGAAAATAGAGTTTGAATTGACGAATAATGAATCAGAGTCTACAAAAGAACAGGAATAAAAAGAATAAGAGCCTCATACTCCAGTATTGAGGAGATCAGTTTGGGAAAGAATGCAAGCGAAAAGGTATAATCCACCTGATTTCCATTCAAATTTTTCTTCATTTATTATTGATGATGATCCTAGAACTATTAGGGAGGCAGTGGATTTGGAGGATGGAAAACTACGGGGAAAAGGCCATGATTGAAGAAATGGCATCCCTAGACAATAATGAGGCTTGGGATCTAGTGGAGTTTCCAAATAGAAGAAATCTCATTGGAAGCATATGGGAGCTTAAGAAGAATTTGAGTGCAAAAGGAAAAGTGGAGAAATACAAAGCTCGGTTAGTAGAAAAAGGTTATTCCCAGGTAGAGGGAATTGAATTTGGTGAAATTTTTTCTCTTGTTTCCAATTTAACCTCTATTATATTTCTTTTATATTTTGTTGTTTCTTTTTATTTTGAAGTGGAATAGATGGAAGAAAAGACAACATTCCTAAATGGGGATCTGGAAAAATAAATCTACGTTAATCATCCAAAAGGATTTGTAGTGAAGGGAAATAAAGAGTTGGTATGTAGGATGAATACATACTTGTATGGGTTAAATAAATCACCAAGGATGTGGTATCCAAAATTTGATACTTATATATTAGGACTTGGATTCACATGGAGAAAATTCGATCACTGTGTGTATTTCAAATTAGTAGGTGATTGTCTTATCTATTTTTTCTTGCATGTGGATAATATGTTGCTAATAGGAAATGAAAAGGAAATTGAAATATCTAGGATGTGAAAACTTGGCTGTCCTCTAAATTTGACATGAAAGATCTTGGTGTTGCAAACTTTATTTTGGGCATGCAAATTAAAAGAGATTGGGAAAACAAGAAACTCTGGCTAAATCAGAGAAAATATATTGATTTAATATTGCAGATGTTTAATATGGAGAAATGTAGACCAATCAAGGTCCTTATTCCTTTAGGTGCAAAGTTATTTTCATATTAGTGTCCCAAGACACAAGAAGAGGAAGAGGACATGTCTCATGTTATGTATACTAGTGTGGTTGGTAGTTTGATGTATGCAATGGTTTGTACTAGACCGGACATTACACATGAAATGGGAGTTTAGAGTAGCTATATGTTAACACCAGGAAAGGAGCATTGCACAGTAGTAAAGAGTATTTTTCAAGTATTTGCATGGCACTAGTAGTTATGGATTGTGCTATGAAGGAAGACCAGGATTGGACAAAGTTTTGGACATACATTGAATTTTTTATGCATATTAGGGTGGATATCTAGATCATAGAATATCTACAAGTGGGTATGTGTTTAACCTCTTTGGTGGAGAAATCAGTTGGATGAGAAAAATATAGTCTGTGGTGGCACTCTCAACTACAAAATATGAATACATGGTAACCGCTCATGCAAGGAAGGAAGCAATATGGTTACAGAGATTGTGTTCAAGTATTGGATTGGTACAATAAGTTGTAAGGATAGATTTTAATAGTCAGAGTGCAATTGTCCTGGTGAGGAACCCATCTTATCATTCTAAAACAAAGCATATCAATGTTCAGTATCATTTTGTCAGAGACATGGTTGAAGACAAGAAGGTATCGTTGGTGAAGGTGGACACTTTGGATAATGTTGCAGATTCAATAACAAAATTTGTGAGCATTGAGAAGTTCTCTTGGGGTAGAGAATCAATGGGAATTTCTTCCCTGGATTGTTGATCATGAATTCATGTGCCCCTTATATGCAAATAAAACAACAAGTGGGATAATGTTGGGGTATGTGTTATATTCTTTGCATAATGTTTGCTTCCCCTACTGGGGTTCTTGAGGGTAGATACCCCAGAGAAATGTTTTTTAGGGATTTATTCGCAAATTGTTTGGGAAGTTTTTCACCTTCGGTGGGGGAGATTTTTTTCCTTTGGCAGTTTAGTGGTGCATGGTATTTCAGTCCATGGTTTTCTAATTTTGGTTAAGGAATTAGGATTGTAGTCTAATCTGGGTCAATAGATTAACATTTTTGTATCCTGCGGAATCCTATATATATTGCATTATAAACAATGAATTTTGATGGTGATGAATAAGAATTAAAGGTGAAGCTCTAAAAAGGTTATTGGTTTTCCTAGTTTGGGTTTCCATGGTAAATCTCTATGTATATTTGTGATTATAGTTGTGTTCTTTTCTAATTTTAAGAATTTGTGTGTGCATTGCATTATTGTGAAGGGTTTAAAACTTACAGAGGGACCAAGTCTAAGTAGTGAAGGTGTAAGAAACAATGATAGTAACCTTATGTGAATCAATGACACAAGGTGAAATATCCTTCATGAATTAGAGAGTGAAGGTTTTCAAAGTTAGTAATATTGTTGTCCATGTTTGTGGAATTAAACTGTATCGAAAGTTTTGAAACGTCCAACATTTCAAGTGGACACTCCACCTATAATCAAGGACCAAAGGAGCTAAAGAGTGAGAAAAGAGTGCCAAGAGATTAGAATAAATAGTATAAGAGGATCAAGATAGTCGTTTATTAAGGGAGAAAAGTCCAATGATAAAGTGAGAAAATATTTAGTTATTCAATTAGTCGTTAAGTCATTAAGATTAACGACTAATTTAATAACTAAATATTTTCTTACTTTATCATTGGAATTTAATCCTCCCTTCATTAATGACTATCTTAATCCTCTTATCATATTTATTCTAGTCTCTTAGCACTCTTTTCTCACTCTTTAGCTTCTTTGGTCCCTGATGATGGGTGGAGTTTCCACTCGAAACGTTGGACGTTTCAAAAATTTCAACACAATTTGATCCTAGAAATATGGAAAGTGACATCCTTCATGAAGATAGGAAACATCCAAGGCAGTTGAGACCATCATCTACTATCTACTCTAGCTATGATGAGCACTTCCCACTAGAGGTCACCTACCAGGGACCTAGGAATGGTCAAGATTTTTCATTAGGAAGGAGATACAGGTCAAGTCCTACAATAGAAACTTCTAAAATAAGGTATCACCCTAAGGAACATTCCAACTTATCATGAATCCCCTAATACTAAGTCCACCCACTAATCCAAGTGTAAGGGGATAATCTCAACACTTGAGCTCACTTGACCTAGAGCTTGACACCTACGTGAGAAGAACTTTCCTATCAAATATTTTTCCCTACTAATGGAATTTACCACTCTTTATTCAGTCCTAGTTTTGTTTGATGGCCTTGAATAATTGACTCTCCAACCTACACCAAATCCCTACAACATATACTATGTATGTTTTTCTAAAAAGAAAATGAGTCTATTTATTTTTAAATTACAATATTTTTAGTTTTTCTATTTACTTAATAAGGGATGTTGAGTGAAAATCTTATGATGTTTATATGCTCAATACTGGGTGGAAAATAAATAAATTTTCAAATGCAGCATGCACATGTGTCTTTCCTTTCTAATGAAACAATGCAAATCTTGAAACTATCTTGAATTTTCTCAAGATTATGAGGAGATCTATATGAACTTTCCAATGCAATGTAGATCTATTTTTGGATTCCTAAGATGTCATTTTCAAAAAACAAAACTGACTTGGAAATGCACATCCACAATATTCACTTCAAAAACAAATTCCTAAAAGAGAAAAAAAAAATAGAATTTTCTTTATCTCTTTTCAAATTCAAATAGAATGTTAAATAATCATGCTTATAGTCCAATATTAGAATACTTTCAACCTTAGAGAAAATAAAACTAAAAAAAATAGATTTCAAGATTAAAATAATTTCTATACCTATAGGGCACGCTTGTCGGTCTAGGAACTAATGAGCACAAGGGGATGCTCACAACTTTCCTAAAGACAACTTATAGCTAGTCGTGACTATTATTAACAATGTTCACAAGCGAGAGAAATAATAGGGGAAAAAATAACTATCACCCTAGAAAATGAAAAATTGTTCAATCCTAATACAACTAATGAACTACTAGTGCCATGAAAAAATCAAAAGGATCTTCTAATTAGAAAAATATCAAATAAAAACAATCCAAATGGAGAGAATTCAAATAACTCTCCCCATTGGAGTCATCATTTATGTTAATGGGAATTCTACCTACACCAAAGCAGATCTCATGTGAGTGGGTTGAGTTCACCAAAAATCAAAGGCATAGATCATTACTTATCTTTCGTTAGGGTTCACATTCATAACTTGAAATGCAACAAGGAAGATAGAGATAAGTATTTGTTTAAATATCGTTTGTCCTTTGTTGTGTGAGTAACTCGATTGTTTCAATCATATTTCTTGAATCTTCAGCAACCTAGACACATGATCAAATAACCACAACCTTTATCATTTCCAAATTGTCATTCCAAATAAGCAATAAGACTTCCCAAATATAACACACCAATTGATATTTAGGTAAATCAAACTCCTCCCAATCCTATCATGCATGCATGACAATATTTGACAAAATACAAGAGAATTGGGAAGGGGAGAAGAAAGTATATCTATATGATTAATTGAAAAAGCGGCAATGAGTGTGTACTTGAACCTTATTGCAAAACCTCCTTAACCAATTCTTAGGTCCTCTCATCCTTAGAAACATGTACTCGTCTCTCCATCATTCTAATAAGATTCTTACTTTGGTAGATAAACCAAAGGATGGCCAAACAACCTATACACAAAACTCAATCTCCACTTGGAGAAAGAAAGGCTATTTCTACATAATMAASWAKAGCCAAACATAAKAAAMCAATAGCCAAACATAATAAACCAAAGGATATACATTTCTCCAAAGTAATGGTGCCTTCTCTTGTTGTCMTTTTCCTCAACCCAAGACCTTGTATKTGTATGAGTAGGGAGATGATATGGWTGCAGAAGAGGGAAATGCATTTCATRCAAGTGTGAGGCATGCATAATCTGTGATCAAGRCATATGAATTTTGCATAATTTGTACTTTTTCAAGGTATTATGAGGGAAATCACAGGTTTAGAGATAAAGAGTCACAACTTGGTCATGAATTTTACTAAGAGAACCTACAAGTTCACAACTATTACTAGGAATAGYCATAAGCATGTAGTAAATRACTTAGAATAAACTTAGAGATGTTATGTCAATTTTGACATAAAAGGTGTAAGTGTCCTAACTCAGATAATTTGATCAAGGGTGACCACATATAATTATATAACATGGAGGATTCCCAAAACCCCTATGATTTTGAAGCAGAGTGCATATGTGAAAATTTGTAGACTGAAAATGCAAAGATAGAATTCAATGGACATAGAAATCAAGAGACTCCTCCAAATATTGAAGAAACTATGAAGATATTGAGGGTAGAGATTCAAAGCTATAAAGTAAAAAATGAGAGGTTAATTAAATTTTAGGAAGAGCAAGGTAGTTGAACAGTAACAGGATGAAAAAATTGATAGATATACAAGAAACTACACTATGCGAAAATTTAAAACAATGCTAAGGGAAGTGGGAACATTCAAGAAGTCATAAAAGGTCCCGCATCTCCAAGAAAAATACCTATAGATATGACACATACATACCATTAAGTTATCCTTTCAATTAATCATCTACCTCTAAATATTCATTGAGTAGTTCAAGATCTAGTTCTCATAGGAAAAGGTGGAAGAGGAATGTCAAATATAGTTTACATAGAGAGTATAGAAAAGAAAAACCAGTTACTTTTGATGGGGAGGTAAAGTCTAGTCAAGAAGTCGAGGCATGGCTTCTTGGGATGAAGAATAAATTCCAAGTCCATGATTAATCTAGGAAAATGAAGGCTAAGGTGGCCATATTTAGTTTTAGTGGAAGAGAACTAATTTGGTGGGAAAATCTCAGATAAGTCAAGAAAATTAGTGAGAAATATTTTTTGAAGGTAGTTCAAGAAGCATTTTCAACAAAAGTATTTCTCTGGAAAATATTATGATGGTAAAATCAAATAATTCC
>SNQJ01S0003719.1:83855-110529 GCA_010110895.2 Picea sitchensis | reverse complement strand
ATGGATATCGGTGGCCACCCACCTTTTCCAACTGGCTCAAAACAGTTTTCTGACATTTTTGGCAATTTACTATTTTTAGCAGTTTTTACTTCCAGGGCCATTTTGAGGGCCTAAATGAAGTTTTTTCGCTATCAAGATCCTCAATGATAGATGAAGGCATATTGATCCTCCAAAATTAATCTCCTCTACGATACCTTTCCAATGGGCTATCACACCCCTAAAACGAAGATCGTGTGCAAAAGTTACGACCCCGGGAAGTCGATGTACTAGCTTACCCAAACGGGGCCCACATGACTTTTGGCGTTTCATCTCGTAGGGTTAAGTTTTTGGATGTCTAGAGTTTTTGGCATTCTTTCTTATTGTAAAAATGCCTTCATAGCCTCATTGTAACCTTCTTCTTGCGAATGCGCACTGTCGTCACATCTCTTCTCAGAGATAAGCCGCCACCATTCCAACAAGCTTGTTTCCGCTGCATTTTACAATTTCATCTTATTTCGTTATTGAATAGAAAACCAGTTTTACTGTATCTCTGTTATTTTGTGTTAAGAACCTATTGATAATCTGTATTCATTTCGTTCTGCTCATAAAATATGGATCATGTCTGTTGAAGATCTCTATGTATTGTTGTGTGTTAAATCTATGCAAGAGTGAATGTTGTAGGCATTACATTTGAATAGTGAGAAATTCCTTCTTAAATCGTGTGTGCAGGTTCCAGATGTAGCATGATTAAATACTCATATTAGAGGATAAATTGATCAAATCGATCATCGATCATTGTAGAGATCAATGCCACCAATGAGATAATGAGTCAGTCAAGTCCTTAATTGAATCGACCTAGATTATGTATGAAAATATGAACTAGTGGTATAAACCATTTGCAGGAGAGGAGGAATAGTGGCCATCTGATCGGGACCAACAATCAAGTTTAAGCGTTGATCGATCATTCCAAGCTTGATTTTTTTTTGTTAAATAATGAATGGTTCATATTGGATCTGAAGTGGTGCACATCTATATTGATGGTGGAGAGATATCTTGAGTTCAGAGTTTGAAGAAGTGTCAATTTTTTTTTGGATTTTATGTTTTGAAGTTGAAGTTTGAACGACGCTCTGATGAAGACAGTGCAACCAACAATCCATATCTATTTGGATTAATATTGGTCGATGCTACAGAAGTGACACGTGGTGGTAGCTGATTGGTTCTTGGAGTATAGTCATTAGAGTCTAAAGGATGAAGGAAGTATGATAGAACAACACCGATGAACGACCAATATCTATTTAGAGTGATATAGATCGATGGCTCTGAGATAGATACGTGGAAGCTAACAAAAGCAGATGATGATTCAAATCAATGACTGTAAGTGTACATGTGGTAGTTGTATCCACAAGTGTAATTGAGACATGTGGAAAAAACATGGCAGCATATTGTTGGAGTGGAGTTTTTGAGTGGGGTCTATTTTGTTGGGTCGGGACAATTTTAGTCCTATTTTTGTTCATCGATAAGAAAGTGTCAATGACGATACTGTTAGTGTCGATAATATATAACACCTGGTCAAAGAGTGTGGTCCTATGGAGGATCAGGGATATTCACGTTGAGACTCTAGATATCATCGAGTCAGGGAAGTAAAGTGTTGTGTATGTTCCCAGATAGAAAAATGCCGATGATGATATAAGCACCTGGTTATTGCATGAGGTTTTATGGGGATAAAGGAGTGTATGTCGATGAGTAAATGATTCAGTGAACTAGAGTTTGACACAAGGTTCTAGAAGTTGGTTGCATGTAGAAGGAAGAGCTCAACGTCAAAGAGAAAATAAACATTGGGGTTGTAAAGAGGAACATGATCGTCGATTCAAGAGGTGCCAAAGATAAGTGCATTCTGATCTGTTCATAGGAATAGATCCCCAAGTTTTTTCGTTGAGGGTTTTGACACCATAGTGGACTGGTGCAAGAACATAGGTTGAAGAACTCTTTTAGTGGTAAATTTTGGGCCCAAGAGTCAAGTTTAAAGAGCAACTCAACTTCCAAGATGAATTAGAATGAATTTTAAAATTTTGCATATGTGGGTTAACGCCGGGAGGTCATCGTTTATTTGTATCAAAACAAGTTAATTCTCATTGAAATTATGTAAGGAATTCAAAATAAGAGGAAATTTCTGTAGAGGAATTTGCAGATTGCATATTTGTGCAGACAAGAAAAAAAAAGAATTGGATATATAATTCATTAGTGGAGAATTGGGAACATTCCATTTAAGAAGTAGAATTGAAAAAAGATGTTGAAAAGACAAGATCTTAGGACATATATTGTAGGTATTGGTTTAATGATTTATGATTAAATCTGATGAAGATATAATTGTCTTTGCAGGTAGAATCAAAAGGAGAAGGAATTGGTAGAAACATTACAACCAGAGGAGTTGTGATAGAGAGCATGTGTAGCTCTTAGAGGATAAGGATAAACGTGTGGCAGAACCTTGAAACATAGGATGTTGTAGATACTTCCAGCTGAAGATTGGAAGTGTAGAGGACAATTGAAGTTATCAAGAGAGTGTGAGTAGGTGCAGAGATAGAGAAGATAAAGGAGTGCTCAGAAGGTTCTAGTGGAGGGAACTAGTGATACCAATAGGTCAAGCTCAGGAGGAAGTTTGAGTTGGTATTAAGTAGTAGATGAGGAGATTTTATATAGAGGATTAATGAAACTCACAATGGACTATGATAAGTTAATAAAGGTAGAGGTGAAAATGACTATTGGTGGTCATTATAAAGGTTCAAAGAGAATCCACAGCTAGAGGAAGGAGGATGCTAAAGAAATTGGAAAAAGAAGAATGAGTCAAGAGGAGAATGACAGAGAATTGGCTAAGTTAAGAGAACACTTCAATTATATAAGACATGTTCTACAGAATAACTTATAGGAAAACTAGAGATAAGGATGGAATTTGAAGAGGAAATTCAAGTGGCATGTAATGAAATTGTTTGCTAGGAAGATGTAATGTACCCAACCATCCACAGGATGGGCACACTACTCCATTAAAACTCACTTCTAAATTGATTTCGAATTATGATAACATTTAATTAATAACGAAGCATGAAAGAACACCATAAAAACACATGAAATAATAAATATTTATGCTACAACATAACATAATGTTTAAACATGCCATGCACATCAATAACCAACAAGAAGGCACATTGAAGATACACATCTCAGAGATATCAATTAATACACAACGAAAATAAATATATAAGCAAAGAAACACATGACAAAGAGCACTTGTCTTTAACAAAATGATTCACCAATTGGATGTAGGGAAAGAAAGTTCCACCCAACCATAAACATTATTGTTCCAAGTCTCAATAGAAATGTCACCCTCGAGACAGGGCTATGAATCCACAAGGAAAGTTCCAGGGTGTCACTAATCTTCTCAAACTAGTCATCACCCAACCTCTCATAGTTTTCTCAACACACAACAATCGAAAGTGCACCAAATCTCTTCTCTCTAGCCTGCACTACCCAAGAGAATCGACTCCCTTATCTGCCATGCATTCCCTCAGGCTATCCACCTCCTTCCGGGGATCCATTACATCTGGTCAAGAATATTCATGCTAGGACTCTATGGACTCACTACTATGCATAAAATTTAACACATGACAATGCATCTCAGACATAATCAATTCATTGCTGGAATACACGAGTCATTACTACAACCAACAAACAATGGATTCTTCCTCAACAATTCACCCCCCCATGTCCCAATCCAAGTAGAAAAATGAATGGGGAATAATGAATGAGAAACAATGAATGAAAGAGTGAATGTGTGAATGGAGAAGAAAAACCAAATAACCCACAAGATGGGTTTATATAATTACCCGGAAATCAAGAACCACATGGCCTTCCCCAAGAAGCTCATGTAACCAATTCTCTCAATTAAAATAGTTACGGGAAATAAAATATAATAAAATACTTATCCCCTTAATCCCCCTCTAGCCCCTTATAACTCTTGTCCTTGTCCTTCTAACAAAAAAATATATATTTTATTATTAATAATGATCAAAACATTACATTTCCTAGTCATGCTGGCCTCTTTAATTGTTTGGGCACTTTGTCCTTTCATGAAATAAACAAAATACATTATTTAATATGGGGAATCAAAATCAGGGTATTAGAGAAGCTAAGGAAAAACTTGAGGATATTGAAACATAAGTTGAGTGCTTGGATGAAGAAGGAGAAACTCAGAGGAGCTGAGTTCATACAAAGGTCACTGGTAGAGGAGGAAGTTGACTTATGTGAAACAAATCAAGGTCTATTCCTTGGAGAGGATGATGGAGATGATGAAGTGATACCTGTTGAGAGTCTGATGAACTATCGGGAAAGTTCATAGCAACATGAGATGGAATTGGTGTCAGAGGCATCAAATGAGAATATGGGGTCTTATATTTTTGAAACTAATGATTTATGTGTGTTTATAGGTTGTGCAAAGGTAGAAGTTGGAAAATCATCTATAACTGTCATAAATATTGTTGAAGGTGAAGATATGATTTATGAAAGCATAACAGTATAACAAAATCAGAATTTTTATGTGAAGGAATATGAGATGTTATCTCATAAATATAGTCAAATTGAAGACTATACACAACTTGTAAATGAGGAAGAAAATGATGAGGATGGAAGTATGATGAGATTCTCAAATGAACACTAGAAGATGCCATATGAGACCCATGAGTCTCATGGATCTAAAACTAATCATTGGTGTATGTATGCAAGCCGTTATGAAGACAACCACAAAGACAATTAAGGAGGGGAAAATAAACATTCAGATATAATGATGGCATACTATAATGAATAATTAAGACCGTTGGAGGAGTGGTCAGTCAATACAAGGATTGATTAAGAATGCATAACAATTGTAGATGTAGATTATTCCAGAGTACCTGATATGAAAGAAAAATTTGAGACATCAAGAGGAGAAGATGAATTATTATATTTTGAAGATAATTATTTTTCTGAGTATGGGGACTATAGGAAACCAGGAGATGTAGAGTTGTCTAGGGAAGGTGAATTTCAGCTACAATAGAACAATGCATATTTTGAAGAGTATTTACATCGACTTGAGGAAATCATAGAGATGAATACCAAAGAGTTGGAAACATATATGTGGATTCAATATTGTTGTAGCCCTAAAATTCCCTACTCATGCATACATGGCATTGGCATTCTTACTTGCATAATTTTCCAAATCATTGTTGAGGAGATCTACTTAAAAATGCAATTTTTAGAGCATGTATGCGCATTGCACCACTACTTCCCATGTACATACACTTGCTGCATGCTAGACATTCTACGTACATACACTTGTTGCACACTAAATATCCCATGTATACCTCCAAAAGTTGCAAAAATTTAAAAGTTGTAAGGAATTCAGTGGAATTTACAGGTTGTTGGAGGTTTCCCAACCAATTCACCTGATATATCCCATCCCCCCAAAAAATAACCATCCTTTTTTCATATAAAAGGAGCTTATTAGGTCTCATTTCACAACCAAGCACTAGAAGAGTGAAACTCTGCCCATTTTCCATCTCCCTTCCTTCCCAAGCATTTTCAAGCTTTTGTGAGTTACTACCTTAGCATTCCCTCTTCAACCCATTTTCTTTCATTCAATCCATTCCCTTTCCTTAAGGGGATTAGTAGACTGTGAGAAGAGGCTTATTGAAGGTGCACTTGGAGCATTATAAAGAGGAGCCCGAACCAGGTTTGTGGAATGGTGCCTGGAAAGGATTGTAAGTTTCAGTCTTTGTTTAATGAATAAAAGAATCTCTTTTCCCTGTCCCAAATCATGATGTTTTATGTATTCTCTCTGATTTACATATGATATTTGACATCTAACCCTAATTTATGAATATAAATAACATGCTTGTATCCCTATTTTCCTAGTCTTGGATGCAGGTCAAATTTAGGAGGAGACTTGCAGCCTTTGGAGCTACAAATCTTGAGGAGATCATCACCGGACATTTGATAAAAGGTACAATTACCGATCTTCCCTTCTACTACTTTCTGTTCATTTATTTTGGTATGTTTAGGGTAGTTTAAAAACCATATTGAATTTGAGAGGTCATTTTCTAAACCCTGGTATAGTTATAGGGGGATTTTCCCGCTAACATAATTGGCGACCATACTGGGGAGCTCTCTAGGTTTTTAGGGAGGTTTTTGGGTTGTTGATTGGATTCTTGTTTTACTTTTTGAGTTTCAGTCAAGTTTACTGATTATTTTAAGGGTCTCTGGTCACCTACAAGGTGTATACCATCTTTCCTTTCCATGTAAGTCTACCTTGTCTTTTTATTTTTTGAAAAGTCTCAGAGGTGTACGCGCCCTGTTTTGGGTTAGCCCACATACATATGTGATATGCATAGTATACAACCCACTTATCTGTGTCTTGGAAGTTTTTTTTAACAAAGAGAGAGTTAGCCTCTTTATTGATTGAAGTTCAGACTTCTCATGGATTTATTGAACCAATCAGAGTCTCTATCTTTGGCCATAGCTTGGGTTAGACTTTCAGTTAACTTGTTCCTTAGTTTTGTTTTGTTTTCCCTAAAAAGTTTAGAGCAAGCTGTCAAGTTTTAGATCCTCCTTTTGGTTTCTTGGCTGAATCCCTGCAATCCACAGTTGGTTTAGGGTCTTTGTCAGTCTTGTTTTCAATTTTCTCTTTATTCCTGTTTCTTGTTTTGAAAAATGAAAAAACGTTTTTACTTCAGTTTTTCTTATTAAAGCAGTTCGAAAAATAAAAAAGAATTCATTTTCTTGCATTTTAGTTTGGTAAAGTAGTCAAGGTTTTTATTTGAAAAAGAAAAAGAGTATGCTTTTCAAAGTTCTTTTTGATTTCCTGAAATACAAGTAGTTTGTTTAATCAAATGAAAGCGAGTTTTAGGATTTATTCATTTACAAGATCTTGAAATATCAATTAGAAAAGTTGAATTTACAAAGAGTTTTTACAAGTTTTGTTTTAATTTAGAAGTATCTTTTTCTTTCAAATGTTTTAAAGTTCTCTTCCTTTTTCATCTCTTCATAACACCATCAGTTTCACTACCACACCCTTTGCGTAAATCAAGCCTTAAGATTAATGCTTAATCTAAAATATATTAGAATTTCTGTTTGTAGGGTTCATTGACTAGTTTAGGGTTTTAGGGCCTTGAATTAGGTGTGAAGAGGAAACTCTTCAAGGCCACTTTAAAACAAACATTGGAGTCTAAGATAGGGATTGTTTTCAGTCCAACGTCGTAAGAGTTAGCTGGGACCCCTCTCTAACACAAGGGATAAACATGAGGTCACGTGAGGAGAGGAAGAGGAGATAACCCCTCCAAAGCTAGACTAAACATAGTGGGGATTGTATATTGAGGGTCTTTCTCGGGAAAAATACCGATCACATTTTCCTATGGAGCTTCGTGGACCTTGAATCCATTCGATATCCTTAGTTTTATTTCAAACCAATTACTTTCGATACCCTTGAAGGGATTCATACTTGTTATCTTTCTCATTACGATCTGCCTGACTGTCGATTGTACCCGCTCGATGCTTGACTGTGAGATGGAAACCTATTTGCCCATATTTTACGGAATTACATAGGTGACTGTGGGTGTATACAATGATACCTAGGGTGGATGTTGGATCACACTTCACAGAGTATACTCGCAGGATGCTTCCGTGTTCGAGTTGCACTTGCACTGGTTAGTTTCTCTAGTGTTGATTGGTGTAACCATCCTTCCCATTAGTTATTTGAATGCTTGATTTATGTTTAGGAAACTTTTTGGTGTGTGCTTTGTGTTCCACGCTATTCAAGCCTTACTGTGTCATTTGATCATTTCACAAAGTGTAAGATCAACAACTCCGTCGGTCACAAAGGCTTCAGGGCTTGTCGCCGGTTACTTTGGAGCCACCTCCACCACCATTGAGGTGAAGACTTGATCAAGAAGGGTCATTCAAAGTGACCAGGCCATAGGAAACTGTGCCTGACCTTTCTCCGAGAGGAGACTTTTCGACTCCATAGGAACCTAACATTTCTGGCCTTGAAACTAAAGGTGTCAGGCCAACCAATCCTCTGATCATTGACTTGTCGACACCGATATTGATTCAGATTGTCCCTCCCGAGGTGACATCTTCTGAGAACCAGCTAGTGATACAAGTGACAATGGAAGCGAATACTGCTACTTCATCTAGGAGTCATCATACTCCCGTTACAAAAACTACTGGAGGAGTCATCCTACCTCCCCCCCCACCTTCTCTAGTTAGGACCACAATGGTCTCAACTCCCACAACTACGGGCAGTGGTCCGATACCTTTAACGACTTCGACCACTATTTCGTTGACTCAGAATGCGACGGGTGCTCCTTTCTCATATGGGATTCTTGATTTTGATACAAACACAGTTCTTACTTATTCTACCTTACAGACCATGGGTTTGGGGTAGGGAGCTCAAACAGTTCCTTGCAAGGGTCGACTGCGGGCACTATTGTCCCTGTTAATGCTATCCCTTATAGTGGGGGTCATATACCTCTTGCGTGCCCTTCGTTTGTCGATTCTTTTCAACATCCAATTAGGGCTAATGATAATTATAACTTGTTTGGTGAAGGAATTTTAGGACCTTCATCTTAAACAACACTGGTGGGATCTATGTCATTCTCTTTGTTTGGTGCGTTTGGGAACAATTATTTCTCTTCGGCCACTTTATTGACTGGGGGAAACCACATCTTTGGTCAACAGAACCCGGTGCAAGGTACTATTCCTTCATAGAGAGATATGACTGGAATATAATCGACACATGGCCTTTGGAATCCTTGGTATGGATCAGTTCCCTCACAAGGAATGTCAGTCAAGAGAAACCCCTTCCATACTTAATGGAACCCCAGACAAGTCTCTGTACCCATTCTCGTCGGATCGACTCGATGCATTCCCTTCCACGGTCCTTGGAACACAACGTAGGGAACAATCACTACGCAAGCTGTGTCATCCAATTTTAGGATTCAGTCGATGACACATCAATAGACACAGTTTCCCTTTGTTGGTCAAGGCCACAGTTTCTACCAAAACCCTGTCCAACAATCCAACTTTTCCTGGCAACCTGGTGCCATTCAAAACCCAGGCCCCTCTTTTCCTGTAAATAATTCTCAACCGAATCTACCCTTTCTTCCAAATCTACATCTGGCAGACTTTTCGAGATTACTGAATGGCCTGATCTATCATGATCCACATTGGTGTCCCATGCTGACTAAGTTGACTTCAAATATTTTGAAATTTGAGGGAAACCATGGTGAAGATCGAGGTGATCATGTGACTACCTTTCACTTGTGGTTCTCATCAAACTCGCTGAAGGACGACTCCTTCCAATTGCACCTTTTTCAACCTAGTCTTATAGAGGGTGTTGCAAAGTGGTATATTGAGCTCGATGGATCTAGGTATTATTACTTTAATGACTTGGCGATGGTCTTCTTGAACCATTTCCGGTTACCTGTGAGATATGATGTTGGCACTGAATTGCTGGCTAACTTTGATAAAACCAAGGATGACCATATCTCTAATCATATCTGAAAATGGCAATGAATAAAGTGCTTGATCAAGGTCAAGGTCCCTCCTGCTTTCTTGCTAGAGTGGTTCTTGAAGTCTTTGGTGCCTTGCGTATCCAAGGACCTAGCAAATTTTGGTGTGTTTTCAGATGAGGAGGCTATTATGAGAGATCAGTAGCTTGAACTGATCTAGTCTCATTCTGGCATGCTATACGATATCTTGCCAGATGTGCCACATTCTACTCTCGATAAGGCCAAGAAAAAGTCTAGTCCCCATGTTGATGGCATTGTGGGATCAACACAAAGTAAGTCCACAGATCTGTTGTCAAATCAGTTGCAACAATTGTTGATACAAAAGACTATGGCCATCTAAACTCCAAGTTCGGTTGTTCCCCCTACCCAAACATCGTATGTACACAATGTGTAGTCGATGAATCCCAAGGCCAACCAACAGACTGAGGGAAAGAAGAACAAAAAAAATAAAAATGGTAAAGGGGATAAAAAGGCTACCAACAATGCTGGCAGGGGAAAAACAAAGAAGAAGAAGTCAAAGTATCTGTGTAATATCTGCATGGAAGACCACTCGACTCACCTATTCCCTCAGCTTGTAGAAGCCCAAAAGCTATTAGTGCACTAACAACCTATTGTGTTGACAAACCCTTTTGCACAAGGGCAAAATATGGCTCAGGCTTCCGCATCCATGTTGGTCCTCGACCAAGTTTTGAGGAAACCTTGGTCGGGTTAGGACCACTTTTGGAATTTGATAGGCTAGTCGAAGATGGAGTGCCCAGGCGGAGCTGAGATCACAGATCTCACTCTTTTGGTGGGATTTGTAAGGGGTTTTTGTAATAGGTTATGGGATGTCGGCCCATGGGTTTTACCCATGTTTAGATCTTTTTGTAAGGAATTGTAAAAGTATAAATAGATAAGAATGTATGGTATAAGTAGAAAAGGGGATGTAAGAGTCAATAGAAGTAGCTAAGTGCAAGTATATTGAGTTAATTTGTTCAAAAAATTGTGTATGTAAGGCTCTGTGCTTGATAGAGAAGTTGGCTTTGTGCCTAGACCCAATTTTGGGAGGAGGATCTGGTGCTTAGTGTGCAGATATCCTATCCTATGCGAAGCTTGGCTCTATGGCTTAGTGCATAGAAATGGATGAATGTTATATTAATAAGAATAATAAAGAAGATGAAGCAGTTGGTGGACGTAGCCTCACACTGGGGTGAACCACGTATATCTTGTGTCTTTGGTGTGCTTTGTGCTATATATAATGGATAGATATAATTTTTCTTAGTGCTTTACTTGTGCTTTATGAATGAATGCTAGATATAACTCATTGCTATGTGCTAAGTGGTTGAAGTACTTAATATTTACTGTTACTGCGTCGATCTATCTTAGGGTTTTGTTATGCAATGTTAATGAAGCTAATGAGTTAATGATATCATCTTGTAGTGTTAATAGAATACTCTGTGAAGTGTTTCTATCACAGATCTATGTCCCAGCTTGGTTACAAACACCTAAGTCCAGTAACCACCCCTTATTCTACCTCGGGTGAGACTTCACCCACCTCACAGGTGTTGCTGAAAGGGATGGTAGTTAGGGTTTTTTTGGTGCTCTGTTGAAGCGTTGAACCCTAGGTCTACCCCTGTGGCAATAAATGGTTCTGTTGCTGGGACCTGAAACTGTGATTGCTGGGAACTGAGGTAAATAAAAGAGAAGCTATGTGCATAGATATGCTGCTGAAGTGTGAAATACTCTACTTGACTTGCAAATCTATGTGCTAATAAAGAAATCTGATTTGAAGAAACGAGGTAAGATCTTAAAAGAGGTAAAGTTTTGTTCTTTGATAAGAGTAAGATAAGTGAAATTTTTTGTTTCGAAAGCATGAATTTAAGTATGTTTAATAGATTCTTTCCTAGTCTGAAAGCTAGGGTGAAGTTGGAAGAAAGAGTTAATCTAAGTAAAGCTAATAGAAATGAAGAAAGATATGTTATTCCTATGCATAGACAAATTTTTGGACTAATAAGTGGATGTAGGAACCTAGAAAGATTTTTTGCAGATTGTAGGACCAACACTGTGATCCTAGTGTGCAGTACAGGAGAGGTTGGGGAACGCTTAAAATAAAGAGAGGATTGACATTATGTTATAACTGCAGAAGACCGAGACATCTTGCTAAGGAATTCCCTAGTGTAGGTCCTATTTGTCTTTGTTGTAAAATTGTTGGTCATGAGGTTGAGGATTGTCCAAAGATGATTGATAAAGTTGAAAGAATGAACATGAGACAAGAAAACTATAAAGAAAGTATAGAGACTAAGGGTATGTTAGAGAATCATAAAGAGAAAGGATCAAAGGAAGTACATAATACATTAGTACAGTTGAAAGAAATGATGGATGATCACAAGGATGTCAGTCTACCAGAGATCCATAAAGTAAAACAACACATAAGTACAAGAATATAAGACTTCAACATAGACCGTGTCTTGGATGAAGAAACATAAGTGAATATTATGACAGAAGACACTTGGGAAATTTTGGGAGAGGCTACTGTGGTACCTTCATTAGAAAGGATAGGTTTGTTTAAAGGAAATATGATAACCCTATGTGAACGAGTTACTAATATACCTATTATTGTTCATGGAACATCAACTGAAGAGGAATTTGAAGTCATTAAGTTTGTTGAGAACAACACCCCTTTCCCACTCTTGTTAGGAAAGACTTGGATTGAGAAGGATCAAATCAGAAGGAAAGTAGAGGAAGAAGCTACAGAAAAGAAAAAGAAAGAACTAAGGGATTTCATAGCTAGAAAAATAGATCAACTAATGGAAGAATGAGAAGATAAGTCAAAGCAACAGAGGGAAAGATAATTAGTTATCGAAGTTGAAAGAACACAAAAAGGTTTGAAGGACATATCCAATCAAGAAAGAAGAATACCCACCATGGAATTAATAAGAGAAGGGATACTAACTTCAAACCCTTTGAGAGCACATCAACAATGCGAAGTCACTATGCTAAGAGAAGATAAGAATAATAATGGAAAGAGGATTCCAAAAATAGTTAGAGGAACTCAGATCACAGGAAATAAGTCAAGGAAGCTCAGTAAAAAGAAATCCATGTTAGGAAAGCTACAAAAATCTACAGAGAATAGATGGAAGACTTTGCAGGAGGCAGGTTTGCAAGACTTGAACCTCGCCGGAACATTGGAACCACGCAGAATGGCACTTTGCCCTGGAGAAGCTATATGACCATTGGAGGTGCCCCACCCATTAGTACAATGCTCCAGAATGGCTAGAAAACACATTTATGATCTTTTGGACATCAAGACCGCACCATAATGGACATATTCACATTGATGGAAGCATTCATTCCCGTTGGAAGAATCTGTTACGATGATCACTTATTTAAACCGTCGGACGCTGCACCAAGACCACTTTTTTCCACCTGTGATTAACTAAGCCAAGAAGAGAATTGATTGTGCATCAAACTATGTTATCAGAAGCTAGGCGTCACCATCTATTTCTCTACCCTGCACGTCCGTTCACCTACCCTGACCCGTCTGTTTAAAAGTGAGAATGTCGGGCGAACGCACTGAGTTAGAGAAGTATGTCGAGGAGGTTCTTAAGATGTAAATGGCTGATGGGTCTATGTCTGAAGGTGTCCAGGCATTTTTGACCGAGGGATTGCATGATTCCCCTTCGAATAGATGACGTTCGGGCCATGTCAACCCCACGACCGAGCAGCGAAGTAAGCATTGCAACGATATGGATAACGGGAAGCAGATCCCGTCGATCTTACCAGAATATATTCCACCATTGGCAGGCATGGTTAACCATGACAACATTCCATGATACTTTGAGTACACCTTGATCACCGCGTACATTCCGAAGGGGATACGCATAGTTGGGAGCTAGTTGGGACAGATCCCATTACTAAAGAACAATGACTTCAACCTTGGAGATAGAAAGAACTATTATATGATCGGACCCAATAGATACCTGAAAAAGTCAACTAGGAAGAAGCCTCACATTATCTCCCAGCCATAAATTAAGGAGCTGGCACAGTCCACTGTGTTCAATGTGATGAAGATTACCCATTTTGGCCGCCACTAGGAGGTTAATGCTTGCGTTAAAATCCTCTTGTCGTGCTACCATGGTGGATAACTGTGGCTCGACTAGTGGATTACTGTGGATCAGGAACTGATCCACTTGATTACATGATTAATAATGAAGGGACCTAACCCTCAACAATTTTACCTAAAGAAGGCCTCAGACCGCTCCCTGGCACAACACATCAAGGAATCATATGGCAAAGTTGAAAAAGGAAGGCAAGGCTACAAGGTAGCCTCTATCTAGGACAATGTAGTGCTCCTCACTTTCCAACTCATAGTTGTAAATATCATAAGAAAGAACCACCCCACACGTCACTGGGTTCGTGGTGGACCTCTCAAGAAAGTGTGTGGAGGGCATGTAAATGAATTGGGTGAGTTACCTCATCAATGAACTGTACAAGACTGCTGCGAAGCTCAAGATTAGGGATACGAGTTCCACTTTATCTAGATACTCATGTTGATCTCTTTTTTCGCTTGGAAAATGCCTGAAGGAGCCACCTTCCCGGAGATCAAACCATTGGAGCCGTTGGCCTCTAGGTTCTCTACCTTGTGGTACACCAACGACATGTTAAAGAAATAATAGTCGAATGTTGTGTTCCATGTGTATTATTAGCAACTTAAGGTTTCCATTGAAGCATTTCCACGCATGACACTATGCACCCTGCACCCATCCATACCACTAGCTAAGTTCTACGCATATCAAAATTTTATATATATCACTGTACACAGACATGAGAGAAAGGAAGAGTTACAATCATATTACAAATTGACATATGAGGACATGGAGAAGATCACCAAAGAATGGCTGAAGGATTTCCTTGTACCGGTCGATGATGCAGAACTCCTCGACACTGAAATCATAGGAAGCTCCTTGGTCACTCGGGTCAAGCATGTTGGATAGTCTAGTAGGACGAAGAAGAAGAAGCAGGAAGATGTCCAGAATATAGAGACCGATGAGGAGGAAAATGCCTCTGAAGAAAATGGATCTGGGTCACTACTAGGAGGAGGAGGAGGAGGAGAAGACCAAGAAGATGGATAGGGAGGAGGGGATGAAGGAGAAAAGCAAGGAGAAGGTGAAGCTACACCACTAAAATATCTCCCTACTAAAACAATCGCAGAAGAGGAATATTTCACCGCAGAAACCTTCAGTAAGAAAGAAGACGCGCACTAGAAAGCCCCATTTAGAGGCCACACTCACGGAGGACGACATCAGTTTGGTTCATGGAGCCATGGAGGATGCTTCTGAGGACATCTTGTAGAGATATGGAGTGAAGCAGGAGGAGCTGTATGGAAGGGTCAAGAAGGAACTGAAGGAAATACAACAAGCTATTTAATTGATCCGTGCAATACCTATTGTGCCCTCCTCACCACAGAATACAAAATTGGGGGATGAACCAACCCAATTAAAAAAACTAGCAGATGCAACATAGGATCGACTTCAGAAGGTCCAAGAAAAGAAGGAGAAGGCTACAGAAGCCTTGAAACAAGAGAAATAGGAAGTCTTAGAGAAATTACGTGTAGCGTAGTACTGTGTAATCGCCTATGAAAATGAAAAAGATGAGTTTCAGGCAATGGTCCGTGAGGAAAAGGTACAACTACAGAAAGAAAAGGAGAAGTTGCTCACAGAACAAGCCATGGTTAAGGAAGTTGTGAGTAAATCATGTCACTCTGTGCCGGGTTTGGCACAGAGGAACAACAGTTAGTCGAGGCTCAAGTGGTGAAGCTCATTGAGACCATCCAACAACTTCAAGCGAGGATAACAAAGTTGGAGGTCTAAGAAGTACCAAGCACCCCGCAAGAAGTGTGTGACCAGAGAGAGGAAGCCACCAAGAATGAAGTAATAAGGATAAGGGCCCTCTCCTCAAAGTGAAAATAGTTGAGCGATAGAAGTGTGTAGACTTATGAATGCCTCACATAATATCTAGAGCTAAGGAAGTTGGAAGCATAGTTACAAGAGGCGCAACAACAAACATTCACCATGCAGGCGCAGATGAAGCTCCTCACCACAATTGAGAGAATGAAGATATATCAAGAAAAACGCACAATCCAACAACAAATTACTGCCATCCAGGGTAGAGTAATGGAATTCATGTAGAAGATGCAACCTATGCAGGATGAATCCTTCAAGGAATTCTAAGAAATTGAAGGACAAGGATCGCAACTGGACCAAGTGGTTGCAATGGTGAAACAATGCTTGGAAGGTCTTGTTACAACGCAAATGATCCAGGAGCTCGCTGAGTAGGAGGCTCAGGTGAAGCAGCAAGTCGAGGCAGCTCGAGTGAAGCTTGAGGCCTTTGAAGCAGCGTTTCCCAGACCTGAGTGACTCGGGACGAGTCACAGGTGAGTATTGGGGTCTTGTTGGCCCTCGACCAAGTTTTGAGGAAACCTTGGTCGAGTTAGGACCACTTTTGGAATTCGACAAGTTGGTCGAAGATGGAGCGCCCAATTGGAGCTGAGATTGTGGATCTCACTCATTTTGTGGGCTTTGTACGAGGTTTTTGTAATAGGTTATGGGATGTCGGCCCATGGGTTTTACACATGTTTAGGCCTTTTTGTAAGGAATTGTAAAAGTATAAATAGATAAGAATATATGGTAGAAGTAGTGAAGTGGATGTAAGAGTCAATAGAAGTAGCTAAGTGCAAGTAGCTTGAGTTGCTTTGTGCAATATAATGTGTATGTAAGGATCTGTGCTTGATAGAGAAGTTGGCTTTGTGCCTAGACCCATTTTTGGAAGGAGGATCTGGTGCTCAGTGCGTAGATCTCCTGTCCTATGCGAAGCTTGGCTCTGTGTCTTAGTGCACATGAGTGGATGAATGTAAGATTCAGAAGAATAATAAAGAAGACGAAGCAGTTGGTGGACATAGACCCACACTAGGGTGAACCACATATATCTTGTGTCTTTGGTGTGCTTTGTGCTATGTTGTGTTTGTCATTTATCTACTTAGTGCTTTTGTTATTATGTATAATGGATAGATGTTATGTTTCTTAGTGATTTACTTGTGATTTATGAACAAATGATAAATCTAAATCATTGATATGTGCTAAGTGGTTGAAGTACTTAATCTTTACTGTTACTGTGCCGATCTATCTTAGGGTTTTGTTCTGCGATGTTAATGAAGATAATGAGTTAATGAATATCATCTTGTAGTGTTAATAGAATACTCTGCGAAGTGTTTCTATCACATATTTGTGTCCCAGCTTGGTTACAGACACCTGAGTCCTATAGCCACCCCATATTCTACCTCGGGTGAGACTTCACTTGCCTCATAGGTGTTGTCGAAAGGGTCAGTAGTTAGGGTTTTGTAGGTGCGCTGTTGAAGCGTTGAACCCTGGGTCTACCCCTGTGACAACAATCCACAAGCGCAACAGGGGAAGTTAGGGACACCCCACGCCTACCAATAATAACCCAACCATGAACATTTACATGAGGAATTTCGATGCTCATTTATCGACCAGGACTCGTGACTACAAAATTATAGAATCTGTTGAGAAGGGAAAGGAGGCCAATAACCCATCAACTCCTATCCAAATTGAGAAGGCGATGGGAGAAACAATGACTCCCATCCCTAAAGGTGCATTTAAGAATTCTTCCCATAATCCAAACGCAATGGCTTCTCAGAATTACTCCGTTGTGGAGGATCTGACAGATACCCCTTGTGCGATGTCAGATCTAGAGGTCCTCCAGAGTTTACCATTGCAGATAAAAGATTTGTTTTCTGCCTTGGGAGATATAGAGACTACTAACTGAGGAGCGATTGTTTTTATCCAACCGACTTAAAAACTCATCTTCCTCACCACATTGCCTTTAAGATAGTAGTGGCTTATACCATGAAATATTTTACGTGGAGCATTTTCCATATAGTGGTTGATGAGGGTGCCTCGACTTGCATGAGTTCATTGGTATGTTGTAAGGATATTGGCCAACTTGAGTTGTCTCTGTCGTCTATGTTGCTTATGGCTTTTGACTGTTGTCCTTTTAGACCACACAGAATAATTCCTTTGTTTCTCATGCAGTTAGAGGGTAAAACTGTGTGTGTCAAAGTTGAAGTGGTCGATGCACCTCTCGACTACAATATTTTGTTAGGAAGAAGTTGGAATTATGCGATGCATGTGGTGGTTGCTATGGTTTTTTGAGTCTTGTGCTTTCCACATGAGGGAAAGATTGTGATCATCGACCAGTTGTCCTTCTCTCATCCTAACCCTTCATTAGGGTTTCCACGGTCCTGATAATTTATAACCTGCAGCCTGACACCATTAACTTAGGTGCCTATTTGTTTTCGTCATTGATGGGAACTTTTGATTACCCACCACCTTTTAATGATGTCAAGATTATATCAACTATTCCCGACCATCCGAAGGATGCGATTCTGCAAGTGTCATATTTTAGAACGAGCTACTTTAATGACCCATGGAATTTACCTTCCCCATCGGATTCGATGGAAGGGATAGGGAATCCTAGCATGACCATGCCCTTATCTATGACTGAGGTTGCATACAACATTGTATAGCAAGCCTCAACCAACCCTACTCTAACTCCCTCATAGGAGTTAGATCCATTTCTCGAGCTTATTTGGGCTCAAGATTCTCTTACCACACGAGATCCTTTAGACTTGGTATTGCCCTATGTTGAGGCAATTCTTTAGGCAATGACTGGTCCCGACAGACCTTGGGATTATTTACATCATAGATCTTATTTTCTTACTGAGCTTAGGATAGTGGAGGCAAGAGAGATTGTTTTGACCGTGAATGGACATAGTCCTTTTCCTATCAATCCTCTGGCTATGCACATATTTTATGCCAAGGGTAACATGGCAATAATTACTACAATGATTCCAATCAATATCTCCAAAACCCCTGGCATCATGGAGAATGTTTTTGTAGGAGCAGATTTATCCCCCGAAGAGATTCAAACTTACACCAAGTTATTCAAAGAGTTCTGCAACATTTTTTCCTAGTCTTACGAGGAAATTCCAGGCATCGACCCACAAATTGTCGAGCACGAAATCAAGACTTACCCTGATGCAAAACTGGTCTGACATAAGCTTCGTACGGTCAATAATCAAAAAGCGGAAACAATCAAGGCATAAGTAGAAAAAATCCTCAAAGACGGTTTTATCTAACCTATACAATTGATGGAATGGTTGTCAAATCCAGTTCCGATCAACAAGAAACAGGGCACAATTTGTGTTTGTATGGATTTATGGGATTTGAATAAGGCCTTCCCGAAAGACAATTTCCCAACCTTGTTTATCAATTAGATTGTCGATGAATGTGTGGGCTATGAAGTATTTTCATTCATGAACGGTTTTTTGGGATACAATCAGATTTAGATCAAACCCAATGACCAACATAAAACAACTTTTATTTGTCCTTAGAGTACCTTCGCGTATCGAAATATGTCTTTTGGCCTGAAGAATGTTGTAGACACCTTTCAATGGGCCATGCCATTCTCTTTTCATGAACTCAAACACATAGTCGAGGTGTACCTCGATGATCTAGCATCACATTCTCGCAAGAGATCGAATCATCCCACCCATTTATGAATAATATTTGAGAGATGTCGCTACTATCAGATTCGCTTGAATCCTAACAAGTGCAGTTTCTGCGTGATGCCAGGTCATCTTTTAGGTTTCATTGTATCGACAATAGGGATCATGTTCAATCCTTTCAAGGTTGAGGCGATAGTTCAATTGGCTCCCTCGTGCATGATACCCCAGATTCAGATCTTTCAGGGGAAAGCAAATTTTATTTGGTGTTTTGTCGCTAATTGCGCTGAGATCAATTAAGGGTTTATGCATCTTTTGAAAAAAGGGGTCCAATTATGTTGGGATGAAGCTACGCAACACTCCTTTGAAGAATTGAAATGTTCCCTGACATCTGCCCCTCTTCTTCGGCCTCCATATTATAATAGATAATTATTTTTGTGTTTGGCTGCTACGAAGTCGACCATCAGCATGGTCTTGGTTCAGGAAGATGACATGCTTGAGGAGCACATTATATATTATCTTAGTCGAGGCCTGGTTGGACCGGAACTCAACTAATCTCATGTTGACAAACTTTCCTTGGCAACTGTCCATTCTATCCAATGGTTACGTCACTACATTTTGCATCACAAGACCACTGTCATTCTCATCGTCAACCCTTTTCAATATGTATTAACATGATGGGTCATTGGTGGAAATATCAGTAGATGGATAGTAATCCTACAGGAGTTTGAATTGGATTTTGTTTCTATGAAATCCAAAAAGTCATTGGTCTTTTCCGAACTCATTTGAGAACTTCCGATCAAGTCTAGTGATATCATGCCCGAAGAATCGCCTATTAATGGATATATTTTTCTAATTTCATCTTCAGACCCCTGGTATGAAGATATTCTTGTGTATCTCCAGACTCTGAAGTGCTCTTCTTATGCTTCTCACAATGAGCGTCAACGAATTCGGCATCAGGCACACAACCATATTATTCTTGATGACACGTTGTATCGTCCAGGTGTAGATTGCATTCTTCGATGATGTCTTACCCTTGAAGAAGAAGAGATTGTTTTGAACGATTTTCACACTGAAGCATGTGGCAGTCATTTTTATGGGTTGGAAACAACCAAAAATATTCTACGTGTAGGTTACTTCTGGCCCTCATTAATCAAGGATTTTGTGGAGGCGGTCAAGAAGTTCCACCTGTGCCAGATATTCTGTCGGAAGATGTGGGCACATCCTGCTTCTATGTTTCCAATCATTATTGTTTGTCCTTTCACCAAGTGGGGGATTGATTTTACTACATGTCACCCGGCTTCAACCAGGGGGCATCGTTACATCATCATAGTAGTAGACTACTTCACGAAGTGGGTTGAAGCTATGCTAATGTTCAACAATGATGGAGAAACCATGACTCCTTTCATCTTTAAACATATAATAGAAAGGTTCGGTATCCCGAAGGAGATTAACACAGACCATGGAAGTCACTTCCAGAAAAAAATGATGATTGAGTTAACGTCGAATATTGGGTTTAAATAGGAACATTTGTGACCCTACTACCCACAATAGAGTGGTCAGGTTGAAGCTATGAATAAGTCTTTCAAGACTATTCTTTAGCAGACAATCAATTTTACCAAGTCAAATTGGCATTTGATGGTGTATTCAACGTTGTGGGCATATCGAACGTCTGTGAAGATTGCCACCGGTTTTTCACCTTTTCAACTCATATACAGACGGGAAGCAGTATTACCTATTGAATGTCAGATTCCTTCTCTAAAGTTGGCAGTGGAATTACTGTCAGGCACTTCATCACTTGATGAACATCTTCTATATCTCGAGCATCTTGATGAACAATGTCTTGATGCAGCCTTAGCCAATGAAGCTCATAAGAAATGAGTGAAGTGTCAGTATGATCTGTCCATTCATCCTCCTATTTTCTCCAAAGGTGATCTTGTCCTAGTCTATGATCAAGACAAATATCCCCTGGGGGTAGGCAAGTTCAAACCCATGTGGTTCAGATTGTTCATTGTGAAAGAGGTCTTATAGAAGGGCGCTTACCGTCTTGTTTATTTTGAGTGAAATTCTTTGGCGGAGCCTAGACATGGGAGATACCTTAAGAATTACTACTCTTAGGTTGGTCACCTGGGTGACTTCTTGTATATATGTATAGTCTCTTATACATTTTTGTCTTTTTTGTTTTGTGGATGTATAGTTATTTATGTCTTGTTTTTCACTGTGGCATATGTCAAGTGAATCAAAGGTTTATTTTGGGTTCACAGACAATGCTAGCCAACACACTCGGAGGCTTGCTTCTGTAAATTGGGTGAGTTTTTCACCTAGAGGATAGTTGCTATCTTCCAAAGGTATTTGTTTAGGTGACGCTACAAACAATGTTTCCAAATATAGCCAGATGATAGAATTGCTTCGTGACACTTTGTCACATGGAATTTCTCACCTCCGGGTATAACTAGATGCTCAACTGGTTGTGTCCCAATTAAATTGGGTTTAACATGTTTATGATCCCACTCTACAATGGTGATTCCTCAGGGTACGTCTCTTAGAACGATATTTTGATTACATTACATATATCAATGTTCCTAGGAGATTTAATCATCTAATAAATACTCTATCTAATCAAGTTTTAGATTGGCAGGTTGGTCACATATACAAAGAAAAGCACACACATACACAAGTAAATACATTTGTAAAAATGCCATCCATAAGACAAGAAATATGTAAATATATAGATATATATGTCCAAAAAATAGTGTTATGAGTACATAGGTGGGCATGAAAGCCTCAAAATTCATCCATCTACATCTCTAGGCTTACGCCCTCAAAAAATACATATAGTACAAAAAGTGACCTCGACACATCAATGGTCCAGCACTATATAAGGATGAGGCCTATAGGTGCTGATATAATGTACAACAACGTTCACAAGATGCTGGAACAATTGGACCCAAGTATGAGGCACCCCTAGTACATGTGGCTGCATAGTCATGGGGAGATCCTCAATCTCGACCATAGGAATGACATGAGTGAGAATAGTGAGGTTTCACTCCACTCATCGCAAAACTCTGTCAGCCTCTCTGGTTGGGAGTGCTCCCGCAGATGTTGGACCTCCTTCCGCTCCTGGTCCTACCTAAAGTCAAGGATGATGTTGAGTCTTGGCAAAGTCTACTGGTCGAACATACCCCACATATGTACATAACATATTCATAAGTCAATACTCTATACAAGCATAAAAGAAATATATATGAAAATTAAAAATTTAATAAACTTTAAAATATATGTTACCTATCTCGTCGTGCTCCTCGCTGAGAGGCACATGAATGTTTGGGTCTTTGGTGAAGTTGATCCCTACATAGGGGTAATCCTCGATCACTGGGATTTGACGTGCCCACCGGTCAAAAAAATTGTCGTCGAAGGCTTCTATAGTCCTCCCTCCACCCTGTCTAGAAAGCAAATCTACCCACATGCTCACTCCTGGGAAGGAGGCTACATTCCCCCTTACCGTCTCATTGGGAATAAGACTGGACACCCTCTCAAAGAAGGAGCATAAAATAGTACCAAACTCGAATTTATTGTGGGTACGCCACCGACACTCTGTAAGATGTCTCTTCATGCATACAAGCATGGTCATACTCTGGTAAAAAATGGTTGCCTCCAAGCACTCAATGAAAATGCATATGTGCATAGGAGGCCTTATGAAGAGATGAAGACCTAGTAATCCACCCGATCAACAGTAATATCACGCGTAAGGAGAGGCTGGTGATATTGTGGATTGGCACTTGAGAACCTACTTTCTCAGTGCCAACCTCACAATACATCTTGATGTAGTCCTCAATGCTGAAAGGCCCTGGAGGAATAGTCCTCAAGTTGACTGGTTCCCCTCATCTCGAGAGGCTAGTCAGAAAATAGATATCCTCCATGGTTGGGGTCAGTGATTGACCCTCCAACATCAACGCCTAAACATCGGGATGCCAATACTCTACAAGAGCATTGAGAAATGATTCTGCCCTCATAAATGGACATTGGAAGAAATTACACAATCCACATTATTTTAGTGCAACGATGGCCTTAGGGTCCTCCACGACCAAGATGTCGAGTTCCTCATGCTCTCTCTCTCTCTCTCTCTCTCCAATGAACATACATCCTGTTACATGAAAAAAATAGAGAGGAATTAGTTCTTGCGTTTTCTTTTTTCAAGTTGGAAGAGGGTGTATGTGGGCTGCTTATTACACAATCATGTATGTATGTGGGATTTTGGTTTTCTTCCCGAGTATATACATGAGCTGGCCTTGGCAGCCCGCGTACACACATGGCCTCTCTTTTTACAAGACAGTTCCCCCTCCAAACTGTTAGTCTCTAATTTTTTCTTGATTTAGTGAGAAACCCTAATCCTAAACCCTTCCCACCTGCACTTTATTATCTGCTTTCATTTGATTTTAATCATTGTTCTTAGTGTCTTATGGTTTGCATTTAAGTTTTTTTTGAATAATTTATTTAAGTTTGGAGTTGTAAGACATGGTTTTAAATGATGTGTCACTTTATATGCCTATTTGAACTTTACAAATTCAAATTATGCTAAGTCATTAATAACACTACGGGAATAGCCTTATTCCCGTAGAGCAAAGATAATCATGCCTTGATATGCGCCCATTACCCAGATTTCGTTATGATGACACAGATCGTGGTTTGAGAGTTCACATGTGTCCCACAATAGCTTTGGAATCATTTTGTGATTCAAACCGTTACATGATCGGATCACCCTGTACCCGCAAAGGAATCATTTCAAATCTTTCAATTTCCAAAGATCATTATCTAAACCTGCCACTTGTCATTCTGATTGTGTTGAATTATAAGCACAAGTATTTTTCTCAGAAGAACTGTTATATGTTAACAGTTGAAGTTTGTAAATTCAGAATCCGATCAGTGTTTGTTGTAGCATCGTGTTTCATGGCACATAAGAGAAATGGGTAAGTGGTCAAATTGGAACCTGAGGGCGTCGAGCTTCTTGAGGAATATCCGCAGATGGAACAGAGATTTAGAGATGCTGGTTGGTTTGAATTCCTCACTACCTTCCAAGGTCACGATGAATAGGTCTCCATGGAGTTTGCACTGAACTTTGATGGTCACAAGGTGGATATCGGGAAGATGTCTATGTTGGTGATAGAATAGACAATTGCTAAATCTTGTAGATTGGTGGTTGGAGGAGAAAGATGGTGGAAGAAAGAGCACGCGGTTATAGAGTTTGTCAACCAATTCCTGCTTCCAAATAAGAAAAATCCGAATTGGAGAAGGAGAGTTCCTCGCAGCTGGATTAGACCTGAAAGGCACACTGCTCTGATCATTATCCGTAGGAACACGACATTATACCTGATGAGGAATGGGATGAATTTATATCTATTCTTAAAAATCCTTTACCCGCAACCTTTCGAATAAATTCTAGTGGGCAATTTTCTGATGACATTCTATCCCAACTTGAAAATATTAGGGCAATTTTCTAAATTCAATGTTGAGGATGTAGGTGGTAATGTGGTTGAACATATTAGGCATTTACCTTGGTATCCAACAAAGCTTGCTTGGCACTTGAATTTCTCTTGCATGCAACTAGGGAAAAACCAAATGCTTGAAAGGATTCATGAATTCTTAAAGCAAGAAAACGAGTTTGGGAACATAACTCGACAGGAGGCTGTGAGAATGGTGCCACCCCTTTTCTTGGATGTACAGTCGCACCACTATGTTCTTGATATGTGTGCAACACCTGGGTCAAAAACATTTCAACTTATAGAGATGATTCAAAAATCAGCTAAGCTTGCGTTTCTACCCAAGGGAATGGTCATAGTAAATGATGTTGATGTTCAACGGTGCAATCTTCTTATTCATTAGACGAAGAGGATGTGCAATGCTAACTTGCTGGTAACCAATCATGAAGCAAAAAACTTTCCAAGTTTTCATTGTAAAAATAATGACATGTTGACACAAACAATAAATGAGACAGAGGATAAAGTAGTGGAAGACTTGAGATGAATGAAGACACCCATGCAGAAATTATAACATAGTTGCTTTTTGATTGCATATTATGTGATGTACCTTGCAGTGGGAATGGAATAATTTGTAAGGCACCTGATATCTGGAAAAAATGGAATGCTAGACTTGGCAATGGGGTACATTGCCTTTAAGTTCAAATTGCCATGAGAGGTGTTGCATTGCTTAAAGTTGAAGGGAAATTAGTTTACTCTACTTGCTTAATGAATCTAGTTGAAGATGAAGCTGTTATTGGCAGAAGTACCATTAGATGTGAATGATGCAGAGGATGAGGAGGTTGAAGCAGAGGCATAAGTATCTAGTCTTCCTTTAGAGAGATGTATGAGAATTATTCCCCATGATCAAGATACATGCGCCTTTTTATTGTTGTTTTTCAGAAGGTCTCTCATTTCTCTGTTGAGCAGCTTAAATCAAAGGAACCACAGAAAAAAAGAAATTTAACTAGTACCCAAGATTCAAAACAGTCCATGCTGAGCAAAGTTGAAATCGATACAAACAAAAATCATGACTAGACACCAGAAATTGGTGTTTCACCTGATTCTCTTCCTGTAAATGATGGCCTTCTCACGCGACAAGACATTGAAGAGACAAAACTAGAGGCATTGAGTAGTGATCTTCATTCAAGTGCACTCAATGCCATTAAGTCAATCCCAAGTGAAGGAGGAAATGGTGAACATGAGGTAGAAGATGGCCAAACAATTTATGATGGCCAGAAGAAAATTAAATTGGATAATGAGGATAGAAAAACTAATAGAATTGGAAGCAAAGGAGGAAAAAGACCAATTCAGCAGCAGGGCAGGTGGCATGGTATTGATCCTGTTTTATTTTTCATGGAGAGGAAGTTGTTGAAAAAAAAAGAGGTTTTTGTTGGGAACATGCCCCTTCACAAAAACCTCTCTCAGTTTTTACACATCAATCACATTTTAAGATATTCAAATTGATCTTTGAGGCCTAATTTTCTGATAAAGCTACAGGAAAAAATCTATTATTTTTACCTGTTTTAGTCTTTTTCTTCAAGAAGGGTTGAAGAACAGGTGGAGATGAATTTGTTGAAACCAAAAGAGGTTTTTGTTGGGAACATGCCCCTTCACAAAAAACTCTCTCGGTTTTTACACAACAATCACATTTTAAGAGATTCAAATTGATCTTTGAGGCCTAATTTTTTGATAAAGCTACAGGAAATACTCTGTTTTTTACGTGTTATGGTATTTATCTTCAAAAGATGGTACAAAACAGATGGAGAGGAATTTTTTGAAACCAAAAGAGGTTTTTGTTGGGAACATGCCCCGTCACAAAATCCTCTCTCTGCGTTTACACAACTATCACCATTTAAAAGATACGAAAATATTGTTGGACTGTATTTTCAGGAATTTACCAGATTTGTTTTCCTGAAAAAGCTCATGGACAACAGTTGACAAGCCACCTCATCAATTCGAATTGGAGATCAGATTGGATATTCTCCTTGATTATTTGAAACAAGAAACTAAATATAGATGAGGAGGTT
>SNQJ01S0003719.1:60720-83359 GCA_010110895.2 Picea sitchensis | reverse complement strand
AAAGGAATTTATGTTCAACTTGACACTTAATAGAAAAGGAATATGGATGGTTAGACCCTCTTTTTCTACTCTGTTATTTCTTTCTTCATGCTTGAATTCATTATTTAGATTGCAATGCTTTTTGATTCTTGACTGTTAATTTATACAGTGAAAATTTTACTGTAGAGTTAATTTTTCAAGTTTTGATATCAAGCTGATAGTCTTGTTTCTTTATGACATTTTGAGATGAGAATTCATGTGAAGTTGAAAAATTGAAGACTTCATCTTCCTTTTTATTAATTGGTTTAATCCATCTATGTGTCTACCTATTATTCAGCCAATGGGATATGCTATGTTCTGATATTGATTTTCATGTTATGTTGTAACCTTGAGCCAATTTGCAACCACCCTATTAAAAAAAAAATCATAAAAACCCTCAAAACACTTTTGCAATAACTCGATGATGCCCTAGCTTTCCCTCTCACAGTCAAGTGCAACTTTAGGGACTAACACAAACTAAAAATAAAACCATACAGAAGGAATTAAAATAAAAGTATGGGTGTTTTGTATTTACTTGTTCCAAATAGAAGGTCATTTCATCCACTAAAGCTCCCATAATCCACTCTTTTAGCAAAGGGTTTTTTTGACCTTTTGGTTGATTTTCAGTTTGCAATGGTAAAAATGAGTTGTTCACCTCTATTTATAGACTTTTTTGGCCCTTTTTCCCCTTTTTTGGTCCCTTTTGTCTTTTTTACTGGCTTGGTGGTTACTTGAATTCACTTCTGATTTTTCTATTGGTCGTTCCAGTACTTTTCTCCTTTCGGTTTGGTAATTCTTTGGGATTGGTTACATTTTTTGACATCCTTTGGTAAAAGTATTTTTTTCCAACTTTTGCATGTGAGTTAGGATTTCCTTCCCACTTTCTGCATCTCATTGTATTTTCCGCTTTGCAATAGGATTGACCCCACCAAAG
Organism: Picea sitchensis; assembly: GCA_010110895.2. Taxonomy (NCBI): domain Eukaryota; kingdom Viridiplantae; phylum Streptophyta; class Pinopsida; order Pinales; family Pinaceae; genus Picea; species Picea sitchensis. Next base: position 82,407 of record SNQJ01S0003719.1, on the reverse strand, counting down.
TGAGACACAGTACCTTCATTGCTTCTTTAGAAGTGTCATAATTAGGTGTTAGAGCCTACCTTTACATGGACTCCCTAGGTAGATCCTTTATTGCATTTTTTGCGTCCATGCCGTCATTTATGACTATAGGCTTGGGAGTCCTTGTTAGTCCTGTCATGATTACATAATGGAGAGTCATTATTTTGTTCATCATCATCCCAGGCCTTACCCTCAGGACTCCCTAATGATCATGCTTTGTTGTCTTTCAAGCTCTCTTTGAAATTCAAAATAAACATCCAACGAGATTGTATTTATTATTTTCGATCTCATCTAGATTACTTGAGAAAAGTAGCCCCATGGACTCTTCTTTAATCCCTTTCTAGACTATCTAAAAATGAAAAGAATGTCGAGCGGTCTTGTTGTCCTTCATGCTCGCCAAACTCAAATTTGAAGGCACATCTGTCTGGTGGTAGTTTACCCCTTTTTTGGTTCGAATGGCTAATTTTATGAATAAAGGTATGATCTAGGTACTTTGGTTCACTAGAAGAGTATTCTTAGGCATAAGTTTAACCCTTTTTTGGGCCCGAGGGACTAAATCTTTGAAAAAAGAGCATTCTCCTTGGTTTTGGTTTATCACCTTTTTCGGGCCTTGGAGATTACTTAAAAAAAATGAACCCCCCCTGGAGTCCATAGTTAATCTCTTTTTAGACTCCATAAAATTGAAAATATTTCCGAATGACCTTGTTCCTTCACACTCATTAAATTGGTCCAAAAGAACATCTACTGGCATGAGTTTAACCCTTTTTCATCCAGTAGATTATAGCGGAAAAAGGTACGCCTTGGGATATTCTTCTCGTCGGGAGAGTTCTCCTCAGTTTCTTTTATACTTTTTCAGGCTAATTTTATAACCCTAAATTTCTCCATTCATGCATACCTGGAATTTGGCCCTCTTACTTGCTATTTTTTCCATGCCATCATTGATTTGCTCTTCTTAAAAACACTATTTTTGAATATGTACGCGCCCTGCACCATTAATTCCCATGCATGTACGCTTGCTACACCACTACAACCCATGTACATATGCTTTCTACACCATTACAACCCACGTACATATGCTTTCTGCACCATTACAGCCCACGTATACTTGAAAAAGTTGCAAAAATTAAAAGTTACAAGGAATTCATTGAGATAACGGGCTATTGGGTAGTTTCCTAACTAATCCACTGCCTATAGCCCGTCACCCAACTGAATAACTATATTTTTTTCATATAAAAGGATGTGTTGGGGTATCATTCCTAAGCTAAGCATAAGAATAGTGAAACTCTGCCCGTTTCACATCCCCTCCTTACCCCAAGCATTTGCAACCTTGTTGTGAGAATTGCATCATAATTCCCCATTTTGTCCTTTTTCCTCCATCATAAGCCCATTCCATTTCCAAGAAGAAGGTTGAGAGGATAAATATACATGAAGGTGCACTTGGAGCTTGGTGAATAGGTTCCCAGACTAGGTTCGTGGAGCAGTCGTCGACCTTGTTGTAATTGAACATTGTGATATCAATAAAAGAAATACTATTCCTGTCCTGAAATATGATGTGTCAAATGTTTGTATTTGATTTATGTTTTATTCTAACATCTAACCCATGATTTATATATAAGATGCATGCTTTTAGTTTCTTTGTTTATCTGTTTGTGAATGCAGGTCAGCCTTAGGAGGAGGCTTGTAGTTAGCAGAGCTATCAAGTGCAAGAGAATCGACATCAGACGAAAAGTAAAAGGTATAGTTACCTAATTCTTCTCACTTTGTCTTTCATGTATGAGTTTGGGATATGTTTGAGGTAGTTAGAAAAGTAGGAGACATTTAGATGGTTGTGATCTACCTACATTTTGAACCCTAGTGTAGTCCATAGGGGGGTTTTCCCCACTAGCAGAACTTGCGACCATACTGGGGAAGCCTATAGGGTTTTAGGGGATTTTTTGGCTGTTTAATTGGTTTTATAGATTTTAAGTTTATTTTTGAGTCTGCTGAGTCTTTAAGGGTTTCTGGTCACCTGTTGGTGCTATACCAGTTTCTCCCTGCCCTATCAGTCTCCCTGTTTTACTTTTTTTTTCAAGAAGTATAGAGGTGTACGCGACCTGCTGTGGGTCAGCACACGTACATATGTGCCCTGCTTTATAGACAACTCATGTACATACATAGGCTTCTTAAGCATCACCAACATGCCTTTGTCAAGAAATATTTTCTTTAAGAAGAGGTAGTCCACCTCTTCCCTGATTGAAGTTTTACTTCTCAGGGCTTCTTGATTAAGTACAATGTCTCTATTTTTACAGTCGAAGCCTCGGTTGGATGTTAGTTTGCTTATCTTTTTAAATATTTCTTGTGTTTAATTTTGAAAGGGTTTTAGGCGAGTCTTTGAGTTGTTGATCAACCTGTTTGGAGTCTTTAGTGACTCCTTGCGATCTGCAGTATGCCAGAGGTTAGTTTTCAGTCTTGTCTTGTTTTTCACTTTTCCCCCTTTCGCTTAATTTAAAGAAAAATAAAATAATTTATTTCAAGTTTCTTGTTTGAAGCATAAAAAATAAATATAGAAAAAGATTTCATTTGTTTGTTTGTTTAAGTAGTTGGGTTGATTATTTTGATTTGTTAGGAAAAAGAGTTATTTTCTTAAGTTATTTACTCTCTGCTTAGAACATTAAGTAGCTCGTAGTTGAGAAAAATTTCGTTCTAGGTTTTCCTTTAAAAGATCTTAGAAAACGTTAGTTATGAAAAGTTGGTTAAAGAGTTAGTTGCAAATATTTATTGTCAACTAGAAGTAATTTTGATTTCAGTTTCATTTATTTCTCCTCCTTCGTCTTCCATACACATCACTAGTTTGATTGCCATTTCCTTGAGTTAAAACAAGCCATTTAAAATAAACTCTAATTAAAATAAACTAGACTTTATGTTTGTAGGGCCAATCAACTAGTTTAGGCTAGAGCCTTGAATTAGGTTGGAGAGGAAACTCTTCAAGGCTTATAAACAAACAATGGAATCGGAGCTAGGGAGTGTAAAAATTCCAGTAAACATGAAATTTATCCAGGAACCCCCCTCTAACAAAGGGGCTAAACATGAGGTTGCGTGCAGAAAGGTAGCAGAGATAACCCCTCCAAAGCTAGACCAAGCATAGTGGGGAACACATATATATAGAGGAATTGTCGTGGGATATTGTCAGTTGCATTTTCCTATGGAGCTTCGTGGATCTCAAATCCATTCAAGGTCCTCAGTTGTCTTCCAGACCACTTGCTTTCGATACCCTCTATAGGTTTCAGGCTTGATACCCTGCTCATTGTGGTCCACTCGACTATCAACTGTACCCTCCTGGTGACTATTCGTGAGATGGAAACTTAGTTTCCTTTATTCTAGAGACTTACACATGTGACTGCAGGGGTATACCATGGTACCTAGGGCAGACGTCAGGCCACTCTTTGCAGAGTATACTCGGAGGGTTTTTCCGTGTTCGAGTTGCACTTGCACTGGTAAGTTTCTCTAGTGTTGGCTGGCGTAAATGTTCTTCCAACTAGATAGTGGTTTGCTTGGTTTATCTCATAGGAACTTTTCTAGTGTGTGCTTGTTTTCAAACATTAGTAAAATCCTTACTATGTCATTTATCTTCTTACAAAGTGGAATATCAAGAGCTCTTCCAGTTGCAAAGGCTTCAGGGCCTGCCACTGGTTACTTTGGAGCCACTACCACCACCTTTACGATGAAGACTTGACCAGTAAGGGTCATTTGAAGCGACTCAGCCACAGGAAACTGTGCCTGAGCTAGCTCCGAGAGAACACTCGAATATGGAGGAACCAACCATTTCTGACCTTGGAGTAGAATCTCTCGGGCTGTTTAACCCTTCGATCAATGACTTGTCGGTGTTTCTTTTGATACAAGTTGTCCCTCCAAGGGTAACACATCATGAGCGTCATATAGTCTTGCAAGTAGCTATGGAAGAAAATGATGCTACTTCGTTAGGGATTCCTGACACTCCCTCAACGACTGCCACCACAGGGGGAATTCTGCCTCCTAACCTACCTTCGCTGGTCCAGACCACCATGGTCTTGACCACCTCTACTTCAGGCAGTGGTTTGATTCTGTCTATGGTGGTGATCACTGCTCTGTTCACACAGACTACAACGGGTTCTCCGTTTTCATACGGTATGCCCGTCTTTAATACGAACTCTGTACTCACCTACTCCACCCTACAGACCATGGGTCTGGGGGTAGGGAGATAAAACACTCATTTTCAAGGGTCCATGGCGGGCACCTCATCCCCCTATAATGCTATCCCTTAAGGAGGAGGTCATATACCTCCTTCATCCCCCTCACTCGGCGGTGCTCCACAGCAACCTATCGGGCCAAACATGAACTACAACTTGTTCAGAGAAGGAAGTCTAGGAAATTATTCCTACACCATTCCCGTGGGTTCAATTCCTTTCTCTTTGTTTGACTCATTTGGTAATAACACTTTCTCGTCAGCTGCCGTATCGACTAGGGGAAACCTTGGTTTTGGACAACAGAATCCTGTGCAGGGTACTATTCCTACATAGGGGGAAAACCATGAGTCTTCTCCTCACAAGGACACTGGAATCTGTGGTAGGGAGAAGTTCTCTCATCAGAGATACTGACCGGGGCAAACCCCTTCCATGGTCAATGTAACCCTGCGCAAGGATTAATACCTATGCCCGTCGGATCGACAGGGGGAAACCCTTTCCAAAATCTTTGGAACACAATGCAGGGAGCAATCCCCACCCAACCCTCAACATCCAATTACAAGAATCAGATGATGATGTCCCAACAAACACAGTATCCATACACTGGCCAAGGCAATGGTATTTACCAAAACCCTGATCAGTAGCCCAACTTTTCCTGGTAGCCTAGTGCTAGTCAAACTCTAGGCTCCTTTCTTCCTATACATAGTCAACAACCTAGGCTACCATTTCTTGCAACATTACATTTTCTAGACTTGTCAAGGTTGTTAAACGACCCAATTTTTCATGATCCGAGTTGGCCTCCCATGCCGACTAAGTTTCCCTCGAACATTCTGAAGTTTGAAGGTAATCCTGGCGAAGATCCAGGTGATCCCATGACCACTTTCCACCTATGGTGCTCGTTGAAATCGCTGTGAGATGACTCCATATAATTGCGCCTCTTTCAAATCACTCTCATTGGAGGTGTCACGAAATGGCACATCGAGCTCGACCGCTCAAGATAGTCTTACTTTAGTGATTTGGCGATGGTTTTTCTGAACCATTTCGAACTACCTGTGAGATATGATGTCGGCATTGAATTGCTGGCCAAATTTGAGTAGACGAATTCCAATCATATATCGGATCACATACGAGAATAGCGGCACCAGAAGAGTTTGATAAAAGTACAGGTCCCACCAAATTTACTGCTGGAGTGGTTCCTTAAGTCTTTGATACCTCAATTATCCATGGATGTTGCAATGTCGGGAGTGTTTTCAGAGGAGGAGGCGATAATGAGAGAACAATAGCTTGAACTAATATACTCTCAGTCTGGTTTACTCTATGAGATTTTTCCAGATGTGCCATGATCCATCCTTGGCAAGGCTAGACACAAGTCTGGACAATGTGCCAATGGTATAGTTGGTTCAGCACAAGAAAATCCCACTGATCAGTTGTCAAATCAATTGCAACAATTGTCGATATAGCAGACAGCGGCCAGCCAGACCTCTGGTTTGGCTGCTCCCCCTACCCAAACATCAGATGTACATAGTGTGCAGTTGAAAAACCCGAAGGCCAAACAGTAGCTTGACAAAAAGAAAAACAACAAAACAAGAAGGGTAAGGGGGATAAGAAACCCACCAATAATGATGGCGGGGGAAACACAGAGAAGTGAAAGTTGAATTATTCATGTAACCATTGCACGGAATACCATCAGAATCAACTGTGCCCTCGACTTGCGGAGGACCATAAGTTATTGGCGCAACAACAACTTGCTGTGTTAACAAACCCATTTCCACATGGGAAACATATGACTCAAGCCTCTTCAAGCATGGATGGGGGCAGTCAGGGACCCCCTCTGTATTCTAGTAATTCCTCGGCCATGAATGTTTATATGATGAAAGGTGATGCTTACATAGAAACTAGGGCACATGATTATGGAATGTCGGAAACTGTTGAGAAGGGTAAGGAAGCCATAAACCGGTTTGTTCCTCTCCAGATTGAGAAGACAATGGGAGAAAAAATGACACACATCCCGAAAGGGGCATTCAAGATAGCTTCCCATAATCCAAACGTGAGGGCCACCCATAATTACTCTGTGGTGGAGGATTTGTCACAAACCCCTTGCGTGATGTCTGCTTTGGAGGTCCTCCAGAGCTGCCCTTCACAGAGAAAGGATCTATTATCCTCATTGGTATCTGCTAAGACTTGTAATCCGAGAACGATCATGCTTGATACAACTGACTTGAAACCTTGTCTCCCTTACCACGCGGCATTTTAGATAGTAGTGGCTCACCCCACAAAATATTTTACTCAGAATATTTTCTGCACAGTGGTTGATGAGGGCACCTCGACTTGTGTGATGTCATTGGCATGTTGGAAGGCCATTGGCCAATGAATTTTGTCTCCGTCACCTACTCTTCTTACTGCTTTCGACGGTCATTCTTTCAGACCACATGGAATCATTCCTTCTTTCCTCGTGCAGTTAGGAGGGAAGACTGTGTGCGTAGAAGTTGAAGTGGTCGATGCACCTCTCAACTACAAACTTCTATTGGGAAGGATTTGGACCTATGCAATGCATACAGTGGTTGCCATAGTTTTCTAGGTCTTGTTGTTTCCACATGAGGGACGAATCGTAACCATTGACTAGTTGTCCTTCTCTAGGCCCAACCCTTCATCCGGGGAATCCACAGTCCTGATGATTGATAAATGTCATCCAGGCATCATCAATGTGGGGGTTGGTTTGTGCCCACCATTGATGGGTACTTTCAATTACCCGCCTCCCTCTCGCAATGTCAAGATGATATCGGTTGCCCCTGACCAACCTAGGGATGAAATCTTTCAAGTGTCGTCATTTTGTATGACTTAATTTAGCAATCCATGGACTCTTACTACCCCATCGGCTTCGATGGAAGGGACAAGGCATCATGGCATGGCCATGCCCTTGTCCATGGAAGAAGTTGCATACAGTATTGTCCAGCAAGCTTTGGCCAACCCTGATCTGACTCCCGCACAGGAGTTAGATCCATTTCTCGAGACTATTTAGGCTCAAGGTTCCCTCGCCACTATCGATTCTTTAGACTTGGTCTTACCCTCTGATGAGGTGATTAAAGAGGCATTGACTGGTCCAGACAGACCCTGGGATGATCTCCATCAAGATCTTATTTCCTCCCAGAGTTAATAAGAATAGAGGCAGGTGAATTCATGTTGACTATGACTGGAGATAGATCTTGTCTTATTAATCCTCTGGCTATGCACGTAGTTTATGCTGAGGGTAATATGGAAACCGTCACTGAAATGATACCTAGTGAAATCTCCATAACCCCTGGTCTCATGGAGAATGTCTTCGTCGGAGCGGACTGCTCCCCCGAGGAGATTCAGATCTATACAGATTTATTTAAGGAATTTCGTGACATTTTTTCCTGGTCTTACGAGGACATGCCAGGCATTGATCCAAGAATCGTCAAACATCAGATACCAACTTATCCCGATGCCAAGCCAGTCCAACAAAAGCTTCATCTGGTGAATCCTCAAACAGTGACACCTATTAAGGATGAAGTAGAGAAACTACTCAAAGCTGGTTTCATCTATCCCATTTTGTTGACTTAATGGGTGTCAAATCCCGTTCCAGTCAACAAAAATCAAGGTACGATTTGTGTGTGTATGGAATTCCATGATTTGAGCAAGGCCTGTCCAAAGGAAAATTTCCCCACCCCATTCATTGACCAGATTGTCAATGAATGCACAGGCCGTGAGGTATTTTCTTTCATGAATGGTTTTTCAGGATATAACTAGATTCAGATAAATCCCGAAGACCAGCATAATTTTTTTTTTATTTGTCTGTGGAGCACATTTGCTTATCGTAAGATGCGTTTTGGCCTAAATAATGTTGGATCCATTTTTCAGCGAGCCATGCATTTTTCTTTCCATGACCTTAGACATATAGTTGAGGATTATCTCAATGATTTAGCATCATGATCTCGTAAGAGAGATGATCATCCCACACACCTTCGACTAATCTTTGAGCGATGTCGCTACTGTCGAATTAGCTTGAATCCTAACAAATGCAATTTTTGCGTGACGTCGGGTCATCTTCTAGGTTTCATAGTTTCGACAATAGGGATCATGGTCTATCTTATGAAGGTTGAGGCAACAGTTTAGTTGCCTCCCCCATGCAAAGTTCCTCAACTTAAAATCTTACAGAAAAAATTGAACTTTCTTCGACGTTTTATCGCAAACTATGCCGATTTCACTAAAGGGTTCATGTGTTTACTGAAAAAGGGGGTCCCTTTTTATTGGGATGAAGTCGCTCAATGATCTTTCTAAGAGTTGAAACACGCCCTCACGTCTTCCTCTCTGCTCTGGCCTCCCAATTATAATAAATATTTATTATTATACTTGGCCGCTCCAGAGTCGACCATCGGTATGGTCTTGGTTCAAGAGGATGATCTACTCGAAGAGCATGTGATTTATTACCTAAGTTGAGGCCTGGTTGGACCGAAACTCAACTACTCCCATGTTGAGAAGCTTGCATTGGTAGCAGTGCATGCTATCTAGCGGTTCCGTCATTATATTATGCTTCATAAGACCACCATCGTTGTCATTGTGAATCCATTTCAATACACGTTGACATGATGCGTCATAGACGGAAAAATCAGTAGATGGATTGTTATCCTCTAGGAATTTGAATTGGATTTTGTTTCCACAAAATCCAAAAAGTGTCTGGTCTTTGCGGAACTTATCTCAGAAATTTTGGTCGAATCAGGTGATGTTACACCTAAAGAATCGTCGATTAAAGGAGATCTTTTTCTGATTTCATCTTTAGACCCCTAGTATGGAGATATACTAGTCTATCTCCAGAATTTGAAGTGCCCCTCCTCTGCTTCTCGCGATGAGCATTGACGTATATGCCATCAGGCACAAAACTATCTCATACTCGATGACACTTTGTATCATCGAGGTGTAGATTTCATTTTTCTCCAGTGCCTCATTCACGAAGAAGCAGAACTCGTTCTTAACGACTGCTACACTGGAGCATATGGTGGTCATTTTTCTGGGTTGGCAACAACCCAAAAGATTCTATGAGCCAGTTACATTTTGTTGATGTAAATCAAGGATTGCGTTGAACTGGTCAAGAAGTGCCACTCGTTTCATATTCTCTCTCGGAAGATGAGGGCACACCCTGCTCCCATGTTTCCCATCATTAGTGGTTGTCCCTTCACCAAGTGGGGGATTGATTTTACTACATGACACCCGGCTTTAGCCAGGGGGAATTGTTATATCATTGTAGCAATATACTACTTCATAAAGTGGGTCGAGGCTATGCAAACATTTAATAATGATGGCGAACAAAAAATTCTCTTTATTTTTAACCAGATTGTAGCAAGGTTTGACATCCTGAAGGAGATTGTCACAGACCATGGCAGTCACTTTTAGAACAAAATGATGTCTGAGTTAACATAAAATATTTGGTTGAGGCAAGAGAATTCATCACCCTAATACCCACAAGAGAATGGTCAGGTGGAAGCTGTGAATAAGTCCCTCAAGTCTATTCTGTAGTGAACGATCAATTCTTCCAAGTCAAATTGACATTTGATGTTGTACTCAACATTATGGGCATACCGAACGTCTATAAAGACTGCCATTGGTTTCTCACCTTTTCAACTCGTTCACGAGCTGGAAGCAGTCTTGCCAATAGAGTGCCAGATCCCATATCTAAAGTTGGTAGTAGATTTATTGCTAGACACTTCACCGCTTGAGGAACTCTTATTATATCTCGAGCAACTCGATGAGAAATGTCATGATTTAGCCTTGGCTAATGAGGCTTACAAGCAATGAGTCAAGTTTCAATATGATCCATCCGTTCGTCCTTGGATTTTCTCCGAAGGAGACCTTGGCCTGGTCTATGACCAAGATAAGGATCCCCTGGGGGCGGGCAAGTTCAAACCCATGTGGTTTGGAGTTTTCATATTGAAGGAGGTCTTAAAGAAGGTCGCTTATCATCTGGTTGACTTTGATGGAAATTATTTGGCGGAGACTATAAATGGGCTCTACCTCAAGAAGTATTACTCATAGGTTGGTCACCTAGGTGACTTCTTGCACATATGTATAGTTCTTATACAGTTAGATTTTTGTCTTTTTTGTTTTATGGACATGTCGTTATTTATGTCATGTTTTTCACTATGGTAGATTTCAAGTGAATTAGAGGTGTTCTTTGGGTTTGTGGATGGCGCTAGCCAACACACTCAGAGGTTTGCTTCCGAAGCTTGGGTGATTTTCACGCCTCAGGGCTAGTTTCTATCTTCTGGAGGTATCTGTCTAGGTGATTCCACAAACAATGTCGTCGAGTACAATGCAGTGATAGAGTTGCTTCATGACGCTTTTTTGCATGGTATCTCTCACCTCCGGGTCTACTTAGATGCACAACTGGTTGTGTCCCAGTTAAATGGGGTTTACCATGTTTATGATCCTACTTTACACCGACGATTCCTCAGGGTACGTCTCTTAGAATGTTTCTTTGATTACATTACGTATATCCATGTTCCTAGGAGATTAAATCAAATAATAGAAACTCTAGCTAATCAAGTATTAGATTGGCATATTTCACACACATAAAAAGAAACACACATACACATGTACATACATTTGTAAAAATGTGATCCATAATAGATAAAATATGTACATACATACATACATACATACATACATACATATACATATATATTTATTTATTTATTTATATAAAAAAGTGTCAGAGTACATTGGTGGGAACGAATGCCTAAAAAATACATATCCGGTATACATAACGGGGCTTATTCCCTCAAAAATATACAAAAGAGTTCCCTCAGCACATAAATAGTCCATCCTATCTAAGCTTGGGCCCTATTGGCCCTGCTATAGTGAACAACAACATTTGCCAAATGCTGAAAGAGTTGGACCCATGTCTGTGGCACCCCTACTACGTGAGGTTGCATCGATGGTGGGATATCCTCGATCTTAGCCATGGGAACTGAATGAGTGAGCGAGGTGAGGTTCTGCTCCACCCGTCTCAAAACTCTCTCAACCTCTCTGGCTGGAGGTCCCCCTGTTGCTGCTGCTGTTTCGGTGGCTGCGACTGGTACTGACTCTAGTTGAGGACGTCGCCTGGTCCTTGAGAAGTCTTCTGAATGCACTGGTCCCACATCTATACATAAAATATAAATAGTTGTCAGATACTCTGGTACACATAAAAAATGATATATATAAAAAAAAATTAAAAATTAAATAACTTAAGAAAAAACATACCTATCTCTCCTCGCTCCTCTCCAGGAGGTACAGACATGTTTGGATCCCTGGAAAAATTGATTCTAGCGTAGGGGTAGTCCTCTATCACTAGAATCTATTGTACCCACTAGTCAAAATATTTATCGTCGAAAGCCTCTATGGTCCTTCCTCCCCCTTGTCGCGGAAACAATGCTTCCCACCTACACACTACTGGGAAGGAGGCCACATGCCCCCGCACTATCTCTCATGGACTCATGCTGGGTACCCTCTCAAAAAAGAACACGCACAAAATGGTACCATACCCAAAGTTTTTGTTACTCCTCCCTCAACACTCTGTGAGCTGTCTCTTCATGCAGTAAAGCAAGGTCATGCTCTAGTCGAATACTCATGCATTTAGGCACTGCATTGCACAATACATGTGCACCCAGGAGGCTTGATGTAAGGTTGTGGATATAGTGATCCACCCAATAAGAAAAACTATCACCTTTAGTGATAGGTTGGTGATCTTGTGAATCGACACCTGAGACTCTACTTTCTCAGTGCCGGCCTCACAGTGCATTCCGATCAGTTCGACGATGTTGTAAGGCCTCGGGGGAAATGTACACCAGTTTACTGGTTCCCCTCTCCTTGAGAGGCTAGCCAAGAATTAAATTTCCTTAGTTGTTGGATTCAACGACTTCCCCTCGAGCATAAATTCCTCTGCGTTAGGGTGCCAATAATCCACCAAGGCATTCAACAGCCTGGGTTGTGCCCTCATGAATGGACACCAGTAGAAATTCCATAACCCACATTGTTTCAATGTGGTGATATCAACAGGGTCCTCATCGACCAAGATATCGATATCTTCGTGCTCCCTCTCTTCAGTGGACATACATCCCGCTACATGACAAGTTCAAGGGGAGAGTTAGCTCTTGCATATTCATTTTTTCTATGTTATTGAGGGTGTACGCATGTTGTCTTGGACATAGTCACGTATGCACATGGGAAGATTTTTTTCTTCCCATAGGCATACGTGGGCTGTCCTTAGACAGCCCGCCTACATGTAGGGCCTCCCTTTTTTAGGAGGGCGCCCCCGCAAAAAAACTAAAAGAAATGCATAAATGATGAATGGAAATGCAAGCGGTATGAGTTTGTACTTACTTGGTCCGAGCGGAAGTTCGTTTTGTCCTCTGAGTATCCCATAATCAACTCTTTTAGCAAAGGGGTCTTTTTCTCTTTTTGGTTAATTCTCAATTTGCAATGGTGAAAATGAGCTGTCAACTTCTATTTATAGAATTTTTTAGCCTTTTTTGCCACTTTTTTGAACCCTTTGTTGTTTTTGCTGGCTTGAAAATCATTTAGTGTGGTTCTTGAGTTTCTTATTGGATGTTACGATGCACTTTGATTTTAGTTTTGGTAAATTTTTGGGAGTTGGGTCGCTTTTAAAGGTCCTTTGGTAAAAGTCATTTTTTCCAACTTTTTGCATATAAGTTAGGATTCCACCTCCACTTTCTGCATCTCGTTGTCTTTTCTGCTTTGCCATAGGATTGATCCCACCAAACTGCGACACAAAACCGTCATTTCTACTTTATAAGTGTCGTAATTAGGTGGTAGAGAATACCTTTACATGGATTCCCTAGGTAGATCCTTGTTGCATTTTCGTGTCCATGGCATCGTTAATGAATTTAGGCTCGAGAGTCCTTGTTAATCCTGTCCTGATTATAAGATTAAGCCTCATATGTATGATGTGTCATCAATCTTGGCATCACCCTCGAGACTCCCAAAAATGAGCATACTTTGTTGTCTTTCAAGCTCGCTTTGAAATCCAAAAGCAACATTCGACGAGACTACATTTATTCTTTTCAATATCGTATGGATTAACTGAGAAAAGTAACCTCTTGGAGTCTTCTTTAAGCCCTTTTCAGACTCTCTAAACATGAAAATATCACCGAGCGATATTTTTGTCCTTCACGCTCGCCAAACTAAAATTTGAAGGCACGTCTGTCTGGCGGTAGTTTACCCCTTTTTCGGTTCAGATGGTCAATTTTATGAACAAAGGTATACTCTAGGAACTCTGGTTTTCTAGAAGAGTATTCTCAGGTACAATTTTAACCCTTTTTTGGGCCCGAGGGACTAAATTTACGAAAAAGGAACCCCCATGAAGTCCATATTTAAGCTCTTTTTAGACTCCCTAAAATTGAAAAGATCGCTGAGTGACCTGTTCTTTCACACTCGTTAAATTGGTCCAGAAGAACATCCCTTACAAAGTCCATAGTTAAGCTCTTTTCAGACTCCTTAAAATTGAAAAGATCATCGAGTGATCTTGTTCCTTCACACTCGTTAAATTGGTACAAAAGAACATCTACTGGCATGATTTTACCCCTTTTTCTATCCTCTAGATTAAGGAAGAAAAAGGTACACCTTGGGAGATTTGTCTTGCTAGGAGAGTTCTACTCAGTAAATTATTTGGGCTAAGGAGGCTAAATTTAGAAAAAGGTTGTGAGTCCATAGTTAAGCTCTTTTCAGACTCCTTAAAATTAAAAAGATTTCTGAGTGATATTGTCTTTTTCACACTAGTTAAAATGGTTTTGAATAGATGTCTTTTTGGTGCTAGTTTACCCCTTTTTCGAACCGACTAGACTACTTTCGAAAAAGGTACCCCAATGGAGTCTTCTTTTATGCTTTTTCAGACTCTATAACATGAAAAACTACCGAGCTTACCTTCTCTGATCTTGTTAAAATTACATTAAAGGGGGTTTTCATTGTGTCTTATTAATCACATTTTCATCTCTGCGTCTTTGGCCTAATGCCGACTCCATGTTGCTCTCAACTGAACCATTGAAGCATGCCTTATACGCAAGCCTTGTAGCACTTTTCCTCTGCGTCTTGACACTTTGACCCATGGAGGAATTTTCTAGAGTGTCCTTTTACTGCTCATGTCTCCATGCTTCCTCCTTTGTAACGTAGCATTCTTTTATTATTTTTCAAGATCTTTAAAAATATTGAAAAAGACAAAAAAATAAAAAAACCCCCCAAAAAGAGGACGGGAAATCACATCCTTATGTTTGTTTGTCGAGCTTTGGGATCTAATATGACCTTAGGAAGTTGTTCTAGCTACATAGAGCTATGTCCTCCTCCATTTGGTTATTCTTCCAAACACATGGAGAGTTTGCGCTGCCTCCTTCATCGTAGACTTATGTCAATGTCATTCTGCATGAGTCTGATCATCTATCATGATATTGTCCAAGGGAATTTTCACCCAACTTGAGTCAGACTTTCTTCATTTTGTCTCTTAACCTCATGCTCGACCATCCCAAAAGTCCAATCAAGTCCTTGTTCGAAATCAATGAAGTTCTCTACCTAATCATTGAGATCCTCTTGTCTTTTCCTGATGAGCCATCAAAGACCTCTAGGTAGTGAATTCGTACACTAACATTACACTTCTACCCAAGTTTTGAAGATCTTGAAGTTGTTTCTCGAGCTTTGAAGGCCTCATCTCCAACCATCGGGCATCGTTGGCTTCTTGAAGATGGATACTATACTTGCATATCTTTGATTTTGAGATGTATATCCACTATATATTGCTCGTAGATACAATTTATATAGTTATATGACATGGATCTACAATTTATTTGATTGGAAGCCACGATTTATTTCATCCCGAGCATGGGCATGCCCACCTCAGAGAGACAATTGTTATTTTTGCAGATGGAACCTCCCGAACTCTGGTCCCGGGCTCACTCGCTTCGTACATTGGTGAATATTTTGTAATGTATTTCGGCCATCAGATGCTATTTTGACCTCACACATTAGGGGGCATCTGTTATAACCCTAAATTGCTCCATACATGCATACCTGCCATTTGGCCCTCTTACTTCCTATTTTTTCCAAGCCATCACTGAGTGCTCTTCTCAAAAACACTATTTGTGAAGATGTACATGCCCTGCACCATTACTTCCCACGTATTTACGCTTGATGCAATACTACATCCCACGTATGTATCCTAGTTGCACCATTACAACCCACATATACATGCAAAAGTTGCAAAAATTAAAAAGTTGCAAGGAATTCGTTGAGATTACGGGCTATTGGGTAGTTTCCTAACTAATCCATTGCCTATAGCCTGTCACTGAACCGAATAACCATCCTTTTGTCATATAAAAGGAGGTTTTGGGGTCTCATTCCTAAGCTAATAATAAGAACAGTGACACTCTGCCCGTTTCACATCCCCTCCTTGCCCCAAGCATTTGCAACCTTGTGGTGAAAATTGCATCAGAATTCCCCATTATTCCCTTTTTCCTCCATCATAATCCCATTCCATTTCCAAGAAAAAGGTTTAGAGGAGAAAGATACACATATGTGCACTTGGAGCTTGGTGAAGAGGAGCCTGGACCAGGTTCGTGGAGCAGTCGTCGATCTTGTTGTAAGCGAACATTGTGATATCAATAAAATAAATACTTTTCCTATCCCGAAATATGATGTGTCAAATGTTTGTATTTGATTTATGTTTTATTCTAACATCTAACCCATGATTTATATATGAGATGCATGTTTGTAGTTTCCTGTTTATCTATTTGTGAATGCAGGTTAGTCTTGGGAGGAGGCTTGCAGTCAACGGAGCTATCAAGCGCGAGAGGATTGACACCGGACACAGAGTAAAAGGTATAATTATCTGATCCTTCTCACTTTGTCTTTCATGTATGAGTCTGGGATATGTTAGAGGTAGTTAGAAAAGTGGGATACTTTTAGACAGTTGTGATCTGCCTACATTTTGAGCCCTAGTGTAGTCCATAGGGGGGCTTTCCCTGCTAGTAGCTAAGGAGACTAAATTTAGAAAAAGGTTGTGAGGCCATAGTTAAGCTCTTTTCAGACTCCTTAAAATTGAAAATATAGCCAAGTGATCATGTCTTTGTCACACTCAATAAAATGGTTTTGAACATAAGTATTTTCAGTGAAAGTTTAACCCATTTTCGAACTGAATAGACTAACTCCGAAAGAGGTACTCCCTGGAGTCTTCTTTTGCATTTTTTTCAGACTCTCTAAATGTGAAAACACTATCGATCTTACCTTCTCCGGGATCATAAAAAATTACATAGAAGGAGTCTCACTGTGTCATGCTTAATCACATTGCAGGTCTCATCTTTGCATATTTGGCCTAATGATGAATCCATGTTGCTCTCAACTGAACCTTTGAAACATTCCTTATACACAATCCTTGCAGCACTTTTTACCTCTGCAACCTGACACCTTGACCTGTGGAGGAACTTTCCCCGAGTGTGCTTATCATGCACATGTCTCCTTGCCTTGAGCATTAGTATGTTCCATTCGCTTGGAAACAATTTTCTTGTCACGACACTCATTCCTCCTTTGTAACATAGCATTCTTTTATTCTTTTTCAAGATCTCTAAAAATTGAAAAAGACAAAAATAATCAAATATTCCAAAAAGAGGGAATGGGAAATATACATTCTTTTTTTGGTAGAAAAGTTAGTTTCCCTTGGACAAACCACATCCTTTTGTTTGTTCATCAAGCATTGGGATCTAGTATGACCTTAGGAAGATGTTCATGCTACATAGAGCTATGTCCTCCTTCATTTGGTTACTCTTCCAAACATATGGAGAGTTTGCATTGCCTCATGTATCACAAACTTATGTCAATGTCATGATGCCTGAGTCTGATCATATTTCTTGCTTTTGTCCAAGGGAAGTTTTACCCAACCTGAGTCATCCTTTCTACCTTTTGTCTCTTGACTTTCATGAGTCAGCCATCCTGAGAGTCCAATCAAGTATAGATTCGTAATCAACGAAGTTCTATGCCTGATCATCGAGATCCTCTATTATTTTCACGACGGATTGTTAAATACCTCATAGTAGTGAGTCTTACACTCCCATTTTACTCCTACCTAAGTTTTGAATATCTTGAAGTTGTTGCTCGAGCTATTAGGACTTCATCTCCAACCACAAGTGTCACTAGCTTCTTGAAGATGCATACAATACTTGTATATCTTCGAATGATTTTGAGATGTAGATCCGCTGTGTATTTCTCGTGGCTACACTTTATATATTTATATGAAATGGATCTATAGTGTATTTGATTGGAAACCATGATTTAGTTCATCCCGAGCATGGGTATGCCCGCCTTAGAGAAACAATTTTTGTTTTGCAGATGGCACCTCCTGAACTCTGGTCCCGGGCTCACTCGATTTTGTACATTGGTGAAGATATTGTAATGTATTTCAACCATCATTTTTTCTTTTGACCTGATACATTAGGGGGCATCTATTATAGTCCTAAAATTCGCTACTCATGCATACATGGAATTGGACTTCTTACTTGCATAATTTTCCAAATCACTGTTGAGGAGCTCTACTTAAAAAAATAAAAATTTAGAGCATGTATGCACCCCACACCACTACTTACTACATACATACTCTTGCTGCATGATATAAATCCCACATACATATGCTTGATGTACACTAAACAACTTGCTTATACCTCCAAAAGTTGCAAAAATTAAAAAGTTGTAAGGAATTCGATGGAATGTATGGGCTATTGGAGGTTTCCGAACCAATTCACATGCTATAGCCCGTCCCCAAATCGAAGAACCATCCCTTTTTCATATAAAAGGAGGTGTTGGGGTATCATTTCACAACCAATCACTAGAACAATGAAACTCTGCCCATTTTCCATCTCCCTTCCTTGCCCAGGCATTTTCAAGCTTTTGTGAGTTACTACCTCAACATTCTGTCTTCAACCCCTTTTCTTTCATTCAATACATTCCCTTTCCTTGAGGTGATTAGTAGATTGTGAGAAGAGGCTTATTGAAGGTGCACTTGGAGCATTTTAAAGAGGATCCCAGACTAGGTTCGTGGAATGGTGGCCAACAAGGATTGTAAGTTTCAGTCTTTTCTTAACGAATAAAATAATATTTTTTCCCTGTCCCAAATCATGATGTTTTATGTCTTCTCTCTGATTTACATATGATATTTGAGAAATAACCCTAATCTATGAATAGAATTAACATGCTTGTAGCCCTGTTTTCCTAGTCTTGGATGTAGGTCATCTTTGTGAGGAGACTTGCAGCCTTTGGAGCTACAGAGCTTGAGGAGATCATCACCAAACATTGGATAAAAGGTACAGTTACCGATATTCTTTTCTACTTATTTCTATAAATTTATTTTTGTATGTTTGGGGTAGTGTAGAAACCAGATTGAATTTTAGAGGTCATTTTCTCTGTCTATATCCTAAACCCTGGTATAGTTATAGGGGGATTTTCCCACTAGAATATATGAGGGATATATCCAACAAAATACAAAGCTGGACATTGATATAGATGAAATGTGGAAAATGATGATGAATAATTCCAAATGGAGATACCATGGGATGAGATAGACAATCAACCAAAAATTGCAGTTGGTTGAGAAATATGATACCAACAAGGTGAAAGGTAGCAATACGAGTGGACAACAACATAAGGTTTGGGATTTAGGAGGACTTCAACAGTTGAAGACTCATGATTAGGAGATCATGATACATTTTAACCTTGGGAGTCTGATGTAGGATCATTTTTCCTCCTAACCTAACCTTATTGATTAGACCTAGGGGTCTTTTGATTTTCTATGGGAGTGGGTTCCCTATGCTTGAATTAATTATAAATTCCTATGTCTATTGGAATTATAGAATATTTAATTTGTTCGATTGTTGGATTATAAGGCATTGTAATAAGATTTGTCTTCATTAAGAAGATTTTGAGAGCTTGAGTGAGTTAGAGAGATCTTGGGGTAAGTTAGATATATCAGGAGGATCTTGTGGATCTAAAATATCCTAAGGATTGATTTAGTGGAATATTGTTAGGGTCTGAACCAATTTTAGTTTCAGAGTATTTTTGTAAAAATGTTGTGAGATTAAAGGGCATGAAGAGAGGCCATCCAACGAAGAAATCAGGCCAAAGAGTGATATTTGAAAGGACATCAAATATGAGAGGCCTTATGTAAAAATTGTGTATAGTATGTGTACAATTGAATAGTGGAATAACTCTTGTAATATCCCAAGGCCGAGCCCCGATTTTAATCGTACATTGTAACATGTTTTGTAGTCTAGTGAGCCAAGTGTTATAAACTAGGAGGCTTATGTGCTTATTAGGCCAGAGAGCCTAGATGTTAAAGGCTAGGAGCCTATTTTGTACATATAATATTAATATTATTAATATAAAAAACATCACTGTGTGTAGACCGACCATGAAGTAAGAGTAAGGGGGACTAAGCTTCACTAGGTTGGGCAAGGGAGGATGCTAGGAGATTGGGGGAAAAAGGGATAAGCTTAAGAGCTTAAACCCAAGAGAATAATATATAATTATTATTCTAAAGGCTGTAAAGAGGATATTAATTTATCCTAAGCTCCTTTGGGGAGAGGAACAAGTTCCAAGTGGAGAGGAACATGCTCCTGGAGAGCCAAGTGTTACCATTCTCACCATTCTCTCCCTTCTATCCATTCAGAGGATTCTGTCTAGGGGTTTCCCCATTCACTCATGCACTGAGCAAGCACACAGTCAATCATTTCCTCCATTGTTGAATTTCTCAACCACCCTGAACCTATGCTAAAATCCCAAATTGATACCCTTGCAACACTTGTACCCTGCAGGTTGCCTGTGTATTGCTCCATCATTAACGTCCCCCACGTCTAGTTGTTGTTGTTTTCATAACCATTCCCGTGTGTTGAGGAGAAAGAGTGAAGAAGAGGGTTGTCAGGGCCATGGACAAAAGAAGTGGGTTGTCAGGACCATGGATAGAGGAAGCAAGTTGACAGTCCTATGATAAACTCTCTCCAAGTGAGAGAATGTGTTGAGGAAGTGAGTTCTCCTAGAGGGATTCCAGTAGCAGCTACAAAGATCTGAGAATTCTTGATCCAGCCTGTTGCTAAATCCCTAGAAAGGGAGTTGAAGCAGTCGATGGAATATGGGACAATGAAGGTGTATACTCCTGGGGTGGGAGAGGCATGTGGGGAATGCGATTCTGTGAGTTGTGGGAGTAAGTGGATTCTTGGAGTAAATACTTCCTGTTGTATTGTGCAACTTCCTGTTTTCCCTGCCTAGCCTAGGAATCCCTTTCCCGTTGGAGTTTAGTCCCAGCTCAGGGGTGACCCACTATTGAGAGTGATGAGCAACGTGGTCTAAGGATGGGAGGTTCGTGGAATTTCTGCACGTAGTTGGTGTACTTCAATTAAAAGATAAGTACCAATCCTCTATTCATTTACATGCTCTGTATTTGTACATACTACATTGATGAGTATTGCCTGTATATGCTGTATGTATAGGCTTACTGTTATTCCACATTAATCTGTATATTAACATAATATGTTGTATGTTGTATGTTATATGTTTATATACATATTCAGATGATAATTTTTATTTCTATGAGGTAGCATGGCCAACCTATTGGTGGCCCGGGAAATTACAAAGTGGTATCAAAGAAAACATATGTTTACTTAGTGACGATGCCCGACCTGTTGGTGGACGTGGACATTACAAATTGGTATCAGAGACATGGTTTCAACACTGAGCCTGGATGGGCCGGATAGGTGGTTAACGAGGAAAAGGTTTGAGATTGAATTGTGGTCGAGAGGGACAAAATTCAAATTTAGAGCATTCTTGAGTGTCAAGAAGGCATCGTGTGAACAATTGGACCGTGTTTAGAAGCTCAGGAAGTATAACAGTTCAAGAAAACCTACAGAGGAAGTCTTGGGGTTCTATAATCATAGGTAACTCGATTCTTCAGTTTCTATTTGGCATCACCCCCTGTGATGAAGACATCTGGCTTGCCGGAGTCGATTGATTTTGTTTTCCCCTCCATCTGTTTCACCCGATCCTTCATCACACTACCCGATCCTTTGTCACCTTGTTGCGCCCTTCATTCCCTCATCCTTCACTTATGCTCCTCATCGCCATCTTTGTCCCTACATTTTCAATAAACCACCTTAGGATAAAAACATTAGGTTAGTAGTTAGATTAGACTTGTTCATAATAAATTAATTATTAATTAAATTAATTAATTAATAATTAAGTTAGTTGTTAATACTTAGGTTAGTGCTTTATTAATCATACATTAAAAACAATTAGAAATAAAACAATATAAAAAATATATAAAATATAATAAAAAACATATATTAGTAAAACAAAAAATATTAAATATCAAATAATTAAAAAACATAAATAAAACATATATTAAAACATTAATAAATAAATAATAAAAACAACAATA
>SNQJ01S0003719.1:6255-60644 GCA_010110895.2 Picea sitchensis | reverse complement strand
AGTCTAAACTGTCCTAAGTTTTCTACCCACTCCTGCATGCATATCGGAGCCCCCCCTCATGTCCCATCAATACCAAGGGGGGTCTGATAAGTGGTATTGGAAGGGACACTTGTCACCTCCAAGTGAAATTTGACCCCCCCTCCCAATACCACTTACCACCTCAGGGGGGTCCGAAATACCACTTACCATCTCCAAAACCGCCCTCCCTCAATTACTCAAAACCACCATTTTTCCAGTTTCAACCAGTCTTTTTCCGGGAAGGATTTCGGGAAAACAAAAATGAATTTTGAAAAACTGAGAGAGGTTTTTCTCCGTAATGGGATGAAGAAAAAAATTGACTGTCAATTTTTTCACATGTGCTACCAGTTGGGAGATTCGAAGCCATCTTTCAGCCCCTTTTTTCAAGTTTTCGGATTTTCCTATTTTAGTCCTGATTTTGTGAGAGCTATTTCGGCGAGCTAGAGGCAAATTTGGCGAAACAAAAGGCGGTTTTTGTCCAGAATATGCGCATATAAAACAACCTCCTCCAGATTATGCACATGTGTCACTACTGAGGAGAAACAAATGTCTGAGCGTACCCTTATTTTCAGCATATTCGGCCAAATTCTCAGTTCAGATATTTTTGGGATTTACTTGCTATTTTCGGCCAGGAGGATCAAATTTGATCTCCTGAGCCTAAGGATTTTGTTTATGATTTATATCTATGTTTGTAATAGAGTAGAAAAGGTTGGACCCTGTTGAAAAGGTATCATTGCATAACTTTGGATCTGGTGTATAGGATAGTTGTTTGGTAGGAATAATATACAGGCATTTACAAGATTCTCGTGGCACATTTGTTGGTGAAGTGTCCTTATGTTATATGTTTTTCCCTATTAAATATTTTTTTATTCTGATTATTCAATGGTAAATTAAGAGCATAATTTGTTTAAAGGTACACTCTATGTCTGGCTTTTGGATAGTTTTTATGTTTTTTGCTAGAGGATAGAGCCAAAATTCTTCATTTCTCTGCTACCATCCCCTCTTCTCACCTTTTCTTTAACACCACGCTACAATCTCCAGAATCCAATTAGGGTGCCTATCTTGCCCTGTAAGTTTCCCTGTAGAGATCTTTTTTTATTAAATATGTCTCTCTGACTCCATTGCCCAATGAACCTCATCTATTGTTTCAACCCAACCAATTCAAAATCCAAACTCTGAACCCATTAGCTAGCCTAATATCTATTAAAACAAAGCTACATTAGATAGAGAGATCCCTCTATAAGTCTTGGAGGGATAGGTCCTTGAATCATAGTGGTTTTGATGTTACCTCTGTGACTGCCTCCACAGCCTTGGGAAAATTACAGAGTGATAATAGAATTGTGACCATACTGGGGACTTTCTCCAGTAGTGCACTTCAAGTTCCAGATCTGATCACTGATGGTGGACAGTGACCAGACACAAGAAGGCTGAGATCATTCACCTGGTGACTCCAATCAACTCCAGACAGTGCCAAATCAAAGACTCCGCTGGAGGAAGAACCTGAAGCATGACCAAGCAACCTAGAAAGACTAGGTACTCAAACTCAAATTGTATTCATGATATTATTGGTTTCATCTGCAATTACTTTCTCTCTTATCATGATCCTGGTCCAGAGTATATTGTTGAAATTCAGGATGATCATTTTCAACCTGAAGAGCCTCAAAGGATTGAGCCCATTCCCATAGCTATGGTACACACTCAAATACCTATAGGAAGCCTTGATAGAGATAAAACTCCTTCTTTATTTCCTACTGATGTAAAAATATCTGATACATATGTAAAAATTCCAGATTCACAGGTTAAAATTCCATCTTGTTCTAAGCCCCTTGCTTTACCTCCTATACCTATGAAATTCCCAGACAGATACAAACCTCTGGTTTTTCCTTCTGTTATCCATGACTTCCCCACCAATTATAACAATAATCTACCTAGGTTTTATGGAGAGAATGCCAATATCATTGTTGAAAAACACATTCAGAGGTTTGAATATTTCCTTGACCTTTATGAGGTTGAAGATGATGATGTCTATATTAGGATGTTTGCCCTGTCTTTGCAAGGTGAAGTTAAAGATTGGCTTAAAATTCTTCCAGCTGCTAGCATTAGCAATTTCCATCAGTTTGTAAAATTTTTCTTAGATCAATGGGTGATCATGAGAAATGTCTTTCTCATTCTAGAAGAATATGACCATT
This sequence comes from Picea sitchensis, assembly GCA_010110895.2. Taxonomy (NCBI): domain Eukaryota; kingdom Viridiplantae; phylum Streptophyta; class Pinopsida; order Pinales; family Pinaceae; genus Picea; species Picea sitchensis. Next base: position 58,437 of record SNQJ01S0003719.1, on the reverse strand, counting down.
TGAAAAGACAGCGAGGGGAGACAGTACAACAGTTTTAAGAAAGGTTCAATAAGGTATATCATGCAATTCCTGTTGATATAAGGCCACCCCCATAATTAGCTCACTTGAATTACCCTGATGCTTTCGATCCAGAGATGACATTCCAATTAAGATAAAGGAACACTGAAATAGTTGAAGAAATGCAAAAGATTGCAGTTGATGTGGAAGATAACTTGTTGAAAAGAAAGGAAAAGCTAAGGGAAGAAGAGAAAGATAAAACATAAAATGAATGGATGACATCTTCAGAAATGAAACTAGATTTCCTGGCAAATACTGTAAAAGAGATGATGCAAAATATTAGCAGGAAAGATGGGATTGTTGTTCGAAGACCTTATGTTCCATTAGTGCCAGAACGAACAAGGATCAATGTCCCCAAACACTTTGCAGCCCAACCTTAGTATTTTGAACCACCAAAGGATTATTTCATGTATTCAATTCACAACATAGTCAAAGATGAAGTTCCAACTCAACTTGTTGAAGAGCCACCAGCTGATATGATGTGCATGTTGGATGGCATTTCTTACCTGGATAATCTACCCAAATGTGATTAGTATGATGATGATTATGAGGCTGAAAAGGATGTTGACTACTCAAAATAATCAGTAGCATGTTGTTGGCAAGATGAAGATCAGTTACAACTCAGATATGACAATCAACCTCTACCCAACAATCATGACAACAATGAGGAAAATGCAGAAAAGTTCAGAGTAAGGGAAAAATCTTTGCCCGTATGTTTCTCATATTTTCAATTTCTGAAAAGAAACTCTAGGCAAGCTGTAAATAGTGAAGACCTAAAATTTTTTGATGAGTTAGTAAAGGAAGTCATTGATGACATGGGACATGTTTTAGACCCAAAATCAAAGTCACTCATTTCCCTTAATTTTCAAATTCAAGATGGAAGTTAAGAGCTCGAAATGAGAGTTGAATCAGTGGAATGTAATTCTGTACCATTAGATCATAACTCATTCAAAATTTTGAAGGCAATTCTTGAGCAGATGTTGAAGGATAAAGACATAGAAAGCCATAACCTGTCATGTGAATCAATGAAACAATCTTGTCAATCATTTCAGGATCCCATAGCAACAATTTTAGATGATATGTGTATTCAGGAGCTTGTTTCGACATTTAGTTATGGATTGAAAAACATCTATGATTGTGATATGATCAACAATCAGCTTCATTGCCTGGTTCAGTGGGAGGATCACCACAAAGCCCATCAGAGAATTTACAGTCATGTAAAGAAACATTGGAGGACACAAAAGGCATAGGTGCAAAATCAATTCATGATGTTGAATTGTTTGAAGTTGAAAATCAAAGGAAGGGCCAAGCCTATGTTGATCCTATAAATACATATATGGAGAAATTCTTCAATACATGATCCTTTTCCATTTCTAGTATTTTTCCTATTGTTTAGGTTTATCAAATACTTTGTGGTGAAGACCAGTTTGAAAATTACTCTCCAGCATGAGTAACAAACTTATTTCTGAGTTTTATCAAAGACAGTGGAAGAGCAGAGGTATTAGATCAACTGTTGGATTGGCTGCATTGGCATTTTTCCATTACCTAGTTGAGCAGTGATTGCAGTAGATTAGGATAGGAGAGTGTGAATAAGCTCAGCATTCCGAGTATCTATTTTTCAACAGTGTTATTTTTTATTCGGTCTCATTTGAAAGATCAAAATAGGTACAGGTTGCTGAATAAGATGTTGGGATCAACCCAATGAATAAAACATCGGTCTGCATGTTCAGAGTTCAGTGGTTCTTGACACCTCCTGAAAGAGCTTCCATCTCCAGGTAGAGCCTATGTTGGGGTCCTATAATCATAGGTAACTCGATTTTTCAGTTTCTATTTGGCATCACCCCCCATGATGAAGACATCTAGCTTGCCGGACTCGGTTGATTTCATTTTCCCCTCCATCTGTTTCGTCCGATCCTTCATCACACTACCCGATCCTTTGTCACCTTGATGTGCCCTTCATTCCCTCATCCTTCACTTCTGCCCCTCTTCGCTATCTTCGTCCCTACATTTGCAATAAACCACCTTAGGATAAAAAAATTAGGTTAGTAGTTAGATTAGACTTGTTAATAATAAATTAATTATTAATTAAATTAATTAATTAATAATTAAGTTAGTTGTTAATACTTAGGTTAGTGGTTTATTAATTACACATTAAAAACAATTAGAAATAAAACAATATAAAAATATATAAAATATAATAAAAAACATATATTAATAAAACAAAAAATATTAAATGTCAAATAATTAAAAAACATTAATAAAACATATATTAAAACATTAATAAATAAATAATAAAAACAACAATAAAAAAATATAATAAAACAAAAAAAATTAAAAAACAAACAAAATAAAATACAATGTATAACAAATATAATAAACAAATAAAACAAAAAACAAAAATTAAAAAAATATATAATAAAATCTAAACTATCCTAAGTTTTCTACCCACTCTCGCATGCATATCAGACCCCCCCCCCCTCACGTCCCATCAATACCAAGGGGGGTCCGATAAGTGGTATTGGGAGGGACACTTGTCACCTCCAGGTGAAATTGGACCCCCCCCTCCCAATAACACTTACCACCTCTGGAGGGTCCGACATACCGCTTACCATCTCCAAAACCGCCCTCCCTCAATTACTCAAAACCGCCATTTTTCCAGTTTCGACCAGTCTTTTTCCAAGATGGATTTCGGGCAAACGAAAGATAATTTTGAAACACTGAGAGAGATTTTTCTCCATAATGGGCTGAATAAAAAAAACCTCTGTCAGTTGTTTCACAGGTGCCACTAGTTGGGATAATCGAATCCATCTTTCATCCCCTTTTTTCAGGTTTTCGTATTTTCCTGTTTGAGTCTTGATTTTGCGGGAGTTGTTTCAGCGAGATGGTGGCGAATTTGGTGAAACCAAAGGAGGTTTTTTTCCAGAATATTCCCATATACAATAAAATCCTCTAGATTATGGACATGTGTCACTAATGAGGAGAAACAATTGTCTAAGCATACCCCTATTTTCAATATATTTGGCCAAATTCTCAGTTCAAATATTTTTGGGATTTACTTATTATTTTCGGCCAGGAGGATCGAATTCAATCTCTTGAGCTTAAGGATTGTGTTTGTGATTTATATCTATGTTTTTAATAGATTAAAAAAGGTTGGACCCTGTTGAAAAGGTCTCATTGTATATCTTTGGAGTTGGTGTACATGACAGTTTTTTGGCAGGAAAAATATACATGCATTTACAGGATTCTCGTGGCACATCTGTTGGTGAAGTGTCCTTCTGTTATATGTTTTTCCCTGTTAAATATTGTTTTGTTCTAATTATTCAATGGTAAATTAAGAGAAGAATTTGTTTAAAGGTACACTCTATGTCTGGCTTTTGGATAATTTTTACTTTTTCTGCTAGAGGATAGAGACAAAATTCTTCATTGCTCTGCTACCATCCTCTCTTCTCACCTTTTCTTTCACACCACTCTACAATCTCCAAAATCCAATTAGGGTGCCTATCTTGCCCTGTAAGTTTCTCTGTAGAGATCTATTTTGATTAAATATGTCTCCGTGACTCCGTTTCCCAATGACCCTCATCTATTGTTTCAACCCAACCAATTCAAAATCCAAACTCTGAACCCATTAGCTAGCCTAATATCTATTAAAATAAAGCTACATTAGACAGAGAGATCCCTCTCTGAGTCTTGGAGGGCTAGATCCCTGACTCAAAGTGGTTTTTATGTTTCCTCTGTGATTTCCTCCATAGCCTTGGGCAAATTACAGAGTGATAACAGAAGGATACCACTGTAACTGTGGTATTGGGCCACAAAGTTTATAATTTGGACCATAGGATATGTTTGGGAGAAGGAGGATCCTTCAAAACCGTCATATCAAAGAAAAGGATCATGATGTTAAGCAGTGAAGTCCTTTGGGACTTTGCCGCTTCAACTGTTTGAAGTTATTTGTCGTAAAAGGGAGCAAAAGTGTCGAAGCTTTGAAGTCCCAGAGGGGAGGTACACCGTAGATCTGGAGAAAAGCTCTTGACCATTGGATCGGCCGAAGACATATCAAAGTCATTGGATCGAGTCAAGAGAAAGAGGTAAGGTGCAATAATGAAGAACAAATATCATCCATAAGATTTGCACGCAAGTGATTGTGAACCGTATATCTCAAAGAAGTTCGGAAGTTCGACACTTTGGGAGAAATGGAGTGTGCTAGAGTGAAAAATCCAGAAGTCCCAAAGTCCATATTTGATCTGGACCGTTCATTAAAGGAGTTAAGAACCTTTGGAAGATTGAAATGCCAATTAGAATGTGACACATGTCACCTGTCTGATTTGGCTACGTGTTCGCTTCTAGTATTCCACCATGTGGAACTCTTCTTGAGCATGGTTAGTGGGGCCCTTGATGGTCACAGTGGATGCATGGTGCAATATCATGAAGTCTGGAGACTTGGCACTCTAGAGGAACTTGGTCAACAAGTGTTTAAGTATGAAGACTCCTAAAGGATCGAAGGTTGGAGTCTACCTCGACCGTTGATCACAAAGGACACGCAAAAAAAATGTGGTAGTCTGAAGACTTGACACTCCGAAATAATTGAGAGTATGGACAGTTCAAAACTCCCAAAGTCAGAGTCCCAGAGTTGATCGTGGTCATTGGTTAACAAGAAGGCGAAAACTTTTGATGTGTTGTTTGTGAATTCGTTGGTCTGACACTCCAACGAATCTATGCAGTGGTACTTCAAAAACTCATGAAGCCAGAGCTCCGTAGTAAATCTCAGCCGTCATTTGTTGAGGAGCCATGGACCGTAGATCCACCCCACTCCTTGTGTTATCCAGTTCAACGTTTAAAATAAATGAGAGAATAAGGTGTTAAATTCTCCAAATCCAGAAGTTCCAAAGGCCGAAGTTTCAGAGAAGAGCCTATCAGATTAGTTCTTGGTCACAGCTTGTAGTCACATGATTAGCGCCCAAATTATTTTTTTAAGAACAAAACAAGTCTTAGAGAAGGAACCTTGAGGATTATTAATTGAGCAAACTACATCGAAAGAAGTAAGAAAAGTTTGTGCAGAGGAGGCACAACTAATGTTATTGAAAACCCTGTAAGCTCTTCCAGGTGTGCATAGAGCCAATGCAAGGAGTACATAGAGTGCCAGGAGGGTGCAAGAACCCTTTGAGGGAGCGAAGTGCTGAGACCTTTTTGAAGTCAGAGAAATTTCAAATATCAAGAGAGATAGCGCAAGTGTGCACAAATGAACTTCCTTCAAGTTCAGGATCTTAGGAGGGATAGCATTTTCTCATAAGCGTAGTCAAGATCCAAGCAGTTGGGCTCTTAGACGAATCAAAGGCCGCAACCTTTGAATATTTTCAAAGTTACTTCATCGGAAGGAAGTAACAAAGATAAGGAGGGAGGAGATACTACATCCATCAGATTAGCTGTCAGAGTTGATCTGGACCGTCAAAGATCTATGTCTAGACAAGGAGGAACATGTAGAGGAGGAAGATAGATCCCAACCATTGGATTTGAGCATGAAGGATAGAGAGTCGTCAGATCCAGGTAAGTTGCATGAAGGTTAATTCCTGAATTCCTTCAGACTTCATGAAATTCAGGCATTTAGAACTCGAGTGCACAGGAGAGAGAAATCGCCGAAGCTCCGAAGGTCAGAGAAGATCCTGGTTATTGGTGCCCAGAAGTACATGTCAAAAGATCATGAAATCTGAAGCAGAAACAATCCGAGATATTTCAATCGAGGAGTGTGAAAAAATCTTGAAGGCTCGAAGCTCATAAGTAAATCTTAGCCACTGGCATAGGAGGACATGTGATAGCTGATCGTTAACTCCAGAGGATTTGAAGTGTGGTACTTCAAAAATCCCTAAAGCCCGGAGTAGCAGAGAATATCTCAGTCGTCCGTCATTTAGAGACACATGGCAGAAGATCCTACATTTTAGAGGAAGCCAATGCAAAAGGGTGGAGAACTTCCAAAGTCGTCGGTATTCGAAGCAGATCTGGGCTGTTGATCATGTAGGGACATGTGTCACCATATGTTGCACTACGGAGAAGGAACGATCCAGACGAATATGGAGTTGGGTGGAGAAATAACTCCTGAAGGCTGGAGAGTCAGAGTTCATCTCTGTTGTCCATCAACAAAGGACAAGTGTCATCACATCCTTCACTTCGAAGGATAGCCACTTCGGAGGAAAGTGGGGTCACGTGGGTTGAGAAATCCCGAAGTTCGAAGCATCAAAGTTCATCGTGAAATTTGATAGTCATTGATGCGTGTCAGAAGATCTGACACTCTAGAGAGTTGTCACTCCGAAGATTTGTGGTGTTGAATACTTTGGAAATCCTGAAGTATGGAGTCTGGAAGCTATTTGTGGCCATTGATTTGGATAAAGAGCAGAGACCGTTGATCCCTCTCATGTCAGTTGTGAACTTCGCAAGTTCATAGTTCAAGAGATTGGCATTGTGGTGAGTTGAAAAAACCCGAAGCTCAAAACTCTAAAGCACATAGTAAGCTCATGGTCATATCCACGGTCATATGCTATCATCGCCGAAGGAAAAAGGGCTAGGGACTAAAAGATGAATTTGGAAGCACGAGAATCTTAGAGAAGCACTTGAAAGGTTAGGTGAGTTCGGACCTGCACCAGGTGGAGTGAGAAGTCCCGAAATTCCTCGAGTATCATCGAATTGGCCCCTAAATTGGCACAAGGTCCCTTAAAGTATTCTGTGGGTTTTGAAAAGATCGCCATTCTCTATTTCGAGCACGAGGAAGGAAAAAAAATCTTGTGGATAAGGTTTTGGGGCTGAGCAGGAGCGCAAGAGCTAATTCGATTCCATCAAATTGATCGATCCTAGGCCGGGAGGTCACACAACCTGGGAGGAAGAGGGAGTCTGCATAAGAAATTTACCAAGGACCTATGCATCCTGGACAACAAGAAATCATAGTTTGAATCACACATGATTGAAGTAGAAGGTATGCTCAATAACCATGCATTTACTACTTTTAGCTGATTTAGGAGCTAGTCATAGCTATATAGATTCCAAGGTAGTGGAAAGATTGCAATTTCCAAGAAGCAAGCATGGGAAATCTTGGTTGGTACAATTGGCTATAGAACCCAAGAGAAAAGAAATTGAGTTGGTTAAGTCAAGTCTAGTGGGCATGATTGGGCTGATCACCAAGTCAGATTGGAACATCTTACCTTTGGGTTCATATGAATGTTAAATCGATATGGATTGGTTGGAACAACACCATACTATCTTAGAATTCCATCACAAGGCATTCCCTTTCCTGGATAAAGAAGGAATCTGAGAACAGTCCAAGGAATTCCTAGGGCTGTAGCTATCAGAGAAATTTCAGCAATGCAGCTAAAGAAATGTCTCAAAAAAAAGAAAAAATATGGATGTGAAATAATTCTATACATCTAGCAAAGGGGGAATATGTGCAGCCTTATAGTATGAATAGAGATTGGCTATGAAAGTCAAGTTTGAGACTAGTAGTCAAAGAGAAGAGAAGGTACAAGAAACCTAAAGTACTAAGGTAGTCATTCAGAAAAAGGATTAAGTAGTTCATTTCAAAAAAGTAAATGGATGTTGAAGAATCCAGAGTCTATAAAACAACTTGGTTTGGAATTTTAATTCATCCAAGTATGAGTTGGGATAGTTGGATCCAAGAAATTAATGAAAGTTGAAGGTTAATATCATCTTAATATGTGACTGGAAATGTGAAGGCAACCAAGAGTGATTGACTAGAAAGTGCTTAGGTCAGAACTAATGATGTATAGTGACTACAATGAGAGCACAAGAAGATTCCAGAATCCGAGAAGAATTGAATACTTCTGGGATGAGCAAGGAAAAGTTGTACATGGAGAAGGAATTTGTTGCAATTTCTGTGGAAGAAAGTATGCTATGGCTTGTTGGGACAACCAAAGGAAATAATTCTTTCATGTTGCAAGTGTTGTTGATGATGTTGTTGCATATGGAAGGAAGCAACATAAATTTCAAGTGTTGGTTGTACGTTTGATAAAAGAAGCATGAAAGCTTCTACTATCATCAACTAGTTAGGTAACATCAAATTCATTCAATGGCAACTATGCAGGTAAGTATTTCTCTTTTGAAATCATGTTGCATAATTTCCAAAGGGAAATTCAGGTAAGAAATTTCTTTGATAGAATTTTATAATACACAATATGGTATTATTTAAATGCATTAACATGAATAAGATACCACTAGAGATGGTAAAGTCTATAGGCCTGTTATAGTTATCAAATCTTTTATCTTTTGAATGCACACACTGACATAATAGAATGTCATGTTAATTTGGTTATGGGGTAATAACCAAAGAAATTAAAGATAAGAACTTATTATAGGAATGAATGCCAGTAAATATAGTCATGTATGAGACCGAGACATGGTTGGATATGGAAAGGTTATGAACCACACAAGTACCAAAATATTCCTAACTTTAAATAAAACTTGGACTGCAACCTTTTTGCTAACACTAATGAACACCACGGAATTATATTTTTGGTGTAGTGTTTGGGTTGAAAAGGAACTCATCCAATTAATTGGGAAGACAATAAGAAGTGTGTGGAGAATGTGTCAAGACATTGTCCAGAATTCCAAATTATGGTTGGTGAGATACATGATTGAGATAAAGAGAATTATGTAATTCAATGCAAGGTGCATTGAATAAATATGCATTGAGAATTGCACTCATGCATAATAAGTGATAGAATTGTATACCTAAATGCAATTGCTGAATGTGTTTTGTAAGTACATGCATATATATTATCACATGGAAATGATTGTTACTAACAACTGAAATGTTGTTAAATCACAAAGTTGAGGACATTTGAGGAGTTTTTAAACATTGCAACAGGAAAGTTGCAAGTCAAGTAGTCGTGTAAGCATTGACTACAGAAAATTTATTGTTCAGAAAAATAAGTAATGAACTTACATATATTAATTATGAACATGCATATGCATAGAATGATGAGTCATTCTATTTTGTTAAATTGTTTGGTAATTGTGATTGAATTGCTAGGTGCAACAATTCTAATATCATTACATAAGGTTTTGTACATATTTCAATTGAATTATGATGTACAGGAAATACTAACAATTTGTTGGATGTATGAAAGATGAAGCATTGTAGGAAAAATGGTATGTAGTTTGGCGCTTGTGGAAAACCACAAGGAAGGTTGCATTCCTAATATGGAAACAACCAAGAAGAATTCTGAAATAGAATTTCATGTTTTGGGGAAAATTTGAATTCCCTTTGAACTAAGTTTGAGTTCTTAAATGAATTATTTTATGTTATCTCATGATAACTGCATGTGTGTGATGTAGATGAGATGAAATTGATTAAAGTTGGAATGTTGATTACAAAAAGTATCTCTGGGGAAGATGTTGATTGGAGACAACCGATCTTTCCCTATGGATCCCTGATGGATCTGGGTCTGTGTACACTTCTCTTTGGGTTTCCTTTGAGAAGGATGGAGCTTTGGAGGGAGAAGTGTGGGGATAGGTTCCCCAGTATGAGGCCTGAAGGGTACCTGGAGACCTCTGAGGGTAGTTGGAACTCCTGGAGCCACAACACTCTGACACTTCCTGTCTAGCCTGTGATGGAGCCCTGGAAGGGAAGTTGAGCAACCGATGAACTATTGGACAATGAAGGTGCATACTACCTTAGGTTGCACAAGCATGTGGGAAAGAGAGACCGTTGGTTGGAGTGTTGTTGAGGTTTGGTACCTTTCCCTAGACCATGTTGATATTGATTGTGGGTCGTGGTTATCTTGAGAAGCCATGTCCCTGATGGAGTCATAGCCCCTGCTCGGGGGTGATACACTACTGAGAGTTTATCAGCAGTGAGATCTAAGTTTGGGTGGAACGTCGTGGATCTACAACTAGTCGGTGATTTCAATGAGGATTAATTGAAGCATGTAATAAGGAACAATGAGTTGAATTCTTCCTGAAGCAGCTCTATGGAACAGAGATATTGAATTCCAACTGTAGTATGAACACCATAATTGGTGCTTAAAAGTAGAGCACCATGTGGATAACATGCTTCCAATAGCTAAAGCTTGGATCCTTTTTGAAGAATTTTTGAATTGTATATGTATAAACAAGTTGCACTAAGGACAATGCAAAAATAAGGGGAGGGGATTGTAATATTCCAAAGATGAGACCCAGTTGTAATCATAAATTGTAACATGTTTTGTAGGTTGGTGAGCCAAGTGTTATAATCTAGGAGGCTTATGTGCTTATTAAGCTAGAGATCCTAGATGTTAAAGGCCAGGAACCTGTTTTGTACATATAAATATTCATATTATTAATATAAACAACATCATTGTGTGTAGACCAACCATGAAGAAAGAGTATGGGGGACTAAGATCCACTAGGTTGGACAAGGGAGGAGGCTAGGAGATTGGGGGAAAAAGGGATAAGCTTAAGAGATTAAACCCAAGATAACAATATATAATTATTATTCTAAAGGATGTAAAGAGGATACTAATTTATCCTAATTTCCTTTAGGGAGAGGAACAATTTCCAAGTGGAGAGGAATGTTCTCTTGGAGATCCAAGTGTCATCCAATACGCATGCAGATTTATGGGGGCGCTCTCACGATTCTGACCATTCTCTCCCTTCTGGCCATTCAGATGATTCTGTCCAGGGGTTGCCCCATTTACTCATGCTCTAAGAAATTCATTTATGCCATTATTGAATTCCTTAACCACCCTGAACCTCTTCTACAATCTCGAATTGATATCCTTGCAGCACTAGTACCCTATGGGTTGCCTGTGTATTTCTTCGTCATTACCATCCCCCATGTCCAGTTGTTATTTTTTCCATCACCATGCCCATGTGTTGAGGAGTGGGAGTGAAGAAGTGGGTTGTTAGGACCTTGGACAAAAGAAGTGGGTTGTTAGGCCTGTGGATAGAAGAAGCAGGTTGCTAGGCTTCTGAGAAAATCTCTCTAGTGAGAGAGTGTGTTGAGGAAGTGATTTCTCCTGGAGGGAGTCCAGTAGAAGCTACAAAGCTCTGAGAATTCATGATCTGGCATGTTGTTGAAGCCACATCAAGGGAGGTGAAGCAGTCGATGGACTGTGGGACAATGAAGGTATATACTCCCAGGGTGGGAAAGCCATGTGGGGAATGAGATTCTGTGAGTTGTGGGCGTAAGTGGATCCTTGGAGGAAATCCTTCCTATTGTACTGTGCAACTTCTTGTTGTCCCTGCCTAGCCTAGGAATCCCTTTTCTGGTGGAGTTTAGTCCCAGCTCGAGGGTGACCCACTACTGAGAGTGATGAGAAGTGTGGTTTAAGGCTGTGAGGTTCGTGGAAGGTCTGCACACAGTTGGTGTACTTCAATTAAAAGATAAGTACCAATCCTCGTTTCATTTACATGCTGTGTATTTGTACATACTATATTGATGAGTATTTTCTGTATATGTTGTATGTATATGATTACTATTATTCTGCATTAATATGTGTATTAGCAGAATATGTTGTCTATTTATGTTTATATATATATATGTGCAGATGATAATTGTTGTTTCTATGAGGTAGCATGGTCATCCTATTGGTGGCTGGGGGGACGTTACAAAATGGTATCAGAGAAAAAATATGTTTTCTCAGTGACCATGCTCAACCTGTTGGTGGTCGGGGACGTTACAAATCTATTTTGAGTGTTATTTGGAATTATTTGTTGAATACCTCTGTATATTGTTGTGTCTATTAAATATATGCAATACTAAATGTTTCAGGAATTATATTTGAATACTGATAAATTCCTTCTTAAATCATGTCTGTAGGTTCCATATGAAACGTGATTAAATCCTCATATTAGAGGAGTAATTGATCAAATCGACCATAGATCATCATAGATATTGATCCCCCCAATAAGATAACAAGTTTTTCAAGTACTTAATTGAATCAACCTCGATTTTGTATGAAAATAAGAACCAATGGCAGAAACCCTTTGTAGGTGAGGAGAAATAATGGCCATTCGATTGGGACTAAGAATCAAGTTTGATTGTTTATAAATCAGACCAAGCTTGAATTTTTCATGTTAAATAATGAATGGTAAATATTAGATATGAAGTGGAGCACATCCATATCGATGGTAGAGAGAGATATTGAGTTTGGAGTCTGAAGTGGTAAAAGGTTTTCAAAGTTTATGTTTCAGAGTCGAAGTATGAAAGAAACTTCGATGAAGGCAGTGAGACCAACGGTCCAGATATATTCAGAGTAATCTTGGCTAATGATATGGAAGCAATGCGTGGCAACAGATTATTAGTTCTCAGAGTAGATTCATCAAATTCCAAAGGCTGAAGGAACTCTGATAGAACAAAATCGATGAACAACCAAGATCTATTAGGAGTGAAATAAATAGACGGATCTAGGATGAACATGTGGTAGTTGATAGAATTACATGATGATTCAAATCAATGACTATAAGTGTACATGTGATAGTTGGATCCATGAGTCTAATTGAGACATGTGGAAAACATGTGGCAGTATATCATTGGAGTAGAGTTTTTGAGTGGGGTGTAGTTCGTCGGGTCGGGACAATTTCAGTCCTATGTTCGTTCATCGATAAGAAAGTGTTGACGATGATACTATTAGCACCGATAATATATATCACTTGGTCATAGAGTGTGGTCCTATGGCAGATCAGGGATAATCATGTCAGGCCTTGAGATATCATAAGGTTGGGGCAGTAAAGTGTTGTGTGTTTTCCTGAATAGAAAAATGTTGACGACGATATAAGCACTTGGTTATGGCATGATGTTTTATGAGAATAAAGGAGTGGATTCCCATGAGTAAAGGATCTGGAGAAATAGAGTTTGGTTCAAGGTTATAGTAGTTGTTTTCATGCATAAGGAAGATCTCAACGTCAAAGAAAAATATAAATGTTGGGGTTGTAAAGAGGAATACGATCGCCGATTCAAGAGGTGCCAAAGATAAGCACCTTCCAATTTATTCATAGGAAAAAATCCTTGAGTCTATTGATTGAGGGTTTTGAAACCATAGTGGACTGGTGCAAGAACATACATTGAAAAACTATGTTATTGGTAAATTTTGGGCGTGAGAGTCAATTTTAAAAAGCATCTCAACTTCCAAGATGAAGCAAAATCAATTTTACAATTATGTGGGTTAAGGCTGAGAGGTCATCAAAATTTCATGACATGTCAAACGAACTTTACCAAAGGTCACATGTGATAGTACATTTAATCAACTTTCTAATTGATTATCAAGGGAACCAATATTCCATGCATTAAATTGTCAACCCAAGGTTCTGTTTTGACTTGTGAGTTACCATGTACTATATATGAAGGCCACAACTCTTTCTTTCATTGGTTTTCTAATGTATTTGTAGTTGCCAAAATCACTTTTACAACTGATGGTATGAACAATGCCACAAGTCTTGGAAAGGATATAACAATCCTAATCAATTACACAAGCATCACAATAATATTAAGAAGTAAAGTGCAGGATATAAATTGATTGAAACATAAATTGCAGAAGGTTCACACTTGTAGTATAAAGTTAATTCTCACTTGTTGGAAAGGAAATTCACACTTTGTTGGAAAGGAAATTCAATCTTTTCTATACAAGAAATTCATAGAAAGTAAACCTATCCTTTCCAGTATGATCGTTGCTTATAACCAAGGTAGTAATTATGATTATTAAGTTAAGCACGATGATTCAAGAAATATATTGAAACAATGGAAATCTTATGAATCTCAATATGAAGTGTAACTATTCTAAACTGAATTGCAACAAATCTGAATAACAAGAAAAATGTAAACATTCCTATCTATGATAATCTTGCTGAAAGAAAGTAATAATTCCAATCTTCCATAGAAATGTAACTTTTTTTATTATCAAGGGGATGTTATTCTATATGAAAATGGAAGTTATCACACTACTCACAATCATAATCAGAATGATAATTCAATTGAGGAAACATAACTCTTTTTATCAACACAGTAATAAGCTACAGGAAAAGATAAATTATGACACCACACTTAATTTTTGAATGAAACTAACTTTAAATAGAAATTACCAACAATTGCAATACTATAGAACTAACTTCTACAACACTTGTCTTATTGGAGTGGGACCTTTCTTCTCAGACAAAGTGATTGAAAATGAATAAAAACTGCTAAATCAAATTCACACATGCATGCATCAATTCAAGAGCCAAGCTTGAGAAACTTTTATCAAAACAATAGTTCAACTACAAGAAGTGGTATCTTCCACCTATTCTTCATACATTCTCCACTATCTTTACAAGAGTGAGAGGTTTGTTTTTAAAGTGACCTCTAAATATCTAAACCAAGTAAAATAGATCTATACAAGCATGAGAACCAACGATTCTCTTGACGTCTTTAATAGTAAAGACCATAAATATAGTACGGGACAATAATTATCATTTTATTTTTCCAAAACTTAATCATTAGTGGTTCAAACTGTCCAATCTGAAACCATTGTTGGGTTGGTCAAATACCAAATTCATTACAAGATGTAAATCAGGTTTTTTCTTTATGCACTGCTTCCATAACTTCCAAAATAAGCCATACCTCCATGTCATGTGTTGACACTCGAAACTGAAATGGGTTGCAGCAAATCAATCCCGAGGCAACCTCGAATCACTTTAGATTGGAAGCTGCCCTCCCCCAATCTGAGAGGGATCTCTCGAACAATGCCACAATATGAATTTAAGTAAGCGTGAAATGGTGGGCAGATTTATGGGTAAATGATGGTCTTGGATTTTTAGAGTTTGGGGGTTAAACCAGGGAAATGGTCCATTGGGCATGGAGTCAAATGAAAACCGAAGAAAGGAGATAATAGCGGTGATCAAATAACTTGCGAAAAGTGAGGCAAAGTAAGTCTATCTTTCAGTGCTTTAATTGTCATGATGCGGCAGTGGAAAGAAAAAGGAAAGGCCGATGTAGCAGAGAATATATGCAGAATTCCGGAAGTGTAGGCTGATCTTACACCCGCTGATAGCTGGTGCAGAGGAAAGACATCAAACAATTACAGAAAACCATAATCCATTCGTTATAGTAGTGGTCGTACTAAAGTATAACGAAGCACATCAGTTAGAAGAAAATGAAATGAATGCAGTGGTGACGGAATAAGGAAGAAATAACATTATGAAAATGATAACACATCAACTGTGAGTAAGGAGCATATGAAATAAATTCCAAACAAATTTAACACAGCTGATAAACATACTGAAAAAAATTGACCATGATGAATCTCACAGTCACAAGGAAAAAATCGTGTTTATTACTCCAATCTGGTTTACAAAATAACTCAGTCATTACAATGAACCCCTCTTCTAAAGAGGTTTTCCCCCTAAGCTGCACTCATGCGCCCCCCTCTTCTTGTTACATACATCAGTCTTTTAAAAAGAAAAATAAAACTCTTTGTGTTCCAGGAATCTGAAACGGTTTGTCTTCGAGAACTCTGCAATTGCCAGGCGCATCTGCCAGCGCTTTGAACCATTATTAACACTTTGACAAGTGGAAAAAATGATCCCTTTGATGCGTGGATGTCTTTGCTGGTGAAATTCAATTATCGGCCATCCAGCGTGCCCATTTGGATAAGCAGCGGTGTCGTAACTGGTTAAGGTGTCTGCTATCTGTGAACTGACTGTGCTGCATATTTCAACCATCTACACTTGGATCAGATGGATTTGTTTCCTTGGTGTGCTTCGCAGCAGCTCCTCCAATGGGTAATGTGCTGCTTTCAAGTATGCTATTTACGTCGTATCTACTCCTGTCAAAGTTGTCGTAGCATTGAGACCTCTGAATTTGATGGCAGCGATATCATAGGCTTCAACTGCCTCTCCCTGTCATATCCACCCAAATAAACTTGTCTACCTTTTCGAGTCTGTCCATCTCTCTTGCAACTATTTTCCCACAGACGAGCTTCATACCTTCCAGTCCATCTATGTCTAGTGACCCCGCGATATATTAAAGTGTGCTGGCCAAACGTATCAATGGATTTCATTGGGGTGGCTTCTATAATAATGTCTTACTTCTCTAAAGAGAGTTTCTTATTTTCGGAAGAAGAGCTGTCAACGTTTATATTATGGTATTGCGTAGGAAGAGCCAAGGGTGAGCTGGGCTGAGAGCCTGGGCTCATGGAGAGGAATAAAGATTGTATATTTGTTAGGTTGTCGAGGGACTGATCTTTAGCTGAGGTCAGGGTGGTTGAATTGGTAGCCACGTTCTTCTTGTTATCTGAGCATAGTTGGCTCCTCAACCATGTCTTGATCATCGGCAAGCCAATCATATTGTTTTCCCTGGAATTCTGAGGAAGCCTGAGGCTGCAATGCTGGAACATATATTGATCGTTCAAGTTTTCATCATATGAATCCTGTACGAGGGATTTCTGACAAAACTCATCACGGCTCTCTGTCTGTGTAGAAAAACTGGCCACAACCATGGGCGCTTACTGACAAACAACATTTAAATATATAGCTAAAACGAATAGAGCCTGTGCACCAGTGGATTGATTTCCACAATAACCGTTTCCTTTTAATGGCGTGGTGCAGGTTCCACTTGACGCACCTTGTTTCTGTCCCGCATGCTGCACTCACACCCCCCAGTTTCCAACTCGTGATGTCATAGATTCGGCAGACCTTTCCGTCCATCGTATACATACGGAGTCCCTCCAAGCCAAGTCACGTTGTTTCTCGTCGATGGCTTCACAAATTTCCTGTACGGCTCTCCTCTTCTTGAAATGGTGTCATGGTAATATCTTATCTTACCCTCCGTCTTGTGCTGTGTTTTCCCCATCATATTCTCAGACATGTGAACGCGAGTGGCATACACATTTCTTGCCTGCACTGCATACTTGCCATCTCTTCTTATTCCTCTCTTCACGTCCCTGAATAAGAGATTTTCAAATCACCATTCCCTTGAATAAGTATCGTTGGTTAAATCATTTCCCAGAGTGTTCCGCAGGCAGAGCTTGTTGGACATGGAATATTGCTCAATGGAGAACTGTGTATAACTGGAGAGATCATTCAGTATAGATTGGAGAGTATTGCCCAGAGAAACGTAAGCGTACTCATCTACATCGAATAAAAATGTCCAATTCGCCATGAATTTGTGTCTATGCAAGCAATCGTTTACAATGAGAAACTGATTATGGTAATAACCATCAAACTGTTCCTGCTCAATTATATCCTGCAAAGTTACACGACCAGCTTGAATCCATGGCTCCAACACCTCCCTAACTTTAGGATGCACACCACTGGCATCGTGGAAAATGAAGTGCGATCGAGGGTCAAACAATTTGGCATGATAGGCCATCCACTCTCTCATTCTCTGAGGATTCAGATCACCGTACAGAGAGGAGCCACGGTAGAAATAATCATAGAGAGGAGCTTGGTTGTAAATGGAGGCATTGTAGGTATCTTCTTCCTGCTTCATCTATTTCCAGCTCTTTTGATCTTTCCCATCTTCCTGCAGTTTACATATCTGTTGGGAGTCACATAATTTGCGCTTGGATTTTCAGAGGCTTTTGGCTGTGGTGATGCTGCAAAATACACATGGAATCACATTGTTGTGCAAAATCCTGTTGCAATTACTGTCTCAAGAGTTCCAATCAGTGATTCTTTCACGCAATCAACTTTCCAGACTGTCTTTCTTGGAGTCTCCGCAATCATCTCCAACTTGGCTTGGCATCGGATTCGGCCTCTACCCCTTGGATCTGAGGTTGGAATATTAGGGCCCCTGGAAATACAAGAAACTGAGGAATAGTGGTATTACTTTCCACATTCATCATGTTGGCTATGAATAGCGAACAAGGGCTGCACTTGCACTTGAGCTTTACCAAACCCACACGATAATTTTGATCTCTTAGTCGCCTTGTTCTCGTGTGTTGATAGCGCAGTGCTAATCTTGAAAAGAAGAGAAGCCATGTCTGTGTCTGTCAACAAAAACTGTAACTTCCGCTGAGGAAGAAGGAAGTAAAGCTGCCCAATCTGCAATCGATCATCATCGCCCAGAATCTGGGAGATGTTTTGACCGACATAAAGACCATCAGAGTTACAGATGAAGTGTCCCTGATATTCTCTCAGAATTTCTTGGCTTCTCACCTCTTCAGAGAACGCCTGGATGTTCCCGTCCATCAATATGAGCTTTGCAGTAGCTGGCACAGAAGAAGTGGCATTTGAAGAAACGCAACTCCCCATGTTTCGAATTCAGATAAATTTATCAAAACCACTTAGCTTACTATGTGACTGAATACTGGAAACTTGGAAAATATTGATGTCTATATATTTGTAAATGTCCATCACGGCACGATCTGCGATGCCACTCATCGTATACGTCTTTCCAACGGACTCATCCAACACTGTCTCCAACTTCAAGAATTGTGTTACAAGCTCACCATTCACACGAATAAGTAGATCCCCGGGCTCTAAATGCATCTTGTCAGCAGGTCCTCCAGGCAACACGGATTTTATGACAAGAATTCCCGTCTCGGCAGGAAAAGCCTGTCTCAGTATGGAACATGAACTCCTTTTTTCAGAATCTCAACGAAGGAAACCCTTATCTGAAATTCTGCTTGATGCTTTAGGCTTTCAATCTTCTTGAATATTGTCTCCATAACCTGAGGAATAATTCCTATTTCACCACTATCACCATAACCAGTGCCCATGGTATATGTCTTACCAGAACCAGTCTGTCCATATGCAAGAACCGTAGCATTGTAGCCATGGAACAAACCATCAACAAGTGGAGCAACACATTCTTCAAAAATAGTTGATGAAGCAGACCCAGTGCTACCATATATATGATCAAATGTAAATGAATGAGAACCAATTTGTACCTTGGGCAGCACAGGCAGCTAGATTGTAGAGTCTTTTTCACTGGGTTGTAGAGTTTCCACAAGTTTTCCATAGAGTTTTCGTAGCTAATATGTATCCTTTCAACAACAGACTTGTAACATACAACTTCTGCATCATTTCTGGAGGTGGTTAAGGATGCATAATGTCTTCTAATCATCATCAAATAGTGAACAAAATATGATAAAATCCAAGCCAATAAGTACCTCATGCAAAAAGTGTTGCTTGAGAAAAAAAAAAGGATAAGTAAAATCTAGAAAGGTGGATGAAAAGTATGTAAAGGATGCCAAAACACTAAGGTGGATGAAAACATCAAGGCCCACCATCTCCCCCCAACCAAAGTTATTGCATGTCCCCATGAAATCCTATTTTTACTTCATGGCTCAAGGAATTTGGTCATAAATATTCCAGGTAGATGATGCTCCAATTGTAGTAGGGGTGTCCCTCCTCCTCTACCTTGTAGTAATCCAAGATCTAGCCAATAATGATTCAAAAGTAATCTCCATCCTCATCCCCTTTTGTAGGATTCCACCATATGGGGAGAAAAAAATTAATCCCTATCCAATCAATTCCATGCAACTTCAAAAAATCAATACATATCTGCACCCAATCTAATGCATCTTGGAATTTGGCCTCTGTTAATGGATTCTTTATTTTTGATCCTTCAGTCATATATTCATTCCTCCTTTTGAAGAATAATAGGGAATCTAATATATTTATAGTCATCCACTCTTTATAGGCATAGATGGAAAAGTTTTGGTGTGTTCTCAAGAGAGAGAACAAACACTTGATTTTGGATCATGTAATGCCTTTATGTGTGCAGCTTGGCTGGTCATGGAGATCCCCTAATACATAACTCATAATTCCACTCCATAGTCTCTAAAAATAAGAGTGTATTGCTCCATCAGATTTGCTTCCTCATAAAGGACATGAATTCCCTAAGTTGTACATCTCCAACGAAAGGATTTGTGTCCCAGTCATTATAATCAATCATCATAAGACTATGTAGATACCATTCACACAACTATCCCTGGTTCTCCTCATTTCTCCTTAAAATAATATTTATAAATTGTTTTGGGATCATGATACGATCCAAATTACCTGCGGTCACTATTTTTATATGGAAAGAAGTTAATTGTTCCTTTAAATATATAGAATACATGGGAGAAAGAAACCAATAATATCTCATCCTGTGAAATAATTTGGATGAGTACAATGGGTCATGCTTTAACTATTTTTTTTCAATTGTTATCCTCTAGGTCATCATATTTTCTTCTTGTTCTTAAAATTTTTCAAGCTCTTTAGCATAAACATCATATTTTTCAAGCTCTTTAGCATAAACATCATAAACATTCAACCTTTGCCTTCTAATTGGTTTACTCACTTTTCAACTTGCAAATATCAATCAAGCTTGTTAATTGACTTTTTAGGGTCTCTATCTCCTTTTTTTGTTTCTATTACATTTGTTTCCTCATAAATCCTCTCTTCACATTCTTCTGGCTCTTTCTCCTTTGTTTCTTTCTCTTCTAGTTCTTCCCCTTCTAGTTCTTCTTTGAAATTTTCTTTCTCAAAATATTGTTCTCCCAACTTTCTTTTCTTAGTAGGACTTGGTAGGGGATCTCGATCCTTGGTATTTTTCATCAATATTTCATGCCTATTTTTCTATGGAACAAAGGATTCCCAATAATATTGTTCCTTGATGGCCTTAATTAAAGAATCTAGGTCTTTTTGGGACTCAAAATTTTGCAATTTTTCCTTGACTACTACCAACCCTTCATACAATGCTAGGTGTGATTTATTCATAGTTTTATGGATCCTTTTTAACTTTTGATGAGACCTTTGATATTTTTTGAAAAGAGGGATTGGAATTTACCAAATATGATTTCCTTCCCTTTGTTTGAAAATTAAGCATTGATGGTTCATCACACATGTCTTGGGATTAGTCGGTCGAGAGGCCGACCCACATTTGGATATAGTCGGTTGAATGATTGACCAACACACTACACTAGTCGAATGGGTAGTCAACATGTCTGTCATTCAGACATTTGACCAAAAATCAAAGATAGTTAGGCGGTGGATCGACCAACGCAACAATCGACTATGAGTTGGACTTGTAGGAAGTCATGTTGAGTCATGTCGATCCAGATCGACAAAGAGGATATTGTGGAGCCAACTCTAACTTTTGACGGTTACACGTGGACAATATCTT
The DNA here is from genome assembly GCA_010110895.2 of Picea sitchensis. Classification (NCBI taxonomy): domain Eukaryota; kingdom Viridiplantae; phylum Streptophyta; class Pinopsida; order Pinales; family Pinaceae; genus Picea; species Picea sitchensis. The sequence goes on along the minus strand of SNQJ01S0003719.1, from coordinate 37,316 downwards.
CTAGATCGTATGGAATTTGGTTAGATCTTGAGACTATAAAAAGAATATCCATTGACTCATTATTAACAAGTAAATAGATATTGTGCAATAGATCATTTGGATCGAGATGTAAAACATGTACGATGATGTTCTAATCATAGTGCACTTTTCTTAAGTATTGTAACGGTGTATTTAGACAACACCCTATATATTTGAAATGTTTATTCCTCTTTGATTATTTGCAATACTGTGTCCTATGTTTCATGTCGTGTTCCACCCTATTCCCCAACATGGTATTACAACCGATGGTTTAAAACCTCAACCTTTTATCTCCAAACCTTGTTGATTCAGATTTGTTATGTGATTGACTCTAGGCTGATGGTTTGTTGATTGGAACTTGTTAAAATAATCCAGTCTATCTAGATATCGAAGAAGGCTTCAAAGATTGATCCTATTGTTATTAATGGATAAAATTATGCAGTATGGGCACCGGATATGGAAACTTTGTTGAAGAGTAAATAACTATGGTAGTATACAAAGGTGGAAATTCCAGATCCAACAAACAACCATGAAAAGTTTGGTACTGATGGAAAGAACGATGAGGCTATAGGAGTCATTACAACCTACATCTCATGGGAGATTCATTTTCACCTTAGTGGAATCAACTGTCCTCATCAAGTATGGAAGAATCTTAAAATGTTGTTTGACCAAGTCAACGAGATCCATGTCATGCCGTTGGAGAAGGAGTTGATCTCTCTCAATCCTCATTCCTTTGAGGAAATCGAGGAATATTTGGCGCATGTCAAGGAACTCTAGTTGAAATTGGGAGAATGCAAAAATAAATATCAAAAGAAGTATGGAAAATGCATTGATATGGTCCTGATGAACTTGACAACACCATTCGACATGTTTGTGTCGAATTTCTACACCAACTGGAAAGAACACAAGGAATATGGTAAGGATTACACCTTTGAATATTTTTGTGGTATTTTGATTACTGATCAACATAGATTGCTTGGAGAAGGAAATCTTGGTAGTAACCACTTGGCTCACTTGCCGAAGGGAAAGGAAAATATGGATCCCAATAATAGAGTGTAGTATGATGTCTCTATACAAAAACATGTATACCATGACTAGGGATCCTAGAGACAAACACAACGAAGTCAAAAGAAGAAGGCATGCCAATACTGTGGAAATATTGGACATGTGGAGAAAAATTTCTATAGGAAGTGATACCACTTAGAGGAGAAGGTTAAACGCCTTGAAGGAGACATGTTAGTTGTTCATCAAGCCATTAATAATTTCACCTTCCAAGTTGGAACTTCTCAAGCCTTGACGGTCGATTCTGGGTGCAATCATCACATGGCTAAAGATGCCTCTTTTTTCATGAGACTGAATAAATATAAGGAGAGTAAAATCTATGTTGTTGACGATTTTTCTCTAGACATGGGAAAATTGACGACATCTGTCATGTGCCAAATCTCAGTGCAAATATGTTATATGATTTTCACTTGACACAAACAAGAAGGATTATGGAATTTTGGCTAGATCGGTTATATGTTCATGATTTGAAGAAAGGTAAGTCGAAGGTCATTGGCAGGCTTCTTAACCCACCAAAAAATTCATACAAATTCTATGACTCGACTCAACCTAAACCTGAACCGACTACACTTGTTTCTCAGATTGATGAGAGAAGTATAATTTGGCATGAATGACTTTGACATTTGAATTTTTGAATTCTGCAGGTACTGGAAGCTCAGAACGTGGTGGAATTTTGGCTAGATCGGTTATATGTTCATGATTTGAAGAAAGGTAAGTCATAACACATGTGCTTTAATCCCACTGTAATCTATACAAATTCTATGACTGACTCAACCTAAACCCGAACCTGATACACTTGTTTCTCACATTGATGAGTGAAGTATAATTTGGCATGAATGACTTTGACATTTGAATTTTTGAATTCTGCAGGTACTGGAAGCTCAGAACGTGGTTTTTGAGCCTTCAAAATGTATTCTCGAAGGATTTTGTAAGGGTTGTATGCTTGTGTAATACATTTATTTTCCACCTGGTCCTTTGATGGGCATCATATGGGGGTTAGTAGTTTGAACCACTGAATCATACCACTTTTCCCCTAAGTTTGCAGTACCTTTTCATTTGGTCGTTGGTTTCCCTTTTACATCCTCTGACCATAAAGTATTGGTCACTCCTTGTCCTCTTGTGGCGAATGGTCCCTCCCTGCAAGAATGTAGGTCATGACTGGGTCTGTTACTTCCTATTTAGGATTGGTTTCGTGAGGTGAGATAAAGACCCCATATTCTTCATGGCTCACCCTCGATAATATTTTCATCTTGGGCATGGATATATTATCCAAACTACCCATTGATATTATCTACACTATCCTATAAATAATGGGGATCTCTCATGGGAAAAGGAGGATAAAGAAGAAAGAAAACTTATTGTGGAAATTTGATTACAAATTTTGGGCAAGGAACTTGGAAAAGGACTGCTTCAACTTCTTTGTAAGGTGTAATCCATTTTCTTTATTAATAGAGGATGTACAAGATGTTTCCCTCTACTTGGATGTGTATGTGATTTCTATGTTTACTTGTGGATAATTAATGTTTTCATGTGTTGTGATACATTATTAGATATATCATTAATTTATACATGATTAGTTTGATCTTGTGAAAGGTTTCTGTGTCTCTACATGTGCAGTTCAAATCTAGTAGGAGCATGTAGGGACAACCGTCGGATTACCGGGTAAGACTTCCATTCCATATACTTGTATATCCTTTTCATGTATGAATTAGATCTTGGAAAATATATCGTTTACATATCTATTATGTCTTAGGTTTAGGAAGATCCTAACAGAGTTATATCCTGCAGGGTTCGTTTACCCTACAACAACTTGGTAAGCATCATCAGACACCGTTCAACTCGAGGAAAGTGTGGTGTGAACAAAACCTACTGGAATTGGTTCATAGTTATGTATGCTACATCAATTTACCTTCACTGTCAGGTAAGGTACATTTTCACTTTCATTGATGATTTCTCTTGCTTCACATGGGCCTTTTTCCTGAATAATAAGAACCTTGTCTTTGAAAATTTCAAGGAGTTTTGGGCCTTTGTAGAAAACCAATGTGGTTAACCCATCAAATGATTGAGATCATAAAATGGCGATGAATATGTAAATTGAATCTTTGAAGAATACCTACTTGATTTTGTATTGAATGGTAGTGGTCGGTTCCTCACACTCCTCACCAGAATGGTGTTGTAGAAAACAAGAATTGGATGTTAGTAGAAATGGATAGATTCCTTATGTAGGCTAAATACCTTCCTCCTCGCTTCTGGGATGAAGTAGTATACTGTGAAAATTATCTACTTAATTTCATCTCGACTCGAGTTGTTCTTTCCATGACTCCAATTGAACGATGGTATGGGAAGAAGCCTTGAGTCGACCACCTTCGTGTGTTTGGATATGTTGCTTGAGCTCACATTCCTAATTATTGTAGAAATAACTTGGATGCAAAGAGTCATCCTTGCATCATGATGGGATACTCTAAAGATTCAAAATCATATCAAATGTTTGATCCTTTCAAATGACAAATCATTATTAGATGTAATGTTCAGTTTGATGAGGAGGATTATGGTGTTAATTTGTTGAATACTTCTTTTGGATTGTTGCAGGATGATCACTTTGATGTTTTCTTTGACAATGGTGCTCCTTCTCCATTCTCCAGTCTTTTGAATAGACAATCAAACTTTTTCCTAGTTCTGACTATATTGTCGACCTATGAGTCGACTAGTATCTCATCCTGTGTTTCGACTGGTCCTTCAACTAAAGACACTCCAAATTTTGAATGACCCACTGAAGAGATTCATTGTTCACCTATTTATTATATACCATGATGGGATGCCAAGAAAATCAAAACTGTTGGACCTGATTTTGGATATGCCTGCTGGGGACGATGTACTCATAGTCAAAATAAACATGCCAACATTGCCTTGATGAATCATTTTATTGAATCCCCAGACCCTGTTAGATACTCAGATGTTGAAGGATGAATTGAATGAGAGAAGGACATGAAGACTGGAATTGATTCTTTATCGAATACTTGGACTTGGGAATTGGTTTCTATACTGCAAGGAAATAACATTGTGAAGTGTCGATGGGTCTACAGGACCAGATTTACCTCTGACAATGTTGTTCATCGACATAAAGCATGCCTCTCCATGAAGGGATTTTCTCAACAAGAAGGCATTGAATACACTGAAACCTTTTCCCCTATTGCAAATATGAACTCTGTTTGACTGATTATTTCCCTTGCTTCTTGTTTTGGATGGAAAATACATCAGATGGATGTCAAGACTACTTTCCTTCATGGAGACCTATCTCAAAAAAATTTCATGGAACAACCACCTAGTTTTGTGACATATTTAAGTCTAGTGTGCCGACTCAAGAAGTCACTTTATGGTTTGAAGCAATCCCCCTGATCTTGGTATGCTAAGATTGATAGTTTCTTCATTTGACTTGGCTTCAACCGATGTGAATCTGATCACAACCTGCATGTTCTCCACACCAATGTAGACACTTTGATTGTTGTTGTATATATAGATGATTTACTCATTACTGGTAATAATAATGATATCATACTTTTATTGAAGAAACAACTTGATGACTCCTTTGATATGCTCTATATTAGCACTCTACATTATTTTTGGGGTATTTAATTATTACCACTTTGTGATGGATTTTTCATTTCTTACTCTAAATATGTGATGGATCTTTTGTCAAATTTAATATGGATGATTTCAAGCCTTGTGCTACTCCTTTTTAGTCTAGAGTGAGGCTTACTAAAACTTTTCAAACACCCATAGTTGATGGTACACTTTATCGACAATTTGTTGGGAGTATTAAATTTTACCTTACTCATAGTCAACCTGACATTTTTGTTGTTGTTAGTGTGGTTTATTAGTTCATGGAGGATGCCAAATAAATCCACTGGGAAGAAGTCAAATGAATTGTTTGTTATCTAAAGGGTAACACTCAATTTGGTATCAAGTATTGTCAAAGTTCAAATTCACTAGTCAGCTACACCGACTTTGACTGGGATAGTGACAAAGATGATCAAAAGTTCACTTATGGCTATGTGTTTCGCTACAACATTGGACCCTTGGCGTGGTCATGCAAGAAAAATAAGGTAGTCTCTTTGTCGACTACTGAAGTAGAATATCATGGCGTCGTTCAAGAAGGTACTAAATCAATATGGATTCACCAACTTTTGGAGAGCTTGGCCTTCCTGTTCAGACCTTGACTACAATCTATTGTGATAACCAAAGTGCGATACAGGTTGCTGAAAAACATGTTTCCCAAAATAAGATGAAGCATGATGAGGTCCATGCTCACTATTTGAGATAGTTGGTTCATGAGAACATTGTCTCTCTTTCATATTTTGGAACAAAAGATCAGGTTGTTGATATATTCACCAAGCCTTTAGCGGAATCCATATTTATCAATATCCACATGATGCTTGGTATTTAGGAAGATGCAATTATTGGGGGGTGTCCTAATGATGTAATTTCACCTCCTGAAACTACATAGATGTGTGTTTATAGGGGGTGTTGGAACATAAAGCATTGATGGTTCATCACACATCTCCTGGGTTCAATTGATCGAGAGGTCAACCTATATTTGGATACATTCAGTCGAGAAATTGACCAACACACTACACCAGTCAGTCGAGTAGTTTACGTGATCATCGATCACACAATCGACTAGAAGTCGAATATAGTCAGGCGGTGGATCAACCATCCCAGCAATCAACTACAAGTTGGACATGTAGGAAGTCGGTTCAAGTCTTGTCAAGCCTAATTGATAGATAAAATATTGTGGAATCAACTCTAATTACTGATGATTACATGTGGACAAGATATTCCGGATCATATGGAAGTTGGTTAGATCTTGAAACTATAAAAATAATACCCCTTGGGTCATTATTAACAAGAAAATGGAGATTGTGCAATAGATCATGCATATCAATATGTACAACATGCACTGTGATATTTTTATCACAATGCACTCTGCTTAAGTGTTTTAATGATGCATTTAGACACCACCCTCTATCTTAAAAAAAAATATTCCTCTTCAATTGTATGTAGTATTGTGTCCTCTATTTCATGTCGTGTTCCACCCTATTCCATGACACCCTTTCCTTCATTTAATTGTCTCTAGTTGTTCAATCTCTAATGAAATAATCATCTCTTCTTGAATTGCTCGGTCTTATGATTTTTGTTCCACTTCTTTTTCCAAATACCTATTTTCCATCTTGTGCATTCTTTCTCCTATTCCTCCCAAGTAATTCTTTGAGGGTCTTTGGTTGAATTCTGCAACTTACTCATTAGTCACTTCAACCACCTTGGGATTTTTCTCTTATGCGGCTCTATACCTCATCCTTATCCATATGGAGGTTTATGTAGGGATAACATCTTGTTGGCAGCCCAACGATTTTCTTAGATTTTTATGTCGATTAAACGATCTATATAGCTGCCTAACTAGGGTCATGAATTTTTATCACTCTTCATGAGCAGTTTTCGAAACGATAGATGTAAGTTTTCACTTTTCCCTACTGTCTATTCATGCTTTGTTTTCATGACTGAAAGCATGACAACTTGCGACTGTGATTACCATTATGTTTTAAAATTTCATTAAAGGCAAATTGTTCATATAGTTTATTATGGAATTTTGATTCCTTGCCATGAAGATGTTACTCTCTTTGTTTTGATCCTTTAATTCCAAGCATGCTTAAGAGATTGATGGTTTTATGAGCAAAGCACCCCCAAGATTTGATTTTTTGTATGGTTTTGGTTTGATTTTTGGCTACATTTGTTTTACAAAACTTTTGATTTTTCGATTTTTGAATTACCCAAACTTTGTGATCAAACCATGATGCGCGCACTTATTTTAGTTTTAATGCTTTGGTCCTGGATCGTACTGAATGCAAAGGTAGCATAATATTTGTAGACTGTCATCATCTCTAAGGATGACCTTGGGTTTCGAAAACCTTCTTCGCACACATTTCAATTAAACATCCATCCCATCGTATGAGTCTTTACAACGCTCATTGTTGGGCTCGGGGTTATGGCTCTGTTTTTTTTTCACAAACCCTCCCTGTATGCTGTGTTTGTTTGATTACCCTCCCGTCCAGTATGGCTCCTGTCATGAGAAGTGAACCAAACGGTATCCAAACCCTACTCTCATATGATGATGCCAGAGAATATTTGGAGAGAAGTGGCTGGCTTGTTTTCATTAGGAAGTTTCAGGGTTTCAATTTACAGGTTGCCCAAGAATTCACCTTCTCCTTTGATGGTTGTAGACCGAAAGTTGGTGATGTGCAATTGGAGGTTACCGATGATTTCCTGAGTCAAGCCACAGGGTTACCAGTGAGCGGTCAAAAATGTTTTAAAAATGCAAAAGTGGAAGAAGTTCCTTGGACCCTGCTGTTTACATCTCGGAAAATAACAAGTTGTGATAAGTGTATGCCCATTTCACTCCTAAAAGCTCGGTGGCATGATTTGCTCGCTGTGGTAAAGAAATTTGTTACATGTGAGGGACGTTTCAAGCTTGTATTTTTGTACCATTTATGCTTCTTATGAGTTTTATGGGTTTCCCTTTGAATATGTCATATTACTTACTCATGAGTCTTTATAAAATGGGGAAAAGGTACAAGAAACACCGGTTAGACTCTATCCTTTTTCATCATGGCCTAGTTAAAATCCTGCTCATACATCAATTAGAGTCACAGAATGACAACTGGGATTCTTTTATAACCCGAAATGGCTATGGTAACCCTGATATGGGTGAGGTAGATAAAATTGTGGTTGAGGAGACCCTTGTCCACCCGACGACATCTCTCTCACCTCCCTAGTCTCGTGTCTCTTCCCCTAACAACGAACCCTTGATAGATCCCAAGGTCATTCAATAGGTTTGTCAGCAGATTACACATCCAACTGACTTTGTTAAAAACTTAAAGAAACCTATAGGGAAGAAATCTAAAAGTAGTGTTGATATAAATTTTAAGAACAAAAGGGTTGGGAGATTGATATCGCAGAGTCTTCGTAATAAGATGAATTCTCATGAAAACACGATCAACATGATTGAGGTTAACGAAAGATCAGACTCTGAAATCGACAAATTCCTTGCAGAGGAAGACCCTTTGTCATTCGGGCCACACCCTGACCGACCCTATAACTTTGTCGATAATTTACCTCCCTATTTGAAAGACAATCTAGAGTTTCCCGGTGTCAAGATTTGCAATAAATATACTATCCGTATGGAGGGCTCTCTGGTCCACAATCTTGTTTGTTCTAACACAAATGCCACACAGTCAAAGTGTGAGGTCTGTCTATCATGGATTGATAGATATTATACTAATATCCCAATTCTACAGTCCCAGGTCAAGGCTTTAAAAGATCAGGTCGATGTTTTAGCGAGTGAAAACTTGAGGCTCGAGTCAGTTATTCAAGGCAATGAAAAACGTATGAAGACCACAGGTCATGTGATATTTAAAAACATTGAGGTTGCTACAACCATTGTAAATTCCAAAGTTTCATGATATGATCTGATTTCATGGTTAGAGGTATGATCTCTTAAATTAATAGCATGTTAGTTTTCATTCTTAAGTTAGATTGTTTGTTTGTTGAATAAGCTATATTTCATTATTAGTTTAGTTTGTTTTATTCATTAAATAAAATGATATTTCATTTACTATAATAACTAGCTATAGAATCACAAGATTCTGTAGCCAGTTATGTTAATTCGAATTGTGTAAATTAATGACAGAAAACATATCTGAAATCTTTCTATTTTCATTTTCTTTGAGGATATTCATGGGTCCATGATTTCAAAATTGATCTGAGGCACTCTTAATACCTTCCAGTCATATCTATGATGTATTTTGAATGAACATAAATGAACTGTTGTTAGTTTTTTAGGATTTAGTAGGATAAGGGTGGTTGCATCCCCCTTTATTTTTGAAACAAATATTTGATCTCAGGAACATAAACAATTGTCTTTCCTGAGGCCTTTATAAACCTATGATTTTTGTAAACAAGGGCATCTCAGCCTAGGGCTGGAGTATGGACAATTACACACAGACTTGAATGGAACAAATGCATGTTACAACGTTAGCTTTTGTGTATTATGTTTTAGTTTAAGTTCCGTTTATTTCGATGTGATAATAGATGGTGAAAGATTTTGTCTTCATGATTTATTGTGAGTTGAAATAATTCATTATTACATGCTCTCCATATCTCATGTTTCAGATACAATATAGGGTGATCATTGATTCAATTGAAATTATGAGATTTATCTTTGATTTCCTGTTGAATGTTTAAATACAAGTTCTTACAAGAAGATTTATTTCACTGTAGTTACTTGTAAATCATAAGATCACTGTGACTGTATTCATTATATGTTCTGTTATCAAAACTCAATTTCCATCATTTTGTTTCATGTTTATTCAGAGCGATCTTAAGATTCGTTGCAGGTTTACTTCTCGGATAAGGTGGCTAGATATTCTCTATTGTACAGACGTTGGATGCATTAATAGGTTAGTCTGTTCTTTTATTTCATTTGCTTGCTTATTATATAAGTTTTTAGATATAATATAATTTTCTGTTTAATTAAGTAGTTTAATATTTGACTTTATGAATGCATACAAACAAGAAAGTAAACCAAAAACAAATAGTATTTTCGCTTTCTCTATTACTGTCATTAAAAGAACCATTTTATATTCGATTTTTATGAGTTCAGATTAAAACTCATGATTTATACATATTGTACATATGATAAATAGAACTATTATATAAATATTAATTAGATAAACTGCATATATATATTTAGATGTACATATATATTTCAGTGATTATTATTTAGTAAGTTATTGTATTTCTTTTATTTATTTTTCGTTTCCTTTAGGAATTTAGATTGGCCAACAGAGCCATTAAACCCATCAGAGTGAATTAATCCAAATCACTTGGGTTAATTGGACAACCCCAGACCAGATTCACTCTTCCAGTTGACGAGTGGTCAATTTCGCCCATCAACAAATGGCACTAGAAGGAGGGCCTGAATATTATTATTGCCATGTGGAGGTCGCAAGACTCCTCCCCCACCTACCCTCTCACCTATGGTAACTAGAAGTAATTCTGATGACAACATTGTCCCTTAAACATCAACCACATCAAACGACAATACTCAGATCACTATTGAACTAGTAACTCCAAACCCCCCAGGGGCCGACGTACAATAAATTGTTCGGCAATCCCTCATAAGGACGCACAGTGCCTTGGCCCATATCAGACAACCCGGTTTGCCTTTGAAACAACCATTAGACTTCTCTAATATCAGGGAGTAGCTTGAAGGTACTGATCTTACCCTAAACCCTACAGATCTAGATCACATCCTCACTCCTGCAACAAGAGGATCTGGTATTCCACCATCACCACCCCCTTCATCTCCTTCTTCTTCTGGAGAAGAATCATCAGACGAAGGTAGTTCTTCATCTCAACCTTCGACACCACCCACACCTATGGCCAATCCGAACAGTCTCGCCAGACCTTGGCTCGATCAAGATGCAGTGGCCATACCTGGGCCCCAACATCCTTTGCCTAAACATCCAGAGAAATATCTCCCTAAATTTGACCTAGATTCCAAGCAGATTACAGAGGATCATATCAAAAAATTCATGCTAGCCATTAGGCTCCGTAGTGTTGAACACAAAGACATAATATGCTGACTTTTTCCCTACACCTTTGAAGGCAATGCCTCTACCTGGTACTTTTCCCAACAACCCCACACCATTGTGTCATGGGATAGATTCGAGTCCTGTTTTCTTGAGAAATTCGGAGACAACAAATCTCCTGAAGTCCTGGTCATGGAACTCTCTAGTTTAAAGATGAACTCCAAGGAAAAGATAAAAGACTTTAATCAAAGGTTCCTAACATTAAAGAATCAAATCCCCACGGACTCGATGCCTGTCGAAAATCTTATTGTTGCATACTACATGAAAGCCTTACACCAAAACATAGCCATTTGGGTAAAAAGGTCCAAGAAAGCCACATTGTTAGAAGCCTTCGAAGAGGCGAGTCAAATCGAGAAAGATATTCTCAGCCTAAAAGACAATACCTATAACGAGGCAGAGACTACTTCATCCTCCAAGAAGAAAATCAAAATTTTTCCTAGACCTCCCCAAAACAAAAATCAACCAGATGGTTTGGATCTAGAAAGCTTACAGAAGGTCGTTCAAAAGTTGTCTAATCAGGTTATAGATTTGAGAATATCGGCTGAAGAAGCTTCTTCAAGAAAAGGGCCTTAGAAATCCCCTTTTAGAAAGCCTTTTCCCACAAACTGACCTAACTCAAATTTTGAAGGCCTAAATCTAGAAAGCTTACAATTTTCTATTCAGACGATTCTAGAGGCACATGATAAATTGATTCCTCCCGATATTCTTGAAGACGTAGCTGAACAAGAGATAGTGGAAGAGGACGAATCCTCTCCCAACGTTTTCGGACATTTTTCGGATAGCATTTTTCAAGCTAATTTCGAAACAGTGCATCCTTACAATACCAGGAGCAAGACAACAAATAAGTCTTCTTCTGAAATCGGAACTAATGCACCTCAAAAACAGTCTAAATCAATTGAAATGAAACAGAATTTAGCAACCCCAAGTTTAGAGTATGATCTGATTGAGGATCTCAAAAAACTTAGAGCTAATATTTTTGTTTATGAACTATTGAAATTCCCTTTTCTTCTGCAAAAGATGCTGCAAAATATTGCAGAAAACAACAAAAACAACATTCCGAACAACAACAAAGTTGTTGAAAATAGCCCCAAAACACCTCAAAAGGTCTCCGTCAAAACAACGCTAGAGTCTTCTAATAAAAGAGACCTTGTTGTAAAAAGTGTAAAAAATGTAGATAAACTAGTTTCAGGGGTTGCGACTAAAAAAAAACAAACTTCTATTGTTAATACTCCCAGAAATGTCCCACCCTTTTTGTTGACTTTTAAAATTTTCAATGGGAATGTACATAACTTCATGGTAGATTCAGGTGCATCGTCAATCGTAATGCCTTGGTCTGTCTATCAAAAAATTGATGCTGAAGTTCAGCCGTCCAACCTGAAAATTATTCAGCTTGATCGAACTAGTGTTAAAGTAATAGGTGAATTAAAAAATGTGCTTATCAGATTATCATCTAATCCTAAAGTCCATCAAGTTATTGATATTATTTTCATCGATATCCCTGAAGTATATGGTTTGTTTTTAAGTAGAGATTGGTCCGAACAACTACATGGTTATTTTGCAACAGATTGGTCTCACTTGTGGCTGCCCGAGAATGGAAAGCTTAACAGAATCAAGCTAAATCGTGAGTGTTATCTTAAGTTCATGGTAATCTATTTAAATGATCCTAATGAACCATTCACTACTTCCGCCAATTCACCTGAAATACAGGGGATGGACACTTTTTTCAACAATTTCATGGATGAAACTTCTACTATTACTAACCCAGAACAATAGTCCGAAATTATGACATGCACACAGTCGACAACCTTCTCTCAGTGGTCACACGCACCTGACGAAAATCAAATCTGGTCTCTTTACTTCGATGGATCTAAATCTAAGGAGCTGGTGTAGGGTGCATGCTCATTGATCTAGCAGGTAACAAAACTTTGATCGCTTGCCGGTTAGAATTTGAATGCACAAACAATACAGCCGAATACGAGGCACTCCTACAAGGTCTCAGAAAAGCACTAGATTTGGGGATTCAAGATTTGATTGTCTTTGGTGATTCAAAAATTGTGGTTAGACAGGTAAAAAATTCTATCCATTGTTTATCTCCACACCTGAAAATCTATCAGACTGAGGTATGGAACTTAATGAACAATTTTTTTGCATTTAACATTAATTCTATTCCAAGATTGAATAATTCTGAGGCTGATTTGTTAGCTAACTTCGCCTCAAAACTTTTTCCTGCAGAAGGCCTTTCTCTGAATGCATTTTTCGTCGAGTTGTTGTTCAGACCATCCATCCTAGACAACATCACAAATTGGAGAGTCTTCGACGATGATCAACAGATCATCAGTTTTTTTCATATGGAAGAGACTTTCCAAGGAGAAGATATCGATGAAGGTACCCACGATGAAAACCTTCATGATTTTATGGTAATACCAGATCCAAGATCCCCAGAGTCTACATCGGATATGGTAAACTCTATCCCAAAATCTGTGGTTAGATTAGAAAAATTTTACGATCTTCACGATAAATTCAGAAAATCAGTGAATTGTAAAATGAATAGTTCTTCCTTGACACATGAAAAAGTAAATTTAGGAACTAAAGATAACTCACAATGCATCAATTTGGTGTTGGGAGGTTCTGAACAAGAAAAGATAACATTTATTAAGTTGTTTAAGGAATTTAAAGATGTCTTTTCCTGGACATACGATGACCTAAAGACCTTTGATCCTAACATCATACAACACATTATTCCCATGAAACCCCAGACCCAACCTTTTCAATAGAAGTTAAGAAAGATGCACCCAAAACTTGAACCAACAGTCAAGAAAGAATTAAAAAAACTCTTGAATGCTAAAATAATCTTCCCAGTAAGACATACACAGTGGGTCTCTAATCTTGTCCCTGTAAGGAAGAAGAGTGGTGAAATCTGGCTATGTGTCGATTTCCAAAATTTAAACCGAGCATCTGATAAAGACAACTACCCTGTTCCTCCCATGGAACAGATCCTTCAACAAGTATCTGGTTCTGAAAGATTATCGTTGCTGGATAGTTTTTCAGGATATAACCAAGTCCTTATGTCTCCCCTAGACCAGCTCAAAACCACTTTCCGTACTCCATGGGGCACCTATGCTTATAGGAAGATGCCCTTTGGGCTCATAAATGCCGGTGCCACCTTTCAGAGAGTGATGGATATCGCTTTCCGTGGCTTAATCAATCAATCTGTAGTAGTTTATCTAGATGATGTCACTGTCTTCTCAAAGAATAAAGGAGATCATCTAGCCCATCTAAGAGTTGTTCTACAACGATGTCGTAAGTACAACATTTCTTTAAATCCTAAAAAATCTGTCTTTGCAGTAGAACAAGGTAAGCTCCTCAGATTCATTATATCAAATGAAGGGATGATTATTGAACTTGAAAGGACCCAAGTCATTTCAAAATTGCCCCCTCCCTCTTCCAAAATGTCCATGCAATCTTTCTTAGGTCAGATAAATTTTGTTATGAGTCTCATCCCCAGCTTTTCAGAAATGGTTAGACCATCACAAAATTTAATAAAAAAGGATGCACAATACCATTGGGGACCTTTAGAAAGTCAGGCTTTTGACTCAATAAAAAAGGCTATAGTAGATGCTCATTCTCTAATGAGCCTTTATTTTTCACAAGACTTCACCCTCTACACGTTTGCCTCTAATCGGTCTTATGCTACTGTCCTAACCCAAAAAAATGCTGAAAACAACGAAGTCCCAATTGTCTTTATGAGATCAGCCTTCAAGGGAGCAAAACTTAATTACCCAGCAGTAGATCAACAGGCCTATGCTATTTTTAAAGCAGTAAAACACTTTCGATCTTATCTACTGAAATCTAGGACGAAAATCATTGTCCCTTACCCTACTATCAGAAATTTGTTAGTACAGAAAGAACTGGGGGAAAAAAGGGCAAACTGGGTCACCTCCTTACAAGAATATGACATAGAAATTACCCCAGCACAAATTGTTAGAGGCCAAGGTTTATGTAAATTGGTTGTTGATTCATCTATAGGATAGGAAAATGAAACTGATATGTTAATTCAAGATCAACACAATCAAAATCAAATCTGTTGTGCACAAAACCTTACTAGTCCTTGGTATGACGACATCAAGTTTTATCTTATAAACAGATCAGCTCCCCGTCACTTGGATCCAAAAAAGAGGAGAGCATTGAGATTAAAATCTACTTCTTTTCAGTTGGTAAACAGTAT
This sequence comes from Picea sitchensis, assembly GCA_010110895.2. Classification (NCBI taxonomy): domain Eukaryota; kingdom Viridiplantae; phylum Streptophyta; class Pinopsida; order Pinales; family Pinaceae; genus Picea; species Picea sitchensis. The sequence continues at coordinate 22,307 of SNQJ01S0003719.1, read as the reverse complement.
TTTGTTTTGCCAAAATTTTGATGGAATACTTATGCGCTGTCTTGAAAAAGATGAAGCAGAAAAAGTCTTATTGGAATTACATGCAGGGGAAGCTAGTGGGAATTTCGGTGGAGACACCACTTCTCACAAAGTATTAAGAGCAGGTTATTACTGGCCTACTCTTTTCAAATATGCCCATGCCTTATGCCACAAGTGTGTGATCTATCAAAAGGCATCTGGGTGAGTACAAAAACCAGCATTCCCGCTACAACCAGTTTTGGTAGACTCCCCTTTTCAGCAGTGGGGCCTGGATATTATAGGCCCAATCAATCCGACATCCTCGCAACAGCATAAATACATCATAATAGCCACAGATTATTTCACCAGATGGTCTGAGGAAGCCCCATTAAAAGTGGTAAACACCAGCCAGGTAATATCTTTCCTAAATGCAAATATTATCACTCATTTTGGTATCCCTGAATGCCTAGTATTTGATAATGCTTCCTATTTTTCATCTCTTGAAATGAGTGATTTCGCTTTAGAAAAAGGAATAAAATTAAAGTATTCCTCCAGATATTACCCCAAGGCAATGGTTTGGATGAATCAACTAATAAAAAACTGATCAAGATCATCAAGAGAACGGTCTCCGAAAACCACAAAAACTGGCATAATGCACTATTTAATGCAATCTGGGCTGATAGAGTAACTCCTAAAATTGTTGTTGGTAATTCCCCCTTTTTTCTCGTTTACGGCAGGGAAGCGATTCTCCCACCGCATGTCCTTCTTCCATCTCTATAGTTATCATAGAAGGTGCAAGAAGAAAATTGTCCTCCCTTGGAAACTCAGATTAACGCATTGCTGAAGTTAGAGGAAGTAAGGGCTCAAGCAAAATGAAAATTGGATCAACATGAACTCATTGCCAAAAATTGATTTGATTCCAATTCTACCTCTGACAGAAATTTTGAGGTAGGCGATCTTGTCCTTAAGTGGGACAAACCTCATGAGGGGAAAGGAGAACATACTAAGTTTCAAAACCTATGGTTGGGACCATTTTTAATTGCTGAAAAACTAGGTCCCAGTTCCTTTCGCCTGTAGAATTTAGAGGGACAACCAGACACCTTCCCGGTGAATGGCCAAGCTCTCAAAAAGTATTTTACCTGACGACTCTCCCATACACCTTTTGTAAATATTTTCTTTTTTGGTTTCCTTGTTGTTTGTTTTTCTTTGCTGGTTTGTTTTTGTTTTCATTTCTGTTTATCGGTCTTTCTTTTTGAAACAAACATGCCTGCACCACAGGCTAGCTCAGACAAAGAAAACATAATACTTCCCCTCGAAAATATTTGCTAAAGGTTTTCAGAACATTAAGTGTTGTATTTCTCTGAAATTGTAGCCTGGTTAAAGATGACTTTTTGTTTGAAAGGCGTTTTCTTGGTTTCAATCTGCACTTGAAAGTATTCACAACCATCTTTAAAAATCTTTTTATGTTGTCCCTGTTCTTTAAGAGAGAAACTCAACGATGTCTCCCTGTTCTTGAAATTTATTTTTATTAATGAACTATTTTTGGATCTTGATGAAGGACAACACGAAATTTTTTAAGGTCTATGATATATCAAGATGTGTTAAAAAATGGAATTTTTAGCGTCACCTCGCTCTGTTGAATATCTTTAAAAAATATATCAGAAGGTGAATAAATTCTCAGAGAGTTGTGGGAAGTGCTTGTAAACCCACCAGGACACTGAACAGGTCTGCTGGCTGGGGGTAAATTCATGCATGACGCCAAGATAACTTCACCAAGGTACTGAACAGGCCTGCTGGTAGCGAAGCGATGTCAGGTAAAAGAAAATTCTCAGGTATAAATCTTGTGTTGGCCACAAACATCCTTCGTTCTAATTTGAAATTTCTTGGGCAAGATACAGACGTCAGAGTGGGTTAATTGACATCCTTGTCGAGGCTATGGATGTCTGCTGGTAGTAGTGGCCCTGTCAACATTATTGGAGATTTTAACTTAACATCGTGGCTTTCTTTTGTTAAGTTTGTCACCAATTTTCATTCTTTTAAACGAAAGGTATTTGAAACTGGGCTGCATCTTGTTCTTTTTAAAGATGTCCAAATAACCTTGCAATTGTTCTTCGATTTGATGTTTTTCAGATTTCTCTAACCTGAACTCGTTCGTATTAAAGAGATAACTGCTTCTCCCAACATGTCTCCATTGTTGGCAGCCCAACGATTTTCTTAACTTTTTATGTCGATTAAACGATCTATATAGCTGCCTAACTAGGGTCATGAATTTTTATCACTTTTCATGAGAAGTTTTCGAAACGATAGTCGTAATTTGTCTCTTTTCCCTATTGTCTATTCATGATTTGTTTTCATGACCGAAAGCATGAAAACTTGCGACTATGATTACCATTATGTTTTAAAATTTCATTAAAGGCAAATTGTTCATATAGTTTATTATGGAATTTTGATTCGTTTCCATGAAGATGTTACTCTCTTTGTTTTGATCCTTTAATTCCAAGCATGCTTAAGAGATTGATGGTTTTATGAGCAAATCACCCCCACGATTTGATTTTTTGTATGGTTTTGGTTTGATTTTTGGCTACGTTTCTTTTACAAAACTTTTGATTTTTCGATTTTTGACTTACCCAAACTTTGTGATCAAACCATGATGTGTGTACTTATTTTAGTTTTAATGTTGGTCTTGGATCATACTGAATGCAGAGGTAGCATACGATTTGCAGATTGACATCATCTCTAAGGATGACCTTGGGTTTCGCAAACCTTCTTCGCACACATTTCAATTAAGCATCCATCCCATCATATGAGTCTTTATAGCATTCATTGTTGGGCTTGGGGTTATGGCTCTGTTTTGTTTTCACAAACCCTCCCTGTATGCTGTGTTTGTTTGATTACCATGTCATCCAGTGTGTCTCCTATCGTGAGAAGTGAACCAAATGGTATCCAAACCCTGCTCTCATACGACGATGCCAGAGAAGATTTGGAGAGTAGTGGCTGGCTCGTTTTCATTAGGAAGTTTCAGGGTTTCAATTTACAGGTTGCCCAAGAATTTGTCTTCTCCTTTGATGGTTGTAGAGAGAAAGTTGGTGATGTGCAATTGGAGGTTACCAAGGAGTTCCTGAGTCAAGCCACAGGGTTACCAGCGAGCGGTCAAAAATGGTTTAAAAATTCAAAAGTGGAAGAAGTTCCTTGGACCCTGTTGTTTACATCTCGGAAAATAACAAGCTGTGATAAAGGTATGCCCATTTCACTCCTAAAAGCTCGGTGGCATGATTTGCTCGTTGTGGTAAAGCAATTTGTTACATGTGAGGGACGTTTCGGGTTTGTATTTTTGTACCATTTATGCCTACTTATGTATTTTATGGCTTTCCCTTTGAATATGCCATATTACTTACTCATGAGTCTTTATAAAATGGGGAAAAGGTACAAGAAACATCAATTAGAGTCACAGAATGACAGTTGGGATTCGTTTATAACTCGAAATGGCTATGGTAACCCTGATATGGGTGCGATAGATAAACTTGTGGTTGAGGAGACCCTTGTCCACCCGACGACATCTCTCTCACCTCCCTAGACTCGTGTCTCTTCCCCTAACAACGAACCCTTGATCGATCCCAAGGTCATTCAATAGGCCTGTCAGCAGATTACACATCCAACTGACTGTGTTGAAAACTTAAAGAAACCTACAGGGAAGAAATCTAAAAGCAGTGTTGATATAAATTTTAAGAACAAAAGGGCTAGGAGATTGATATCGCAGAGTCTTTGTAATAAGATGAATTCTCATACAAACGTGATCAACATGATCGAGGCTAATGAAAGCTTAGACTCTGAAATCGACAAATTCCTTGCAGAGGAAGACCCTTTGTCATTCGGGCCACACCCTGAACGACCCTATAACTTTGTCGATAATTTACCTCCCTGTTTGAAAGATAATCCAGAGTTTCCTGGTGTCAAGCTTTGCAATAAATCTACTATCCATATGGAGGGCTCTTTGGTCCACAATCTTGTTTGTTCTAATGCAAACACCACACAGTCAAAGTGTGAGGTTTGTCTATCACAGATTGATAGATATTATACTGATATCCCAATTCTACAGTCCTGGGTCAAGGCTTTAAAACATCAGGTCGATGTTTTAGCGAGCGAAAACTTGAGGCTCGAGTCAGTTATTCAAGGCAAGGAAAAACGTATGAAGACCATAGGTCATGTGATATTTAAAAACGTTGAGGCTTCTACAACCATTGTAAATTCCAAGGTTTCATGATACGATCTGATTTCATGGTTAGAGGTATGATCTCTTAAATGAATAGCATGTTAGTTTTCATTCGTAAGTTAGATTGTTTGGTTTGTTGAATAAGCTATATTTCAATTTTAAATTAGTTTGTTTTATTCATTAAATAAAATGAGATTTCATTTACTATAATAACTAGCTACATAATTGCAAGATTCTATAGCCAGTTATGGTAATTCGAATTGTGTAAATTAACGACATAAAACATATCTGAAATCTTTCTATTTTCCTTTTATTTTAGGATATTCATGGGTCCATGATTTCAAAATTGATCTGAGGCACTCTTAGGACCTTCCAGTCATATCTATGATGTATTTTGAATGAACAGAAATGAACTATTGTTAGTTTTTTCGGATTTAGTAGGATCAGGGTGGTTGCATCCCCCCTTTATTTTTGAAACAAATATTTGATCTCAGGAACAGAAATAGTTGTCTTTCCTGAGGCCTTTATAAACCTATCATTTTTGTAAACAAAGGCATCTCAACCTAGGGCTGGAGTATGGACAATTACACATAGACTTGAATGGAACATAATGCATGTTACAACTTTAGCTTTTGTGTATTATGTTTTATTTTAAGTTTTGTTTATTTCGATGTGATAATAGATAGTGAAAGCTTTTGTATTCATGATTTATTGTGAGTTGAAATAATTCATTATTACATGATGTCCATATCTCATGTTTCATATACAATACATGGTGATCATTGATTCAATTCAAATTATGAGATTTATCTCTAATTTCCTATTGAATGTTTAAATACAAGTTCTTACAAGAAGATTTATTTCACTGTAGTTATTTGTAAATCATAAGATCATTGTGACTATATCCATTATACGTTCTGTTATCAAAACTCAGTTTCCAGCATTTCATTTCACATTTATTTGGAGTGATATTAAGATTTGTTGCAGGTTTACTTTTCAGATAAGGTGGCTAGATATTCTCTATTGTACAGACGTTGGATGCATTAATAGGTTAGTCTTTTCTTTTATTTCATTTACTTGCTTATTATAGAAGTTTTTAGATATAGTATAAATTTCATTATCTATAATTTTCTGTTTAATTAAGTAGTTTAATATTTGATTTTATGAATGCATACAAACAAGAAAGTAAACCAAAAACAAATAGTATTTTCGCTTTCTCTGTTACTGTCATTAAAAGAACCATTTTATATTCGATTTTTATGAGTTCAGATTAAAACTCGTGATTTATACATATTGTACATATGATAAATAGAACTATTATATAAATATTAATTAGATAAACTACATATATATATATTTAGATGTGCATATATATTTCAGTGATTATTATTTAGTAAGTTATTGTATTTCTTTTATTTATTTTTCGTTTCCTTTAGGAATTTAGATTGGCCAACGGAGCCATTAAACCCATCGGAGTGAATTAATCCAAATGGCTTGTGTTAATTGGACAACCCCGGACTAGATTCACTCTTCCAGTTGACAAGCGTTCAATTTCGCCCGTCAACACATCCCTCCAAAAAGTATTCTGCTTAGGTTGTGAGGGTATGTTTTACTTCTATAGGGTTCCTGAATTTTTTGTACCCTCTATATATTTCCCCAACTCAACCCCTGTAGGTTACGCAGTATCTGCAACCTTGGTGATTTCTTGGGGTGATTTAATTCCCACAAAAAACATTCTATTTCAAGTTTAGTTTAGCGAGGGAATCCTCAACCAATAGTCTAGTTAGCCTATGGTGGGACAGACTAGTTTTAGGGTTTTTTACTCCCTTTGACTATATTACACATTAGTTCAAATGAACTGAAGAGGAATAATGTGATATTGACATACTTATGGTTCCTTAAGTGTTTTAACAACTTAAAATGATACCCAAAAAGTAAGTTATTCCTACCTTCACATGTGAGGAATTTATGCATGCAAAGGGCCACCTCTGTTACCTTCATGCATGGTGGCATGAGTGATATCCTTTGTATCCCTTTTTCCATTCCTTTCACTATTTCTCCTTCCACCAAGAATTATTCTTGAACCATGTTTGTTTTATCTCTCTGTTCAAACCATCAACACCATTCTGTGGTAGGTCTGTCACCTGTGTGTTTTTGGTTTCACTCACCTAAATTTGTATCCCTTGAACTTCTACAATTTGTGACTTGGAAGATAAATAAAATTCCATTTCCATTTCTCTCTCGCGTCCCTGCAATTTCTCAAAGTATGTCATCTAGACCGCCTCTTCAAAAATATTATGTACCTCAATGTTCCTAGTGATCAATTAGATATTCTTTGGTTTTCTTCTATTCAACTAACCCATTGTGTCGAGGGGGATAGGGAATTATAGTTTATAAGTTCTCAATTGTAAATATAGGTTGATTTCAGTTAGGAATTAAAGTCTGGAAGGCGTGGCTGTAAGAGCAGAGGTTGATGGACTTTTGGTGACATACCATTTAAAAAAAAAAAAGGGTAACTAAGTTTCCAATGGGAAAGATATCATAGATGATAGTGGCGGTATATATAATGGGAGTATTATTACAATACTTATGGAGTGAAACCCCATGATTATTGTGCCATCATGATATTTTGTGGCTATCAGTTTTCCACATCTTCCACATGTGATAATGATTCATGCAATTTTCTTCCAAATTAGTAGCTTTTTGCCATATTAGTGGAAATTTTCCTGCTAAATGTGGTAAGGCTCAACTAATATAGCATCCCCGTCCAACCAAAGAATTCACTTATCCTTGGGAATATGGAAATATAGGATTGGAAAGGTATTTTCATAAAAGTATCGTCACTTTCATTCACTATTGATATTAAGAAAAGAGATGTACCTTTCACCTACCTAAGAAGATGATTAGTTGCAACTTGTTTGATTAGATAATGATTTGTAGTGATGTAGTAGAAGTATATTATAAAAAGTGAGATAGATAAAGGTATTTTTTATTTGTAGATGGTTCTATAGTATATTATTGTAGATGAAGAATCTGTTGAAGTATAATAGATAGCGTCGTAGTAGAACAATTGGTAGAATGGTGGTAGAAGGATCTGTAGCATGGAAGCAGAAGGATTTGCAACATGGAAACAAGAGGATATGCAACAATAGAATGATATATAGAATGGGAGAGAGATCTATAGGAGTAGATGGATTTTTAGAAACAAATATATCTATAGTAGTAGATAGATCTGTATTAGCAAAGATATCTATAATGAAATATGGATCTATAGCAACAGATAGATCCATAGAAACATATATATCTTCAACAATAGAAATATCTTTACCAGTAGATGGAATTGTAGTAGTAGAGATATCAGTAGCAGAAAATAAATCTGTAGTAGTAGATATATCATCCCTGTGGTACCAACAAGTTATAACAAAACAAGAAGTCAAGCTCACAATTATTTTATTTTATTTTATTTATTTATTTTTCATTTTTTAAAGGAAAATATCGCCTGTCAGAGACTAGTTTTTAGATGATATTTTTTTGACTGTGGCTCCGAAGGGGGTTTTCAAAATTATAATTTTATTATTTTTACTTTTATTACAAATTTCATTTTCCAGAAGAGTGGTTTACAAATGAAATTTGCCCAATTGTTCCCCCAAGGGGGGGTTTTCACAATCAAATTATTATTATCATTACAATACATACATACATACATACATACATACATACATACATACATACATACATACATACATATACATATATATATATATATATATATATATATATATATATATATATATATATATATATATATATATATATATATATATATATATATATATATATATATATGCTATATCTGTCTTAATAATATCAATATTATTATATTAATACATATATTATTTGAAAAATATCCACTTTATTTCTTGGTAGTATAATTTATTTTTTATATATTATTTGAAAAAATATCACTTTGTTGCAGGTACATATGGCATAGCCTTCGTACCAACAACATCTAAGTCTGAATGAGAAACACTATCATAGATGAAGGCATCTTTGGACAATAGTTTTTGATACATTCTCAACCAATGACCATTGGCCATAAGGGGAATCCAATCTTAATCAATAACATGCAACTTCACTAACTCGTTGTCCTATATAGTATCAAATTCATATGGTCCTAGCCAATGATTGTGAAAATTTCCCTTAAAATCCTTGAACTTGGAATCTTATAGAACAACCTAGTCCCCCACCTAGAATTTATTTTTCTTGATAAACTTGTCATGCCATCTGTCTATTTTCTATTGAAAAATAGAGGCATGAAGTAGAGTATCTTAATGAATTTCATCCAACTCATTGACCTAATTCAAGAACATCTTTTGTGATTCTGATATGTCCATGCCTAATCCGAATGTAGTTCTCCATGTCTCCACTTCAAAATCTATTGGAAGAATAATGCATTTACCATATACAAGTTCATACAGGCTGAAACCCATGGTGTTTCACCATGTAGTATGGTATTCCCAAGGAGCTTCTAGTAGTCTTTTAGCCTAATATTTTAGATGAAATCATACAATCTTGGTAAATATAGAATCCAAAATATTGTTAGTGCCCTCCAATTTCCCATTGGCTTGTGGATGGTAGGGTGTAGTTATCTTGTTCTAGATATGATATTTCTTCATGAGGGTCTGAATGACCATTTAAGTGAACTATGCTCCTCCATATACAAAAATTTCCTACGGTACCCCAAATCAGACAAATATTTCTCTATAGATAAAATATACCATTGCTTGTTATATGGCATTCCAGAGTGTGCTAGTCTTGACCCTTTTGGTAGCATAGCCATTGAAAACCAAGATATAGGTCTTCTATTTGGATGGAGGGTTGATGGGTCCCATGAAGTCTAAATTCCATTTCTCAAAGGGTTCTATCACAATTTTATTTTGAAGATCCATTTCATTTGATTGGATAGGTTATCCTATTCTCTTGAAGTTATCACAATGCCTCATGTACTTTCGGGATCTCAAAAAAATAGTAGGCCAGTAATACCCTAGATGTAACACCTTATGAACATTCCTCTTATCAAAAAAATTCCCTCCACAAGGCCCATCATGAAAATATTTTAGGATATCATAAATTTATTACTCTCGAGCATAACATTCAATCATATAACTTGACCTAGTGTAAAAGAGGTATCTTTCAATCTATGAATACTGGTCACTCCTCTTAACAATTCTCTGTCACTCTTTCAATGAGATATGTGTTGTAAGTTTCTCTACATCCAAGTATTTAAAAATATTTGAAAACCACAAAGCGTTGGTAGATAATGAAAATAAGTTTTCATCGGGGAAAAAATCTTCAACAAGAAACATATCTACATCATTGGTGAGCCTTGAGGGGAAGTTAGCAGTGGCATTATCCCTCCCAAGCCTATCAAGGATAGTGATATAGAATTATTGGAGTATCAATAACCACCTAGTCACTCTACCATGGGTGATGGTTTTATTCATTAAGTAGCATGTGGTAGAGTGGTTGGTGTGTAGAAACATGGGATAGCTTGTTATATAATGACACAACTTATTTATATAATAAACAACATTAAGGATTTATTTTTCTATTACCATATAGTTGATCCCTGTAAATGTTATTTTCTTGCTGATGAAATACATATCATATGGTTTTCGTTCGTCATGTTGCCTGAGCATTGCTCCAATTTTGATGTTTGAAGCATTAATAGATACGTGGAATGGAAAGGACCAATACGGTCCCCTTAGAACTTGTGCTATATACAAATTTTCATTTAGTTCTTCAAAATAACACTAACAATGATTAGTCCTGGTAAAATATTCATTTTTGGAAATTAATGAAAACAAAGGGAATGGAACTTTTGTAATTTTTTTTAACAAAGTGACGATAATGACCAGCATATCCAAAGAAAGTACATAAATCTTTCTATGTCTTCAGAATGGGAAGGTTAACTACCACCTCATTTTTTTTTAGATCCACTTTGATACCTGTAGGGTAAATGTGGTCACCCAATACAATTCCTTTAGTTTGTAGCATAAAACCTTTTTCATTATTGACAAAAAGTTTTGTCTCCTTGCATATTTTAAACACCTTCTCCAAATTATCCAAGGCTTCAAATGTGTCACCATATACTATGAAATATTCCATGTACATATCTACACAATCATGAATTAGGTCTGAAATGATACTAAGGACACCCCTTTGGAAAGTAGTTGGTGCATTGAAAAGTCCAAACGGGAGTACTTGGTAGGAAACTATTCCCCACGAGAAGGTAAACATAGTTTTATCTTGATCCTCAGGGGAGCATTGTATTTGGTTGTATCCATTGAACCCATCGAGGAAGGGAACATATTTCTTCCCTACTAGCATTTTAATGACTTGATCAATGAAGGGTAGGGGAAAATGATCCATGTGAGTGGCTTTGTTTAATTCTCTATAATCAAAACATATTCGCCACTTTCCATTTTTCTTTGATATGATCACCAATGACAAGACTCATTGGATATTGGAGATAGGGAATATAAAGTTCATGGTGAGAAAATTTTGTAATTAATCCTTTCCTATTTCTTGTAATGCAGGATTCATCCTGCACTGGGGCTATCAGATAGGGACAAATTCCTCTTATATATATATGGTGAGTACACAAATATTGATGGATTCCCTTTGTTGGAATATTGAGAGGGGGGGGGGTGAATCAATATTACCCTTTTTCAACAATTAGCAGTTACTTTTATATTTTGTAAATTACCACAATATATCTACAATAGACTTGTTTGTAAAATCAATTATATAAATATAATTAATATGAATTACAAGGTTTTTATGAAGAATAATGAAGGACACCAATCCTTTTTAGAACACCAACTCTAGAAGACACAAATACTCTTATTTAGGGCACCAACCCTAGGAAGCACCAATTCCCTTATATTTTAGGGCACCAACCCTAGGAAGCACCAACTCCCTTGTATTTTAGGGAACAAACACTAGGAAGAACCAACTACCTTGTTTTTATGGCATCAACCCTAGGAAGCTCCAATTCCATTTTTTTAAGGCACCAACCCTAGGAAGCACCAAATCCCTTAAATTACACTTAGTAAAGGATATGAATCCTTATGTGCTCCTTCCTTCCACCCTCACTTCATAACAATCATCAGTTCTTCTTCTTGGACTCTGCTTATGTTTTGATCTTCTGATTTGGACTACAAAGACACTTTCTTCTCATCATTATTTCTCGTTTATATAATATTCCAACTTGTGTGAGCTATGAAGCATTGTGTCCCTTTGTTTGGACCATCACACCTCTTCATTTTAAATTAACAATAATCTCTATTATTATTCAAACATTATCATGAAGGCTTTTAATTTAGTGAGATTATTTTTCATAAATCAATCAAAAATATGGATCCATTTCATTTTTAACTCGATTCCATGTCTCTGTAAATATTCTAGTAATTGAATTCTACAAAGGCACTTCCTTCAAACCATTTACATGTGACCATATGCGTAAAACCACATGTTTTTATTAATTTAAGCATTACCTCTTCTTTCACCCTTATTTCTCTATTCCATACGACCGTAGGTGGCGACCAGGTGCTAGGCCAAGTGAGTGCTTGATCACTTATCAAGATCAACGATCACGTTTTAATTTGACGATGAGATGGAAAATTCTCATTTACTTTGGAACTTCGTCCTTTGTGACTTCCAACCTTTGTAATCTTTCATCCTTCCAGAGTATATTTCGTCGAAGTAGATCAGATGGTCGATATTCGTTCTTCCGGTCATATTTACTTATATAGAATAATGATAGGTAGGATAGATAGGTAATGATAGATCATATTTACTTATATAGAATACCTGAGATAAGAGTTGATTTCTGCAGTCATTTCTGTTTGTTGTGGTTTACCCCTAGCCATAGAGAGATTTTCATCATAACAAAATTAGCAACCATACTGGGGATATAATCTTATTTTCGGGGTTTGGAGTGTTTTTCTCCTTTGATTGCTCTCATTTATATTGAGTTTCTTGTCGTCTGATTTCTTGACAACCTCTATTCATTTTGAGTTTGCGTTTCTTAGCCTTATTCTTGGCCTGTCAGTGTTTTTAACACATATACGTGGGCTTTTAACTAAAAGTCGCGTACATACATGTGATGTCCTTTTGAAAGAGGCGTATATACTTGGTTTTCTCCTGAACAACGTACATCATCCTTTTCTTTTTGGTTTTTGACTTTGATGTTTGTTGGGTAAGTTGTGATAGTTGTTGAGTCTTCATGGGTCTTTGTTATGACTGTTAAGTTCCTATAGAATGATAGGAAACCTTTCTTTGGTTGAATTTTTTTCCGATTCATTTATCATCATCCTTTTAATTGATTCTCATTGCTTCTTGGGTTGAGTGTTTTCTTCCATATATCCTACTTGTTTTGTCTATGTTTACATACAATAGAATCTTTATATCAAGTTGTTATTCAATCCTTGCATTTTCATTCTTTTATATTGAAAATACAAAAATATTAAGCATTTTGCATTGTTGGCATTTGATATTTTGGGTCCTTATCAATGATCTTAGTACATGTATAGAAAGGTTGCATCTTATTTGGAATTGTAGAACTAAATTGAAAATTGCATTTTGAAAAGATTATCATTTATTGGGAATTGAAGTTAGGACTTTGCATTTTATTCATATTTATTTATTTTACTTGCTGAGTCATGACATCATTAGTTTCACGACCACACCTTTTTGAGTAAGGAATTCCACTAAAAGAAACGTTGATAATTTAAAATTGATTAGAAACAATTTTATTTTCTAGGGTGCACAAACTAGCTTAGGATTTAGAGCCTTGGAATAGGATTTTGTGAGTAAACTTCTCCAAGTCTATTAAATCAACATATATGTCTAACTAAGGGAGTGGTGAAATCCATTGTATAATTTGTGATGTCAGGAGGCTCCGCTTACAATGGATTTAAGCACGAGGTCGCATGAGGTTGGTTGAGGGGATATCCCCCCAATACCTTCTTAGCGTCAGATATATTTATGGGGATCTATTCATATATGGGGATCTTTCTAATACCTTTACCTCTGTGAGAGGTGGTGCTTTCGAGGTTTCGAGCATTGTTACCCTACCCATATGGTAGACCTGACTTCAAAGGGATCTTCATTTCTCGCATGGGCCCTTTAATGCCCTTCATGTATGTGAACTTGGTTGGAAACGAGTCCTGATATTTATGTAGTAATTTTGTAATCTTATCAATAGTGGAATCATCCCACTAATCCCAAATGTTGGCCAAATTAGGTTCTTTCTCTGTTCCAATATTAACTTTCTTGATTTTAATTGGCTATCCAATGAAAGGTAGTTCAATCCCTGGCCCTTCTATGTCTCTTTGTCTTCAGTTTCTGCGATGTTCACATTCCTAGGATCATCATCTTCATCAACATTGATATTTTAATAACCCTCTAATTTCTGAAGAGGTGCAGTCCATTCATCTTCTTCTTGCTCCAAAGGGAGGTTAGGTGCCTCCTCAAAGACTTTCTGTCTTACAACTTGTAAAGCCTGATCTACTATGGGGTACTGATTTTCAAATAAAAATCTAGCTATAAAGGTCTAAGTCATACCGTACCAATCTAAAGTGGTGAGGCACAGTTCTTCTTGAAGATACCAGTTGATAGGCGTAGTATCCAAAGTGTTAATGAAATTATACACCCATTGTTCTTTAGGAATGCTGCTCCAAGTCTCCTCACAACTCCGCACATGGTCCTTTGGGCAATTCTGACCCATGTATCAAACTTCACACCCTTCGAATTGGTCTGAAAAGTGCACTGTCATCAAAGTGTGACATTGTACCCACTCCGCGATGTTCTTCTTTATGTTCCCCACCATCTTTTTGGCATTGCTTTCAAGGCGTCATCTAGTGCCAACAACCTCTATTGTACTGGTGCAATTTATTCAAATTCCAATAAGAATGTTTATAAATGATTTAAACCATCAAATGTGGGTATATTACCTACTTTTGTGCCAATATAGTGAACCTCCCTGGTCAATCTGGCACACCTCCGTGCAAAAAATTCATAGATTTTTTTCTTCCAGTTCTCCAATGCTTCTTCTGAATCTGATGAGCATGCACTTTCACTTCGCCAACTTAAATTTCCATTTTTAATAGGATTAATGTAATCTTGTTGTATTGCTGTCAATTTATATATATTCTATGGTTCATAAGCACGGTCTTCTTCTCTTGTAGCTTATGTGTATCTATGACCTTCATCAGGATAAAGAGGTGCAATGACCCTAAGGCCATCACCTTCAAATGTCATTCTTATTTTCTTTAAGTCAACACTAGTCGAGTTGTTGAAATCCCAATCAATTCCTAATAGTGCAGGATAAGGACAACTATCATCAACTATCTCAATCACTTCGAAGTCTGCAAACGTCCTTACCCCGTCGATGTCCATAGGGACATTCTCTAGTCTTCCAAAGGGGCTTACTACCTGTTGATTAGCCATCTTGAGCCTGATAGGAGATTAAATCAACTTAGGTTTTCCCATCAATTCCCAGGTCTGCTTCGTCATAACATTGACTTTTGATCGTAAGTCGAGAACCACATAATCTATGTTGTAGTCTCCAATATGATCATTAAGGTGTAGTTCCTTGTTTTTCCTTCTCTTTCTAGATACTTGATGTACTGCTTTATTCAACAGAGGATTTACCCTTCCTATCTCATACCGTCTGATCAAGTGTTGTAGTTATTGCACAACTCTTTCATCCTTAATCAAATTAATGCAAGTATATAAGAAATCCATAAGCTTTCTTACCTATTTTCCTTCTCCTGACGAGGCAGACTGATCGAATGTCAAAGGAATTCCACATTCTCTCACTTTTGGTTGTGTCTTAGATGAAGAGGCCTGCTCTCTTCCAAATTCTCTTCTTTCCTCTTCGAACGTTTGATTTTCCTTCCTTGGATAAAACAATTGTGTCTTCTTTGCAGCCCTTCTGATCCTTGATCCCTCTGTAGTATTTTCTGGAGTCACCCTATCTTCTCTTGTAACAACGCCTCCTCTAGTGACACTAGTACATATGACCAAATTTGTGATGGTTTTTCATTGATATTGCCAAACTTATCCATCACAATTTCCATGAAAGCCGAGACTTTTTTTCGTCGCTATATCTATGATTCAGGTGTTCGTGGAAACATCGATGAAATTATCTCTCCACGTGTCATCACCATCAAAATGGGTTAACCCTATGAATCATCGAAATTACGATGAAACTTCGTCATAATTATGAGGCACAACCGTGGAAATTACGACGAAAATTAGTCGCAATTGTGACAAAAGTTTATGCCAAGACAAAAACTTACGACGCATATTCTGTATGTGCGACGAAAAACCATGGAAAATGGCGACGAAAATTCATGGCGATAGCGATGAAAATTTATGTCAAAACCAAACTTATGACGTAGATGTTGTATGTGCGACGAAAAACTATGGCAAAGTGTGACAAAGTTTTGTCCCTATTGCCATGGTTTTTCAAAACTAAAATTGGCTTCCGATGAACTATCGTCGATATTGCGACGATTTTTTTAAGTTTAAAAAAAAAATAACACGAGATATGGTATTACCATATTACAATGTAATATGACAATGCCATATTACATTGTAATATGGCATTTCCATATTACAATTTTATATGGCATTACCATATTACATTGTAATATGGCAATGCCATATTACAATGTCTCTACTTTCTCAACAAGATGCAAGTAGTTATTTTAAAAACAACTTAGGATAGTGATTTGTCCTAAGTGGGATGGTGACCTTGGCATTCAACAAGATA